>CM068766.1:7583549-8044406 GCA_035084275.1 Hydrolagus colliei | reverse complement strand
GGTGGTCCGGGCTGGACAAGCAGCAGGAAAGCTTGCCAGACAGCAATATCAATGGCAGGCTATCTTAGCTGGTTAGACCCCAGTAGTTACACCCAACCCACACTCTGGCGTCTCAAAGCCTTGGCTCCAGCCAACCTGGGCCTAATAGTTTCTGGAATTAGGTAAGCAAGAGATTCCCTTCAAGGAGAGAGTCGCATTCCATTCTAACAGTCTGTCTCTGGGATTTCCATGTGTAGGTGGGATGCATGGAAATCTCAGTTTGGTTTGGATACTCTTAACCAGTCAGGAACCTAGGTGTCTTGTTCAATCCTCAACTGTCTTTCCTCTCCCACATCCAAGCCATGACCCACTCTGCCTTCCCAAAACTTCGCCACTACCTCACCCCTCAGACCGCTGAAACCCTCATTACATCTAGGCTCGACTACACCAATGCCCTGCTTGTCGGCCTTCCCAATTACTCCCTCCATAGGCTGCAGATAATCCAGAACTCTGGGGCTCATATCCTTTACCGCTCCAAGCTCCGTAACCCCATCTCCCACATCCTCGCCCGACTCCATTGGCTCCCCATTACCCAGAGGATTCAATTCAAGATCCTGGTCCTTACATTCAAATGTCGAGGCACCTGGCTGACCAAAGAAAATAGTTGGGGTGCGCTGCATTGCTGGAGGTTCTGTCCTTTGGATGGGACATTAAATAGAAGCCCTGTTGAAGATCCATGGCTCTGCTCAAGAGTTTCCCCAGTGTCCTGGACAAAAAATTTTCATTCACTTTGTGGCCACCTGTGGGTAATTCCACTGTGCTCGCTCACTGCACTTTAAATCAGATGACATGCTTTTAAGACTCTCAGGGTGAAAGGCACCGTATCTAATGATTATTTCTCTATTTGATACCTTTCTATTTTTAGACACCGGCTGCTGTCAACAGATTGAAAATGCTCCTGAATGATAAACCTGGATGTGTACGTACTATTTTTTCACTATTTTATCTTTGAAACGTTTGAAAGTATTTTATCTTTTATCTTCAAACTTATCTTGTGTCAAAAATGATTTATTTTAGAGGGTGTTTACAAAATAGGAGTGCAGTAAAATGTAGAAAGTGTAATTAATTTGGGAGCAACTGAATCGTTAGCTCTTGTTGTTGTGTTATTATGATGAAGATGTTAATAGTTCCCTGGTCAGATACAAGCGACAGCTGGTTACAGGATAAAGTTGTGCGTGAAACAATAGTCTACTCTCAAGTCTGGGTAACTGCTGGACATCTATGGGATGAATGCTTCTAACGATCAGAAATAATCTAATTTGCAACTCCAGAATAATAAGAAACTCCATTTGAAGTTGAAGCTTGTGTGTACTGTACTGTATGTGAATGTTAACCATCGAGGATTCCTGACATGGCACCAGCCAGAGTCATCTTGGAGTGAGAAAGCCAGTTTAGTGCTGAGTTAAGGACACAGATTTATATGTGTGAGGCCATAGGCTCTGGTTTGTGATTGTGCTGAACTGTCACATAGCGTCCTCGCTGACAGCAGTCATAAAGTGTTTCATACTGTTCTGAGCTCAATTTGTTAAAGGAGTATGCAGGCAATGGATGCTTTTACTTGTGGTGTAAAGCCCACAGACAGCAATGCTATTTTCTTTATTTTCCTTATAAGTAATAGTTCAGTGGAGGGCGGGTTGTCGCTGCACGGGGACAGAATCCGTGCTGACAGAAAAGCTATGACGCACTTCACATTTTTTTCCCTTCTTGATTCTCCAGATTGGTTTGAAGGTCGGAGTTCGGACTCGTGGTTGCAATGGTCTCTCTTACGTCATTGATTATGCCAAAGAGAAGGGAAAGTTTGACGAGGAAGTAAACCAAGATGGTAAGGAATATTCGTGAGCTGTGACGCACGGTTGGCAATTTTTAGTTCAATCAATCAAAATTACATTTATATGGCACCTTTCACGTCGGGTGGATGTCCCAAGACGGGTAGGGACCAGAGCAGGGGGACAGGGGTTGGGGTAGGGGGAAGGAGAGTAGGAATATTGTCTGTATATTTGTGGGCGAAACGCGCAGCCAAATTGTGCACAGCAGTGTCCCACAAACAGTCGTGGAAGTGGGGCCAGGGAGAACGGGGAAAAAGTGTTCAAAACATTTCAAACATTTTTTTAAATCATGAAAATTCTGGCAGAATTTAGAGACAATTCTTTTATTGGGTGAATGTGAGTTGAGGGCTTGGCATTCCCAGCGCTGTTTCAGGGCTTACAAGCGGTTCAATTGGGTTCAATTCTGGGCAACGCGAAACCATGGGCAAATTTCCATACTCCACACACCTGATAATTCACTTTACAGTATATTCTGTGAAACACTTTGAGACATCCACAAGATGTGATAAGGCGCTATATCAAATGCACGGATTAATATTATAATTAAGGCTCATCTGAAGTAGTCTTCAGTTTTTTGACTCCAAGTAGAATTTTGACATTTTAACTGCATCAGACTAGCAAATCACTGATATAATGCTAAGCTGTTTTACAGTTAGAGGAAGGACTTTGAATAAATGCAGGGGTTTATTTTTCACTGATGTATAACAACTTACTTTTTTTACAACAACTTGCATTTGTATAACGCCCCTCACACAGGCTAGCGCCTCGGAGTGCTCGACTGTGGGTGGAGCACAACCACGAGTCTTCAGGTGCGACCTAAAGATGGGGAAGGAAGGGGCGAGGTGGAGGAATAGAGGAAGTGTTCTAGAGTTTTCGGGGCATGGTGGCTGAAAGCGCAGCCACCGAAGATGGGAGGGAGGACACTAAAGACATGCAGGAGCCTGTAGCTAGATGAGCAGAGATGGTGGGTTGAGGATATATTTTTCAGTTTCCTTGCTTTGCAGGTGTACGTGTTTTTATTGACCAGAAGGCACAGCTCACGTTGCTGGGAACAGAAATGGATTTTATCGAAACAAAACTTTCTGCTGAATTTATTTTCAATAACCCAAACATTAAAGGAACATGTGGATGCGGTGAAAGCTTCACTATATGAATATTGCCTCCCAGGTACAGAGTTTGTGAAACTACAGAATGGAAACAATATTCAGCATTAAAAGTTTGTGAGTTTTTTTTCTTAAAAAGTCTACATATGCAGAAGCTGTAACTCAACAAGGAAACAATTCCACTTTAAATATATCAAATTCCTATTTAGAAAAAACATCAAGGAGGGCCCGGAGGGAGAACAGTTCCTGACCTGAACAATGATCATGAACACCAGCAAATTGTCATTTATTTTATTTCTCACGCAGGTTAAAAGCAGGTCTCTGTTATTGAAATGCGCTTTGTGTGTTCTTTACAAAGAGCTGAAATGTATTTTCTCCAATCAGGTACAGGTACTACCTCTGGTAGCATTTGGTTTCCAGAATCACTCACAATTCCCCAATCTGAAGCATTTTAAAATGATTCAGGGTATTTGATCGTTATCAAACAAAATATAATAATAATTTGGTCACGCAATCTACAACTGTTTGTGGGCCACTGCTGTGAGCAATTGGTTGCATGGGTTCTCACCCACAACATATTCACTTTATATTTATTCACTCAATATTCTGTGAAGTGCTTTGAGATATTGTGAAGACTTGATAATATCAAATGCAAGGCTTGCTATTATTATCCAGCAAGCAAAAAGTGTTGCATTATAACTTTAAGGGTCTTGGTGGAGCAGTCAGTCTCAAGGTCTATAAAATAGATGAAGTAAAATATTCCTATCAATTTAAAATGTAAAATACAGCATGTGAAATTCAATGAAAGGTGATTTTTAAGAAATACTAGTTTGTCAGATAAAAACAAGACTGTTTATCTTGGTAATGCCAGCAAATTGAGAAAAGTGAAAATAAGTTCCATGAGCTAAAACTTGCAAAGTTTTGAAAGTTACCACTTTTGAAATAATTTGAAGTTCCCATTTGGGCTAGTTGGGATACACTTCTCACTAAGCCATTCAGCGAGTCTGAGCTTCCATCCTGGGCTTGTGTAGAGCTCGCTCATCTCAGCTGATTGTGATTAGTATCAGTGCCCAGGGCAAGTGAAGGGGGAGATGTCAGTAGCCAGTGTTTGTGAACGTTGGTTGTAATTGAAAACAGGATCAGACTCCCAAGCTGATCACAGTATAGATTTGTGACATGAATGGCTGTGGGGGTGAGGGACCAGAGGTTCCCAGGTAACAGCAGTCATTCTGGTTTGGGAGAGCAGGGGAAGGTATTGGGACTCTGTAAACTGACCAGTACATTATGTGCGGTTGTTGATTGTAGGCTTGATTATTATCCCACTGCTTGGAATTTTATTTATGATAATATTTTACAATGTCAAGTAAAATAAACTTCTGAATTCTGATATTTTAATTGTTCCATTATTTCGTACGTAAGAAATGAGGAAGAACCCATTCCAGAACTTAAAACAGGAAAACACAATGATGTTGCAGAAAACAGTTTATTCACACAACACACACACACACAGACTTCAATAAGACATTCCGAGAAGTTGAACATCACAGCGCTTATGAAACATATAATTGATCAAGGAAGTATGATTTAGTATTTCTGTCCTGAATCTCCTTGATCAAGGCATCAGAAGAACAACAAGCAGCAATTCAGTAAAACATTTAGCCCTTTTCATCAGAATTTTCATATAGACATATGTTTGTATTTCACCAAGGAGAACATTACTCACAG
Source organism: Hydrolagus colliei (assembly GCA_035084275.1). Classification (NCBI taxonomy): domain Eukaryota; kingdom Metazoa; phylum Chordata; class Chondrichthyes; order Chimaeriformes; family Chimaeridae; genus Hydrolagus; species Hydrolagus colliei. The sequence continues at coordinate 8,039,713 of CM068766.1, read as the reverse complement.
CTGCTTAAATGTTTGTGAAAAACAGAATCTCTACAACTGCAGCAAATTTCAGCAAGATTTAATTTGAAGCACATAAACCCCATAATGGCTGTAAGAGAGGCTTTCAGCAAGGAATTTGACAACTTGAGGTATTGATGATGCTCAACACTCTGTCATTAAAATGTTGGCCACTTTGGTGAGATATTGAGAGGATGACAGCTACAGTGGACGTGTTGTCCGAGACTAACTTCAGGAGAAAAATACAGGTTCAAGGATAGGCAGGTGCTACCACATTCCATCAACCCTATCAGGAACGTTGTTACATCAAGACCCTGTCAATCTAGATATTTCCTTGACAAATACATCATTGTGGGCAAGTAGCTTTTACGGTCTATTTGGTAAAACTTTCCCTTTTATTTACATGGTCTCTTGATAGTTTACATGATACAGAAGTGCACTTTGTAGTTCTATAATAAAGCACCACAATAATCAACATTACCCAGTTACTAGTGTGAAGTCCAAGCACCATGATTTAAGGACAACTTGAGGAGGAATCTACCTGCCGTAGGCTAATTAGAGATTCAGTATCTCGAAGACAGCACCGAGACTTTGTGTAAAATATAAACATTTGTGTGTGAACAATGATCCGCCGGACAATGCTGTGCCACCAGTTTCATAAATGATAGAATTGTCTCGAACCGGGCAGGGCCGAGGACTTTCTTTCAAAATAATCACGTTTCAAAAACTGCGAACATTGTTTACTCTAATTAACTTTTTAAATATGAAAGGAAGTTAAAATCATTAACTGTTATTGTTGTGGTTCCCCAATCAGTGAAGCACAGCCCATTCCCATTTTATCATCTACAATTTTAAAAGATTTTAAGCTTCCGATACAAGACTGAAATGTCGCTTTAATTTACTAAATTAAAATGAATGATCCCCTTTAGTGCAGTTTTGGATTGTTTTGCTAAAGGGGCCACAAAATGGCCAGGCCTCCTCAATGGTAATAAAGACTAATCGGCACCACTTGTGAGACTCTTCACAAATTAGAAAAGGAATAATTTGGAAAAATAAAATGCAAAAAAACAAAAAGGATGTCTTGTGCAACTCATCTCTCAACTATCCTACTGTGCTGGACGTACAGCCATATGCATTCTCATTTAGTCACTGATGTGTGTTTTTAAAGTTAATAAACTAGAATAGTTTGCATCATGAAAGATCTTTTTTGGTGAAGTTTCTCAGTATGGCTCTGTGCTTAAATAGTGAAATATATCACACACACATACACAAATTACAGTCACACACAATCAGCCTCACACACTGGGCTAATATAACCGGCAAAGAATTTTTGCGTAATCCGATAAATGTTTCAAAATTTTGCAAAAGTCCAATGTGTTAAATAATTGGCAACCAGAATGTTTGGAATTAGTAAGAAATTGGTGGTAGTGCAAGGCAACTAACACAGAAATATTCTGTTGTAGTTTATTAATGATATTTAGGAGCATGTCCAAGGATGAAAGACACTTTGGGTTTGACTAATAATTAATAAACTGCTTTGTCGGTGTGATCTGCACCGCCTTGCTCCCCTTCCCAACCATTTAGTCTGGCACATTCCCTTTATTCCACCCGCAATATGCAGAGTAATGAAGAAGGGATCAAGGTGAAAGATCCCTGTTGGGATGTCTGCCCCACTGGCTGCACATAATCAATGGAGGTGGATGGCGATGGCAATGCCACCTCCATGTCCATCATTAAGTTCGTCTCTGCAGCTCCCCCCGGCCTCCGCTGTACACAACCTGCACTTCCAGCAGTGCAGGAATCTGATCTGGCATTGTACACCACAGGCTTCACCGACTGATCAATAAACATTATACAACTACCATTTTTAGTAACTGACTCCAATACACAGCCATGTACTGTATCCTCTCCAACCCTGAAGCTGCTGACTTGTGCTGGGACATGGTCACAAGCACTCATTTCCATCTAAAATGATAAATTGCCTTTATATAGCTTTCACGTTGGGAGGACGAGGAACAAAATAAGACTGGAATCACATCCCAGCAGAAACTCTTTCAATCTTCATAGAATCTTACAGCACAGAAGGAAGCCATTCGGCCCATCGTGCCTATACCGGCTCTTTGAAAGAGCCTCCCAACTATTCCCACCTCGCTACTCTTACCACATGGCTCTGCAAATTTTTCCTTTTCAAGTACTTATCCAATTCTGTTTTGAAAACTACTTTTGAGGATACCAGAGAGAACAGTGGAGTTCAGACTGATACACACACAATGCTGTTCAAGATTTCTCAGACCAGCCACATCTGACAGCTCCAGACAGTGATGTGCCACAAACACCTGGAGTCTGGAGGAATCATCCCCTTGTAGCCGTGTTGTCAAAGCTACAGAAAATTCAACAAAGCGAGGCATGAGTGGTGTGTCTTGAACAAGGTTGATACATTTATAGTTACATATTTATGGTTCTAGACACAAAGCTAACTAATCCTAAACATTGAGACTCTTATTTATGCAACCAACTGATCACCTAAGCTTTTAATTTACCACATTATTTTGTAATTAGAAGAAACATCTAAGCAGAAGAGAGAACTTTGTACGCAGAGTTTCCAGGAGTAGAGTGTGAAGATGGTGGGGACACAAACCACGTGTTACACCCCCCGTGGGCTCTGTGAGTACCCACAGCCCCTGACACCCCAATGCCGGGGGGAACATGGAGAGCTGCCCTGCTCCATCACCTCTGCTGTTCCAGGTAAGCAGACAACAAGGGGACGGGAGGCAAAAAGTTGGTGCGTTTGTTAGTTACATTTGTCTGACGCTTTCCATTGAGGTCAGAACCTGCAACAAGATAAATAACAGGAAATCTGTGCAAACCTCAAGCAAAACATGAATTCTCAGTATCTTAGGGGCCCCTGAAAGATCCCGGTTGGGATGTCTGCCCCACTGGCTGCACATAATCAATGGAGGTGGGTGGCACAGGATTAGGCAGATAATAGCTGGGAGCAGGGGGGAGGGGGGAGAATATGGTCAGTGATGGTGAGGAGGAGAAGAGCAGGGCTGGGTATAACAGTGTTAGTGACAGATGATTACTGAGGCATTTTCCTAGATGAGCTTGTAAACAACAATTTGTACATCGTCCTTCACATGGGTAGTGTCTTGGAGAGTGCTTGAACCTTCCTTTGTCAGGTCTTTAGGCAGCGAGAATGAAATGGTGGAGACAAACAGCACATTTGTCCTCACCGTCTCTCTCTCTGCTTCCAAATTCCCTGACTCAAAATCACAGGGTGAGCACCAGCATTTCTGCTGTTCTGGGTAAACTGACAACATGGGGATGAGGGAGGCAGAAAGACAATCATTTTATATTGATTTACATCAGGATGATCTCAAAAGTGCTTCATACATTGACCGGGGTCTGGGAGTGTGTGTGCAGGCTATGCGAGGGTAAGTGGAATGGAGGGGTTTGTTCTCCTTCTCTTGTGATTATTTTATGTTTAGAACTTTGTCTTGAAATTATCCTTATACTATGTGGACGCTACAGAAGAATCCCCTTGGTAACCCGTCGATGATGTGTCTGGGTATTAATCTTACATAAACTCCACTGGTACCTTAGTAATTACTCTCATCATACAAGTCAGTAAAAGAGCAGTACTCACTCTGCGAGAGTAGGTCGAGGTATTGACACAGGGCGTGAAGCAGCAATCTCTCATAACTGAAACACAAACAAAATGGGTGATCAGACTGTTCTGACTCAAATCAATAGATCATCTTTACTCAAAATAGCTGCAAGTCACAAGCAAGAGATGGCAACAATATCCCCCATTCATCCCCTGTACACCCTGCCCCCCACTGAGCACAACGTGAGGGGAATGTTTTTCACCAGATACAGCTGTACAGTGGGTCCCTTTTGATGCTCAATCACTTTTCTCCACACGAGGCCGTCACAGCAGCTAAATGATGCTGTCATTTTACTCCCCCCCACCCCCTAACCTTTCCCCCCTTTTCTTCTTCCCTCCCTCCCTTTCCCCCTTCCCTCCCTCTTGCCACGCTTTCTCCCTGATTTTGCCCCCCACCCACCTTTCCCTCCCTCTCCCCCCTTACCCCCCTTTCTCCAACCTCTTCCACCCTGATATTACCCCATCCCACCTTTCACTCCCTCTCCCCCTTACCCTCTTTTACCCCTTTCTCCCCTGACCCCATTTCTGTGACTGTTTGTGGGACACTGCGCAATTTAGCTGCTGCGTTTCGCCCGCAAATTTACAGTCGGTTTTGCTGCTCTCCTTTCCCCAACCCCGACCACCCCCTTGCCATCTTCCCCCCCTTTCTCCCCTAATCCCACTTCCATGACTGTTTGTGGGACGCTGCTGTGGGCAATTTGGCTGCCGAGTTTCGCCCACAAATATACAGTCAATTCTCCTACTCTCCTTCATCCTGCCCCGACCCCTCCCCCCCTGCTCTTGTCTATCTGACTGTACAGCGTCCTCTCGACATGAAAGGCGCTATATAAATGTATGTTTTGATTGATTGCTGTGCACGGTGAACACAGCCAATATAACTTCTACCAAAGAACCACTTGTCTCATTTAACTTCCGTGATCTGGAGACCATAAACGTCACGGCACTTGACAGTAATTGCCTGTGAGACGCTGATGCGATTCCACCACAAGCTGCTAAAAGTTCCTTGTTATCTTTCATTGTAAATACTTTCCTTTCAGTCGTGTTGCACACCAATCTCTACAGCGGATTGTGATTTCTCGAGAGGGCTGTTACCTGCTATCCAGCATGGCTTTATAGACGGACTGTGGGTTTGTGGCAAAGAATCCAGTCAGTTCCTCTTCAAGAAATTCCAAGGTGCCCTAAGGGGACCACAGTTTATAGTTAGATAATATTCCACAGCAAGTGTATAGTTTAGTTAGACAAGCTTGGGCCCTGCAGTTTTGAGAGGGGATACTCATAAAGGTGCAGAACATTTTAAATGGGATTGAAAAGGAAACCCAGATGTACCATGACAGTAAAACAAGAGCACAAAGGCTTAGAATTACAAATTGCAATTTCAGGACAGGCACCAGGAAGTTTAATAATAATAATCCTTGCATTTGATATAGCACTTTTCTCATCTTATCGATGTCTCAAAGCGCTTCACAGAATATACTGTAAAGTGAATTGACTGTATAATTGTGGGCGAAACGCGGCAGCCAATTGCGCACAGCAGTGTCCCCCACAAACAGTCGTGGATTGAAATGATCAATTTATACTATTGTTTTTTAAACCTAGCCCTTTAAGATTACCTTTCGCCCCACCTTCTAATTCCCGTCATTCTGAAGCCATCGAGACGTTATTCTACATGAAGACAATTTTACACCATTGCCATACCTGTTTGTCTTTATTCAGAGAGTAATTAATGATTGAAATGGGTCAGGTGGGCCAAATGGTCTTCTTATCCAAACAATCTTGTGATCTTGTAAACCACAGAAATCTACAGTACACAAAGGTCATCCAGCCTATCAAGGCTGTACCAGCTCTCAGAGCAAGATGTTCATTCAACCCCTCTGCCCTGCCCTAACCCCATAACTCTTCAAGCCTCTATCTCTAATATACCTATGTATTTCCCTCTTGAAACCCATAATGGATAACACATTCCAACAACTCTGTATGGAAAAAAAATCCTAAATTCTCTTGCTCTTCTTCTGACTATGAAGTCACTGACTCCCCTACCTGTGGAAATAGCTCCTCCCTACTCATCCTGTCAAAAACCATAATTTGTCCACAAACCAGTCACTACACGTTCCAAATTATGAAGCACTTTGGTATGTCCTCCCAACATGAAAGAAGTTGTATCAAATATAAGGAATACTTTTATTATGATAATTTTGTATGTTATTTTTTTCAAAAAACAGATTAGATAAGTTTTCATTTAGGAAATAACATTATGGGTTATGGTACATAGGTAGTTTATAATAATAACAAGAATATTCCTTGCAGGAGTGCGCTTCACAGTAAAGTGAATAGACGCTTATATGTGGGGAAACGCGGCAGCCAATTGCGAGCAGGAATGTCCCACAAACATTCGTGGATTGAAATGACCAATTTTTTTAAAGAGATTGTTAGGTGTTCACAGTTAGGAAACTTTCCCAAGGTTTCACCCTGCCTAGAATTGAACCAAGGTCTCTTGCTTGTAAGGCGAGTTCTCTAAACACTGAGCTACAGGACTCCATATGTGTATGGAACCGCCAAAAAGGTGAACCTTGGTCTCAAATGGGCCTTGGTCTTTTTTTGGGTAGCATTTCTTCCATTCACCTCTATTCCTTCTCACTCTCATTTGCTCCAGTTCTCCCAATTTCTCCTAATAATTGTAGCCCCTCGTCCCTGGTATCGTTCTCGTAAATCTCCATATCCTCCGAGACGCTAACAGACCCTGTTTACTGTATTTGATTGCTCCCCATCACAGGCCTGTTCTGGAAGTGAAGAGGAGACATAAATCCTTTTGTAATGTCACCAATCAAACCAGGAACTTGTGTGGAATCAGTAATGTGATCAGTGGACTGGACAGTACAGTGAGCACACCAGGCTGAGTCACAGCTCAGCAGCTAACTCCACACCCCACTTTTCCATTGTCAAACAAAAGCCCCTTAATGTATTCAATGTATTCAAGGTGTATTAAATATTTTCAAAAATTCAATGCCTTCAGGATATTAGTGAGGACCAGGAAGGCAGTGACTGTTGCACTGACCATGGGGATGTGCCGGCCTCTCAGGGCAGCTCGTAGTCTCCTGTCGATCCGCTGGAAGCTCTCCTTAGCACTGTTGGTGAGATGGTCTGCAAACCAGCAAAAAAAAGTGTTCATGCTTCCCCCATCTCTAAGCACAGGTTAAACACACGGCCTGCACCAGGATTGACCCTGCCTGCACTGTGTATTGCTGAGGCAAGAAACTTATTTTTCTAACTGTAATAATAAATTGAAGCTCAGAAAATATCAAATGGATATAAGAGGCTGGTTGACTGTTAAACTCATCCACTCAGCACCAGAAGTTAGGATTGGTTTGAGAGAGAGAGAGCGAGAGAGAGACACACACACAACACACATACAAAATGTGCCTATAACAAAAGTGCTTCAAAGGAACAATTCACAGCCAAATGCAACTATGTGTTGTTTAATATTACACAAAAAATGGAAAAGGGTACTTTAGCAACTCCAATAAAGTTAAATAGTCTGACAATGGTTTATCTGGTTAGATTCCAGCAGATTGTTCCAGCAGATTCTTGGCTCTTCCTAAATTGTGCCTAATACTTTTTGCAATTAGGTTAGCAGCACGTATCCACCAGGGATAGAGTGCATCCCATTACAATAACCCATTTCTGAGATTTCCATGTGTGGGTGGGATGCATGGAATTCGCAGTTTGGTTTGAATTCGCGTGGACTGTGAAGGGTTTCCATATGTGTCAGATACCTGGCTGACCAAACTACAGTAGAAGCCGGTTTATCCGGCACCCCTGGGACCTGGCCAATGCCGGTTAAAGCACCTGCTGGATATTTGGCAGAAAACCCAACACAAAAACCTCATTAATTTGTTTAAAAATATATATTTTTTAAAACATAGCATGTTAATAATAGACTAAATAATCATTTATATGACAATATAATATATAAATAATAATTATAATCATTTTACACACAGCAACCAGGGAGTTCAGAGAGATCTTTAAACTAGTGCAAAAGTTATACATCTGAATTACACTGTTCTCATTGGGGGCAGAAGAGAGGAAAGCTTGTGTTATTGAGAAAGAGAGTGAGCGGCGGCCGCTCAGTTCAGTTAACTTTCTTTCCAAAAAGCCTTGCGATGCCTGTGTGTGTGTGTGTATGGACACTAAGTTGAAACACTGCACTCTGTAAAACGAGCATTGCAGGGATGAATCTTTTTTATTAAAACAAAAGCCAATGAATCGATCTGCAAGCTTTGCTCAGGGTGGGTGTGTGTTTTGCTGTTTTGTAGCTAAATTAAATCTAAATTAATCAACTCACCTCACTCTGCCTCTTAAAGAGTACACTCCGGAGAGTGCATTGCTTTACATTCTGAGCTAGCGCCACCATCAGGCACCTAGTCGCAGCATTCCAGCAACACAAAACACCAAAAAAATGCATTTTTCTGGATAAATTCCGGTTTATCGAATGCGGACCTTTGTTTTAGAGATGCCGGTTTTACGGAAGTTACGGTTGATCGGGTCACGGATAAACGGGCTTCTACTGTAAAATGACTTACCTTCTCTCTCATCCTGAGGGTTTGAATGGACCTTCCCCTTGTTTTTCTTCTTAGCCTCTTCCTCCAGATAAAGCAGGAACTTCTCCTGCTCTTCACCAGAGCGGTTCATAAACTCATTCCAGATCTAGGAAACACAGCACAGTTCATCCTCAGGCAAGTCATACACTGGGGCCAGACCGGCAAGCCAGATATTAAAAACAGACATCATTGGGAACATACAGCAGGTCAGGCAACATCTATGGAGAGAGAAAAAATAGTTAAAAGTTTTAGGTCGGTGGCCCTTTGTCAGACGAAAGGTCATTGACCTGTAACGTTAAGTAATTTTCCTCTTTCCATAAATTCAGCCTGACTTGCTGTGTGCTCCCAGCCACTTCTGTTTTACATTCAGATTTCCAGCATCTGCAGTATTTTGCCTTCAGCAAACCGCATATTGTTCACTTTCTCTCTGACGCTTAGACAATTAGCTTGATAAATTACAATGTGTAGCTTCAAACACAGGTCACTGGTTAATTGCTGGTCTGATTATAAGAGTTTGCTGTATGATTCAACAGTGCTTTAAACTGAATTGATCCGCAGCTCCTATGTGCAGTGGGGGAGTTCGTAATGTGAACATGAGAGTCTAGAAAATGTGTCTTCATTATCTTGATTTTTACTTGGAAACCACAAACAAACTGTAATTATAATCGCTGAAGGCCGGTTGCCAATGGAATTAGGAGCGTAACGAATGCGAGACAATAAAAATGTCAATCTAGTTCACCTTCCACTTTCCTGGTGGTTCGTGCACCTAAACTATCTATGTACTATATCCCATAATGCAAACGGCTTTTCCTCTCACTTTCGTCTTCTCACCTGCGGTTACCCCAAGGATCCATCCTTGGCCCCCTTCTCTTTCTTATCTACATGTTCCCTCTTGGTGATATCATCCAGACATGGGGTAAACTTCTACAAAGAATGCAGATGATACTCAAATCTATTTTTCCACTTCAGTTTGCGACCCAGAGTCCCCTGATGTTCTGTCAGGCTGCCTGTCAGACATCAAGAACTGCATGAGCGTAAACTTCCTGCAGCTAAACGTTGACAAGACGAAAACCATACTCTTTGGCTCTCGCCAACCTGCCCCTAAAACTCTCCGAACCCATAAGCAACCTAGGCGTCAAGTTCAACCCCCAATTATCCTTCCTCCCCCTCTGGCCCCTCACCAGCACCGCCTTCTTCCATCTCAGACACATCGCCCGTCTTCGCCAATATCTCACTTCAAAAGCTGCTGAAACTCTGCTCCATGACTTTGTTACCTCTTGGCTGGACTACTCCAATACCCTCCTCAAGGCCTCCCCATCGCCACCATTCACAAAATCCAGCTCCTACAGAACTCCATTGTCTGCATTTTCACCCAAACCAAACTTCGCTCCCCGATTACCCCAGTTCTCGACAGACTTCACTGGCTCTTGTCACAGAGCGAATTTACTTCAAGATCCGTACTCTTGTTTTCAAATCCTTCTACTTCTCTGCACCCCCCTACCTCTCTAACCTCCTCTCTCATCACATCAGTATCCGCTGCCTCCGCTTTACTTCCTCCTTTGTCTCCTAAATCCTCTGCTCCACTATTGTGAAACGCTCTGAGAGACCGTCTGGCGTGGAGGTGCTGTATAAATGCAAGTTGTTGTTAATGTTCTTTCCTAAATCTATGTTAGAAAGAATCAACAATTCCTGCTTCAACCATCTCCCTAGAGAACCTGTTCCATGGGTTCACAATTCGCTCTCTGAATTAGTGTAGATTTGTTCTGAATTTATCCCCCTTCAACTGGAGGCTGTGTCCCTTGGATCTACTATTCTGGACAAGTTGAAACAGCCTGTCATGTGCTGTGTGTTTAGCAACAGTTTAAGCCATGCACAAAGTCTGTAAATATTTTTAAAAAGCAAGGATTATTATTATTATAATGTCACAACCTGTTTTCCAGTTATTCTGGTTTATTTCTTGTCAGGTTTTTAAATAATTGCTTTTTTTAATCTTTCTGAGGGGGGTTAAGGAAAAAAGGACAGTGACATCTTAGTTTAGCGAAGATTGAGTTGCTTCTACTGTTAATCCTCTCCTCCCTAAAACAAATAATCCCTTAAAAAGAAACAATAATAAGTTGGTCACTCATTCCATGGTTGTTTGTGGGACACTGCGCAATTGACTGCCGTGTTTTGCCCACAAATATAGTCAATTCACTTTGCAGCATATATTCTGTGAAGTGATTTGAGACATCTAGAAGACATGAAAGCACTATATCAAATGCAAGGATTATTATTATTATTCCTGCCTGTGTTTCAGGAAATACCCTTGAGCAATTACCATTCATGGCCTTGAGTGCTCCTACCTCTCCGACCTCCTTACCCTCTATTAACTTGTCACCCCTCCCACCACTCAGCAGGCTGTGACCTGCTGCACATACCCCACCAGGCCTGCGTCGGCAGTCGGGCCTTCAGTCTCTCTGCCCCACCCTCTGGAACTCCACCCCACATTCACTCCCTCTTTTGAGTCCTTCAAGGAACGCCTCAGGACCCAATGCCAAGAAGGCATATGGGATACTAGGCTTTATAAATAGGGGGTTAGAGTACAAAAGTCAGGAAGTGTTGACTAACCTCTATAAAACTTTGGTTAGGCCTCAGCTGGAGTACTGTGTCCAATTCTGGTCACCACACTTTAGAAAGGATGTCAAGGCATTGCAAAGGGTGCAAAGAAGGTTTACTAGAATGGTGCCAGGATTGAGGGACTTCAGTTATGGTGAAAGGCTAGATAGGCTAGGTTTATTCTCTTTGGAACAGAAAAGGTTGAGAGGAGACCTAATAAACGTTTATAAAATCATGTGGGGATTCGACAGGGAATCTAAGGAAAAACTGTTTCCACTGGTGGGCGAATCTGTGACTCATGGTCACAGATTTTAAATAGTTTCAAAGCGAAGCAGAGGGGAGCTGAGGAGAAATGTTTTCATTCAGCGAGTTGTTCGAATCTGGAATGCATTGCCTGAAAAGGTGGTGGAGGCTGATTCAATAACAGCTTTTAAAAGAGAATTAGATCTTTATTTAGGAAGAGCAGGTCTGTTAGGTTTTGGGGAGAGAGCGGGGCAGTGGGATTGAGTTGCTCTTTTCAAAGAGCCGGCACAGACTAGATGGGCCAAATCGCCTCCTTTTGTGCCGTAAAATTCTATGATTCTATGAACGCTTCGACTATGCCTTTGGCCAATTTCCAATCTCCTTGGCCTCCACCCTGCCTGATCCCAACCCCCACCCCTCACCTCACACTTGAGTCCTAATCCCTGATTGCTCAGTGCATTGGGCGTACTCCCAACTTGGAAGGTGTTTTAGAAATGTAATTTTGCTTTATATTGTACTCACACCGCCCTTCATTTCCATCCATTATCATCATCATCATATTGCTGACTGTTATATCCCCTCCCCTCCAGCTCAGCTCAGTTACCTGCCATTCCACCACCATTGTATATGGTCCTGTTAGTTCCCTCCTGCTTTCTCCTTTGTGTATTTCTTTTTATTCTGTTTCTGTTCAAGAAACCTTGCCTTATTTGTGTTCTTTCTTTTATTCCAAGTCAACAACAACAACTGGCATCACACGAGGTAGCACTATTTCACTTATTTATTTTTTCTATTCATTCCTGTTCACTGTACTTTTACATCCAGGGTCTCAGTTCCCTTTCTCACTTCTCATTAAACCCACTGGCTTTGCTCTGCCATGTCCATCATGAGAGACGGCGTTACCTGGAATCTGTCTCCATGAACACAGGTTTGTACACCCCAGGGTTTGGAATCCACTTGATTGGTTTGTAGAGAGGTTTGCAGAGAGATGGTGGGACACGCAGCTGCTGCTCAAGCTCTGCACCTCTAACTGGGGAAGCACTGCTAAGGTGGGTAGAGATGGTCTTCCGCCTGAGCTGTGAGCAGGAAGTTGGTGGCAATGCTCTCAGGTAATAACGATAGTGACACTGCTCTCAGGTAATGCACATTGGGCTGTGACGCCCATCTGGAAGCTGCTATCCACTCAGTGATAGCTTGTCAGATCATAGAATCTTGGAAATATTCAGCATAGGAGGCCATTCGGCCCATCGTGTCTGTGCCGGCTCTTTGAAAATAGTTGTCCAAATTAATCCTACTCCTCCGCTTTCTCCCCATAGCCCTGCAAACTTCTCTTCCTGAAATAATGATCTTCTTCACTCTTAAAAGTTGTTACCAAATTAGTTTTCACCACCCTTTCAGGCAGCTAGCAACTATCCTCCAGGGAGGTGGGTGGTCCTCCGTTGCTAAGCTAACCGCTATGTTGGCTTAGCAACGGAACATCAGCATCAAGTCAACCCTTCTTTGTCCATAAAATACATAATCACTGAAACCTTATATTAAATCTTGTGGCGTGCTTTGAAGCATCCCTCTGACATGAAAGACGCTATAAAAGCAAGGATAATGGTTGTTATTATAGTCCTCTGTGGCAGTTTGGTTCCTGTGCCAGGGTATATAGTATTCCAGGCCCCTGCTGATAACAGACCAGACCAGCCAGGATTATCAGCAGCACTTAAGAGGAGCAGAGCAGTCACTTGCAGATTCTACCCATTCACCTAATTTTAAGCTAATAAACCAAAGTCCTAATTGGTAGGGTGTTCCCCGCTGGATAAAAACAAGAAGGTTGCCAGTGAAAATGCTTATAATGGCAAGCTATGTGTTTTTAAGATGGTTAAACACAGGCTCTCGCCAATCTATGCATAGCGCTCTGAGAATTAGATAAGCAAGGTCAGGGAGAGTGTATATTCCCTTCCAAATACAAATAAATTTCCATGTGTTGGTGAACGTATGTGGACCTGTCATTATGTTTTACTATTAAACATGGTGATGCGTTTCTGCACATGCCTAACCCAAGGCTGACAAAAAAGGGTCAACCAGCACCTTAACACACTTAATTAGACAGGAGACCAGGTGTGACCCTGCCCCAAAACCTGGTGATGTGCCAGAGGGTCAGACTGGAATGTTAAAACTATATCCCCGACTGCCTGGCTCTGCTCTACGCTCCAGCAATTTCTGGTTTTAGTTGACCTCCAACACAAAAGTCAACCATGAAGTACAAAACCATGTGGGATGTCCTCTTAAGCTACATAAATGTGAATTACATTGTATTGTATCAAGCATGCTCAGAAATACCTCAATGTAGTCATAGTTAGTACAAGCTTCTGTAAAAATGGTAGGGGAGGCTGAGGTGGTCTGTTCTCCTTCCTCGTCCTTGCAACACTCATCTTTCTCCACCAGGTTCATCAAGTAGTGAGCTGCAAACAAACAGTGATATCAACACGTAAGAAATGAGGCAAAAATGTAAACACAACGTCAGCTAGCATGACTTAACTTCTCAAAAACAGAAGTTGTTGGGAACACTCAGCAGATCAGGCAGCAACTATGGAGAAAGGAAAGTGAGTCAGCGTTTCAGGTCACAACCCTGCATCAGAACTGGGGCATGTTCGGAGAGACAGACTTTTAAGGACTATTGGAGAAGGTGGGTGGGGGGGAGAGTCAGGGCAAGGAAGACTAGATGGAGCAAGGTGTGTCTGGGACCCAGATGATGTGGTAATGGTCACAGATCAGGGGGAGGTGGAAGGTGAGCTGTTATGGTCAAAAATTATTGAAATCAATATTGAGGTCAGGGAGCTATAAGGCGCCTAGGAGATAGAAGAGGTGCTGTTCTTCAAGGTCGTGCTGTGGTTCATTGGAACAGCGTAGGAGGCCTTGGATAGAGAAGTCAAAGTGCGAGTGGGAGGGAGAGTTGAAGTGGCAAGAAACCAGAAGTCCAGACACATCTCAGACTTGTAAACAAAATAGAAGCCCACGGTATTGAAGGGATAGTGGCAACATGGATACAGAACTGGCTGTGAGACAGAAAGCAGAGAGTGGTGGTGAACTGTTGTTTTTCTGATTGGAGGGAAGTGTGCAGTGGTGTCCCCAGGGGTCAGTATTGGGAACACTGTTGTTTTTGGTTGATATAAATGACCTGGACTTGGGAATAGGGAGTACAATTTCCGAGATGATACAAAGCTGGGAAAAGCTGTAAACAGTGAGGAGGATAGTAGCCAACTACAAGAGGACATATACAGTCTGGTAAAATGGCAGATGAAGTTTAATATGGAGAAATTCAAAGTGATGCATTTTGGGAGGAAGAATGAGGAGAGGCAGTATAAGCTGATGGTAGAATCTTAAGGATAGGGTGAAGGAACTGGGGGTTCATATAAATAAATCTTTAAAGGAGGCAGGACAGATAGTTAACGCTGTTAAAAAAGCATACAGGATATTGAGCTTTATAAATAGAGGCATAGAGTGCAAAAGTCAGAAAATTATGAGGAGCCTTTATAAAACACTAAGATGGAGAACTGTGTTCATTCTGGGAATCACGCTTTAAACAGGATGTCAAGGCATTGGAGAGGGTGCAAAGGAGATTTACCAGGATGGTACCAAGAATGAGGTCCTTCAAGAAAAGCTAGGATTATTCTCCTTGGAGCAGAGAAGGTTAAGAGGAGACTTTTCAAAATTATTAGAGGATTTGATAAAGTGAATAAGGAGAAAAATTCTACTGGCAAATGGGTTGTTGGTAACTCGAGGACATTGATTTAAAATAAGTGTTAAAAGAAACTGAGGGAAGATGAGGAGAAATTGTTTCACACAGCGAGTTGTTTGGAACTGGAATGCATTGCCGAAAAGGGTGGTAAAAGCTGACTCGATAACTTTTACGAGAGAAGTAGATGCTGATTCGGAGAGAAAAAAAATTGAAATCGCTGGGAACAATCAGTAGGTCATCATCTATAGAAAAAGGAAAAGTGAGTCAATGTTTCGGGTCCACGACCCTTTGTCAGAAATAGGGCATGTTGGAAGGGAGAGGCTTTTAAGGATTAACAGAGAGATCGAGGCAGGGCAAGGAAGATAAAGGAGAAAATGGGGTAGAGAGCAGGAGATGATGGGTTAAAGAGGTGTTAATCTTGTGAAACAAAAGGGGTCGGAGGAGGATTGCAACAAAACTGGAGAGGTGTTAATAACGTTAAAACAAAGGGAGGGTGAAATTGCCGAAGAACAGATGGTTTAGGGGGTCGCAGAACAACTTGGATTCATATAGCGCCCTCTATGTTGGATCACCGGTGTCTCAGAGTGCTTCACAATAACGGATCCTGGGGCTGAGCCAGGGAGACGGGGAATAGGTGACTGAAAGCGCAGTCGAAAAGAAACGTCTTGCTGAGACCTGAAAGTAGGAAGAGAGTGGGCGAGGTGAAGGGAGTGAAGCAGGGAGTTTCAGAGCCTCGGATCGTAGTGACTGAAGGCATGGCCGCCGATGGTGGAGCGGAGGATTCAGGGGACAAGGAGGAGGCCAGACCCGGTAGAGCAAAGGCAAGGGTACTGTTGTGAGGAGAGAGGAGGTCAGAGAGGTAGGGGGTGCAGAGGAGTGGAGAGATTTGAAAACAAGTGTGAGGATCTTGAAATCGATCCTCTCTGGGATAGGGAGCCAGTGCAGTCTGGCAAGGAGGTAATTAGGGAGCGGAATTTGGTATGGGTAAGAAATGCAGGCGGCAGAATTCTGGATGACCTAGATTTTGTGAATGATAGTGGAGGGGAGACTGGCGAGGAGGGCATTTGAATGGTCCAGTCAAGACGTGACAAAGGTATGGACCAGGGTTTTGTTGGCTTTTTGGGTGCGGTATTGGCGAAGACGGGCAATGAGTCTGAGATGGAAGAAAGCGGTGCTGGTGAGGGACCAGATGTCGGGGAGGAAGGGGAGGGGTGTTGTTACGGCTTGAAATTATTGAAATCAATATTAAGGCCACGGGACTGTAAAGTCCCTAGCAGATGGATATGATTGCTGTTCCTTGAGCTTACACTGCAGTTCAATGGAACAGAGTAGGAGACCATGGATGGAGAAGTCAGAGTGGGAAGGGGAGTTGAAATGGCAAGAAACCAGTAGATCAAGGTTGTATTTGCGGACAGAAAGGAGGTGTTTGACAAATTGGTCACCCAATCTGAGTTCGGTCTCCCCAATGCAGAGGAGACCACATCGTGAGCAGCAGATGCAACCTACTACATTGGTGGTAGTACATGTAATTCGCTGTTTCACGTAAAAACTGTGCTTGGAGTCTTGGGAATCATAATAATCCTTGCATTTGATATAGTGCTTTTCACATCTTATCGATGTCTCCTTAAAATGAAAAGGCAGGTATGCTCCTTCTGCCCTGGCATGGGAAAGTGATTTGAGGAGGACAGGTTCACAGGGCTATGATGAGAGTGGGGGAGTGGGATTGATTTGGACAGCCATTTTGAAAAACCGGCAGACAAGATGGGCCAAATGGCCGTCTGATTTTCTCTACCTGATCTGCCTGTGTTATTGCAATTCCCCCTTTGTTTTGCATTCCTGTATTTTGTTTTTTGTTACAATCACCCACTTGTTTGCATCATGAACGCCTCTTTAACATATTCTTCAACCCTGTCTTCTACCTCATTTTCTCCTTTATCTTCCTTGCCCAGCCTCCCTCCTCTCTGTTAGTATTGTACTTAAAGGCCTCCCAACTTGCCCCAGTTCTGACAAAGGGTTCTGGACTGAAAACATTAGACTCACTTTCCTTTCTCCGTAGATGTTGCCTGACCTACCGAGTGTTCCCAGTATCTGCAGAATTTTGTGCTCTGACTTAACTTCTCAGTTACTAAACCACAAGCAGGATGCATTGTAATGAGGCAACACTTCTGCATTAAATTACACAAGACTTCTGTAGCACAAAAAGTTTGTAACTGATCTTAACTCACAACATCAGTGTGACAACAACCTGTATTTATACCCTTCATACGGTGCAGCGTGTATGAGTGCTGAAGGCTGAGCCTGATGTTGAGCCGGGAAAGGTCATAGTCAGAGAATGCAGAGGTTCAGAGTGCCGTGGCTGAAAGCTTGGATGCTGACAGTTGAGGGATGTATAGAAGGTTAAAAAAAAGGCAAATGCATTTGTTTATGATCCAATATGTTCATAGAAAAGGCACTAGAACCTTACACTCACCACCTTTTTCTTCTGTAAACAAGAAAAACATAATTAAATAACCCTGTGCTTCTACTGGTTTAAGAGCTGGCAGTGGTTCATTTGGCAGCTTACAGCGTTTTTAAAAAAAATGAGTTTTCAGCTTTGAGCAATCGAAAGTAGGTCCTTCAGATCACCTCCCTGGGTCTAAACTAATGGCAATGGGCTTTCTGAAGGAATACTAGATGACCAAATGCAATCTGTAGCAAAAACTACAAAGCCCTGACCTTTCACTGAAGCACCAAGATCTTTACGTACAATATCAGAGTCCAGGTCAGCAAGCCTAGCCTGGAGCTGAATGTGGATATAGTAGAATGTTTCTTCTGCCACTTACTGTTCTCAAGCCTTCTCAGACTTTTTTTCCCTTTTGACTTGGGAATCAGCTCGGAGTTTCGGATGGCTTGATTAATGTAATACTGCTTGCGTTTTGCAGGCGATATTCGCTTGGAAGGTGAACTACGCAGTGGGGTAAGGCAATCTTCAATCAAGCTGTGAAAGCACAAAACCAATGGAAATCCCAGTTATAATTTGCTGTATGTAGCTCAGCAACTGCAAACCCATCAGTGGTAATCATCCTTGCATTTGATATAGTACCTTAATCACCCAAAATATTACAAACTGCTTGGTGAATAATTGCTTTTTTCGGTCTGAATTCACTCCAATCTTTTAAAACTGGGACATTTCTCTCCCTCTCTGCATGACCTGGCTCAGCACATTGCCCAATACTCTAGGTCTGTACAGTATTAGCAATATACAGTAAAAGCCCGTGACCCGATCAACCGTAACTTCCGTATAACCAGCACCTCAAAAAAAAGGTCCGCGTTTGATTAACCGGAATTTATCCGGAAAAATGCATTATATATATATATATATATTTTAATTTGGTTGTGTTTTCGGCCGAATATCCAGCACGCTTTAACCGGTATTGGCCAGGTCCCGAGGTTGTCGGATAAACAGGCTTTTATTGTATTACTGGAAGATGGAGGCACCCCAAGGATTGTGAGGGGAAAATCAACCAGGGTCTTGCTCCTGATCAGTTACCATCCCCACTCCTTGGAAAGTGCTTTGATTTGTTTGCTGAGTGAGGATGTGATGTGGAGTTTATCAGATATCTAAGATCGAATCAATTACATGAAGTAAATCTAACTAAATGTCAACAGCCAAATACACATCACTGGATGCTGACCTTCTGCCACAAAATAATCCTTAGTTTTGATCTTGCACCTTATCATTGAGATGTCTCAAAGTGCTTCACAGAATATTCTGTAAAGTGAATTGACTATAAAATGGGTTTTGTGGGAGTCAATTGCGCACAGTAGTGTCCCACAAACAGTCGTGGATTGAGTAACCAAATTATCAATTTTTTTGGCCAGTAAAGGCAAAGCAATGAGCTGAAGGAGGCACCCCAAGGTGCCTCCTTCAGCTAATAAAACTAAATTGTTTTAACCTATACAGTGTTTTAACCTATTGACAGTATTACTCTGGTGAGACAGAAGGTCACATCACTAAATATAACCTGGTGACCTATGCAGTGGAAAGCTACTGAGATCTATTTATAACCATTGATGGAAATGGCTTTAATAAAATTCAGAGAATTACTGCTAGCACTGAGCAATGATTAGCAAGCAACTCATAGAGGTGTATAACATTTTTAATGGGATTGAAAAGGTAAACTCAGAACACTGCAATGAGCAGTAGAACAAAAGGTTCAGAGGTTTAGAGTTCTATGGGGCAATTTCAGGATAAATGGGTTGGGTTGCCTGGAAATCTGGTAGAAGCCACGACACTGGATTCATCTAAAAAGCAGCTTTATGTTAAGTTGGCATATTGATGCTAACTCTGCACACACAGACACACACACACGCCTGATAATAACCCCTCAAGAAAAATAATAAATTGGTCATTTTCAATCCACGACTGTTTGTGGGACACTGCAGTGTGCAATTGGCTGCCGTGTTTCACCCACAAAACAGACAATCAATTCACTTTACAGTATATTCTGTGAAGCGCTTTGAGATATCCAGAAGATGTGAAAAGCGCTGTATCAAAATGCAAGGAATATTATTATTATTATGGTAAGACTATAGATTGGTGTTCTGGGGGGCTTTCTTCACCTAGACCAATCTTGTGACTGAATAAACCGATTTTATATATATATTTAGTCTTGAGTTTACGATGCTTGTAAAACTAGAACAAATATGTGCTCACAGTAAATTGTATTAAACAGCATAAGGAGCCAAAAGATATAAGAGAGTGAGTGTTGCACAACAGGAGATATTGCAGAGCCTGTTGTAAAAGCCTGTTTATCCGGCACCCTCGGGACCTGGCCAATGCCGGTTAAAGCACGTGCCAGATATTCGGCCGAAAACACACAATTTTAATAAATAAATATATCATGCATTTTCCCGGATCAATTCCGGTTAATCGAATGCGGACTTTTTTTTTGATGTGCCAGTTATACGGAAGTTACGGTTGATCGGGTGCTGGATAAACAGGCTTTTACAACAGGCTCTGCAATATCTCCTATTTTACTGTAATTTAAGTGACTGAATTTGAAACAGCACACAAGCCCACAAAAAAACAGAGTGAAGTCTGCTTGGTCCTTGGCTTTGGGATGTTTGAGCTGCTGTGTGAGCACCAGGAGTGTTTGGGATAGCGGCAGCAGGAAATGGGCTTTGCCTGCTGGCCAGTGACCGTGGCCTCGCTCAGAGGAGTGGCCGCTGAGATTATCTGTGTATGAGTTTAAGTCTCTCTCTGTTTTTATATGCGGTGGCGGCCCTGAGAGGCAGGAGCAGTATACAGTACATGTATGTGACTCTGTGTAGGCCCTATATGTCATTGTGTTTGTGAGTGTCTCTCTCCCTCTCTTTCTGTGTGTGTCCCAACACCTTGGGAATTCCTCCCGAAGTAAAAGGCACTATACAAATATAATTTTGTTGTTGTTGTTTAGGTGTGTCTGTGTGCATCTCCCTCTCCCTGGGTGTCTGTGTACAGTGGCAGCCCAGAGAAAGGTGATGACCTCCTGAAGCCCCACTATCAGGACAATGGGAAGCATGGACAATTCAGCCCTTCAGCCCACCATGTTCTCCCCCACCCCCCCAAGTGGAACATCCAGATTTTGTTAAATAAAGCATTAATAAATAGATTTTTGCAACAATTGATGATGTGTCTTCACGCTTAGTTTCTTCCAAAAACGTGAAACAGGCAGGTCAGCAGTAAAAGGTGCCTCTCATTAGCATCAACAACAACAACAAATTACATTTATAGAGCGCCTTTCATGTCGGGAGGACGTCCCAAGGCGCTGCACAGGAGGCGTGTGACCTGAGCTGAGAGGGGAGTGTTTGGGAAGGGGTGAAACACGAAGGGGATGTTGAAAAGTTCGGGGTGGAACAAAAGGCACGGTCGAAGAGGAAAGTCTTCAAACCGGCCTTGAAAGAGGAAAGGGAAGAAACGAAATGGAGGGATTGAGGAATGGCATTCCATAGGGTGGGAGCAGAGAAACTGAAGGCCCGGCCTCCGATGGTGGGGCGGTTCGGGCGGAGGGCTTGGAGCAGGCCAAGTCCTGTTGAACGGAGGGTCCGGGTGGGCTTGTAGGGGGAAAGTAGATTGGTTAAATAGGGCGGGGCAAGGCCGTGTAAGGCCTTGTAGGTGAGGACGAGGATCTTGAACTCGATCCTCTGGAGGATGGGGAGCCAGTGGAGACGGGTGAGGGTGGGGGTTATGTGGTCGCGGAGGCGGGTGCGGGATAGTACATGGGCTGCAGAGTTTTGGATGGCCTGCAGCCTGTGAATGGAGGAACTGGGGAGGCCGACGAGGAGAGAGTTTCCGTAGTCCAGCCGTGAGGTGATGTACGTGTGCACGAGTGTTTCGGCAGCGCGGGGGGTAAGATAATTGCGGAGTCTGGCAATGTTGCGCAGGTGGAAATAAGCGGTGCCGGTCAAGGCGCGGATGTGGGGGAGGAAGGAGAGTTTTTGATCGAACATGATGCCGAGGTTCCTGATTGGCTTTGTGAGGTGGAGAGTGCAGCCTTGGATATTGAGGCTGGCAGCGCCCGATGTGCGGAGGCGCTGGCTTGAGCCAATCAGGAGGGCCTCGGTCTTACTCACGTTCAACTGCAAAAAATTGTCCCTCGTCCACGACTCGATGTCGAACAGACATGCTGTCAGAACATCGATGGTCTGCGGGTTGAGGGATGAGGCAGAAAGGTACAACTGGGTGTCGTCCGCATTCATGTGGAAATTTACCCCATGTTTGCGGATGACGTCGCCCAGAGGGAGTGTGAAAAGGGTGAAAAGGAGGGGGCCTAAAACAGAGCCCTGAGGGACGCCGTGAGAAACTGTGCGGGGGTTTGAAGAAAAACTGTTGGAAGAAACAAAATGTAAACGGTGGGTCAGATAGGAATGGAACCTGTCAAGGACTGTGCCTTGAAGGTTCAGGTGGGAGGAAAGACGTTGAAGGAGGATGGTGTGATCGACTGTGTCGAACGCAGCAGACAGGTCAAGGAGGACAAGGAGGCAGAGGGAGCCCTGGTCACAGGCGGTTAGGATGTCATTTGTAACGTTAACCAGGGCAGTTTCTGTGCTATGAATTGGGCGGAAACCTGATTGGAGGGGTTCAAGGAGTGAGTGATTTGAAAGGAAAGAGCGGAGCTGGGAGGCAACTACTCTTTCAAGGACCTTGATCAATCAACTCCCCACAATTTTCCACAAAATAACAACAACAAAAGTACAATTGCATGGTGTCTTTTAGGTCAGGAGGACGTCCCAAGGTGCTGGGATAAATTTCCCCACAATTTGGGGCAAATATTTCCAGTTTTCTATTGGCCACGAACATGTTGATCCAACAACAACTTTGCAGTTACACAGTACCTCACATTCAGGGTTGTGTTTCTGAACTCTTGACAATGATGGAGCTGGGAAGAGGAGGTGACCCGACCCTGCACCCATAGCCCCCTGTACCCCTAGCCCCTCTTCTGCACCCACTCAATACAACAACAAAAAATGACGCATGAAGAGCACCTTTCCCGTCAGGAGGGCGCTGGACAGTCATTGTTTCAGACCCGAGCTGGGGTCAGGGACGGGGAGGCTGGGGGGAAAGGGGATATTTGGGGTGATCGATGGAGGCCAGGGAGGGGGCGAGGCGGAGGGACTGGGATGGAGTTCCAATTAGAATGGTAATTATACAAAAGTGCATTGGAATAAACTCCTTTTATAGGGGGGGGCATCCCGAGCCCCCAACACACCCTCAGGACCCGCCTCTCCCCGCGGGTGATTGGCGAGCTCACTGGGCTCTCGCTGATTTGATTGGCTGCGGGAGCCGTCATTCAGCCGCCGGATGGTCACCAACGGTTTCTGTTTCTTCTGAGGGGAAAAAGCGGAGGGAGTGGGCGCGGGCCGGGGGCCGGGGGCGAGGGCCGGGCTGTGGGTGCGGGCCGGGCTGGGGGCGAGGGCCGGGCTGGGGGCGAGGGCCGGGCTGGGGGCGAGGCTTGGGTGCGGGCCGGGCTGGGGGCGAGGGCCGGGCTGGGGGCGAGGGCCGAGCTGGGACTTGGGATGCGAGCCGGGCCGGGGGCTGGGGGTTGGGGCTGTGGGCCGGGCTGGGGTCCGGGGGCTGGTCTCGCTTCGCTTCACTCACAGATATCCGTTGTCGGGCTCGGGCTCCCCGGCGCCGCGGGCGATCACCATGGCGGTTGGGACGATTCCTCGGAGCGCGAGCTCGACAGGGAGAGCGGCAGCCCCGCACCTGACCCCGTGACGTCACGGGCAGCGCCAGCAGTCACGTGGCCCGGGAGGCGGCTGGTTTACCCCCCCAATTGGGTGGGTTGCTGTCGATCTGGGCGTGAAATAAAACCCTTGGGGCAGGTCACTAACCGTAAAAAACTGTTTTCATTTAGACCTGCAAAACGTGTTTTTTAAAAAAAATTCATTTGAAGATATTTTCTTGCATAGATTCAGAAGCCCTGACCTAAATCAGCCCTCTCGTCTCCCCCAGATAAGAGACAATGTACATTATTGGGCTATTTTAGTAGACTTTAACCATCATCATCATAATCATAATAATCTTTGCACTTGATATAGCAGCACCTTATCATGTCTTCGAGACACCTCAAAGCGCTTCACACTGGAAAGTGGATTGATGTGGGGGGAGGGGGGAGGAGAAGGGTGATCGAAAACACGGTCAAACAGGTGGGTCTTGAAGGAGGCGAGGGAGGGGGCGAGGCGGAGGGATTGTGGGTTAGAGTTCCAGAGGGTGTGGGCAGAGTGGCTAAATGCCCGTCCACCAATGGTGGGGTGGGTGAGGCAGCCGACTTCGAACAACAACAAGAACAACAAAAGTTTACATTTTTGTAGTGCCTTTCACGTCAGGAGGACATCCTGAAGTAGGCTAGAGCTCGCTGCGTGGAGGGAGCGGCCAGGTTGGTAGGGGATCACAGAGGTAGGGGTGAGCATGGCCATGGAGGGCTTTGAAGGTGAGGACCAAGATCTTGAACGGTATCCTCTGTGATGGGAAGTCAGTGGATACGACATAGTCATGGAGTCTAGTGAGAGAGAAGATATGTGGTGCAGAGTTCTGGATGATCTGCAGCCTGTGGAGGGAGGAGTTGGAGAGGCCAACAAACAATGAATTTGCATAGTCAAGCCTGGATGTCATGAATACATGTATGAGAGTTTCCGCGGCTTGCGTTTGGGGAGCTGACAATGGCGGAGTCGGGCAATGTTGGAGAGATGGGGGAAGGCAGAGCAGCTCATGGCATGGATGTGGGGTAGGAAGAATTGTTGAGGCTCAAACAGGATGCCAGGGTTCAGGACTGGCTTATTGAGATGGAGTGGTCCCCTGCGTGTGCAATATGGCTGCCGCCACGACCCGAGCTTCCCTCCCCCTATTCAAGCTTCTCCCCCCAACCCCCCCTCTCCGTTATTTTTTCTCTACCCTTCTTTCTCTTCGCCCTCCTCGTTTACTGTCCCTGCTCGACCTTGACTGGTTCCACTCTTATTTGACCCATCGTTTACATTTTGTTTCTTCCAATGGCTTTTCATCAAACCCCCGCACAGTTTCCCACGGCGTCCCTCAAGGCTCTGTCCTTGGTCCCCTTCTTTTCACCCTTTACACGCTCCCTCTGGGCGACGTCATCCGCAAACATGGGGTAAATTTCCACATGTATGCGGATGACACCCCGTTGTACCTTTCTGCCTCATCCCTCAACCCCCAGATGATCGATGTTCTGACAGCATATCTGTCCGACATCGAATCGTGGACGAGGGACAACTTTTTGCAATTGAACGTGAGTAAGACCAAGGCCCTCCTGATTGGCTCAAGCCAGCGCCTCCGCACATCGGGCGCTGCCAGCCTCAATATCCAAGGCTGCACTCTCCACCTCACAAAGCCAATCAGGAACCTCGGCATCATGTTCGATCAAAAACTTTCCTTCCTCCCCCACATCCGCGCCTTGACCGGCACAGCCTATTTCCATCTGCGCAACATTGCCAGGCTCCGCAACTATCTTACCCCCCGCGCTGCCGAAACACTCATGCACGCGTACATCACCTCACGGCTGGACTACGGAAACTCTCTCCTCGTCGGCCTCCCCAGTTCCTCCATTCATAGGCTGCAGGCCATCCAAAACTCTGCAGCCCGTGTACTATCCCGCACCCGCCTCCGTGATCACATAACGCCCACCCTCGCCCGTCTCCACTGGCTCCCCATCCTCCAGAGGATCGAATTTAAGATCCTCGTCCTCACCTACAAGGCCTTACACGGCCTTGCCCCATCCTACCTAACCGATCTACTCTCCCCCTACACGCCCACCCGGACCCTCCGTTCAACAGGACTTGGCCTGCTCCAAGCCCCCCGCCCGAACCGCCACACCATCGGAGGCCGGTCCTTCAGTTTCTCCGCTCCCACCCTATGGAATGCCATCCCTCAATCCCTCCGTTTCGCCTCTTCCCTTTCCTCTTTCAAGGCCGATTTGAAGACTTTCCTCTTCGATCGTGCCTTTTGTTTCACCCCGAACTCTTTTACCTCCCCTTCGTGTTTCAACCCTTCCCAAACACTCCCCTCCCAGCTCGGGTCACACGCCTCTTGTTTAGCGCCTTGGGACGTCCTCCCGACGTGAAAGGCGCTATATAAATGTAAATTGTTGTTGTTGTTGTTGAGTGCACATGCATGGTTGGTGATGCTGTCAGTGCCTGAGGTGTGAGGAGCTGACTGGAACCAATCAGGTGGGCCTCAACCTTGTTGATGTTCAACTGAAGGAAGTTAGCTCTCATCCAAGACTTGATATCTGACAGATATTCTGTCAAAACCACAGTGGTCCTGGAGTCAAGGATGGAGGCAGAGAGATACAGTTGGGTTTCATCCACATACTGTACATGTAAACCTCTAAGCTGCAGGACTCATTTTAATTTCTGGCCAAGCCCCTGTCTGCCTGTTCAGGGGACAATAAACATTCTGTTGCTCTGTTCAAATTGAGTAACCATTGTATACATTGAGAGATCACTTGGTTGATCAAAATCCCCAATATAATCGGTCACTCACTTCATGGCCATTCATGCTGTGCACAAACTTGCTGCCTCGTTAGCCAACAAAATGCACAGTCACATCACTTTACACTAAATTCTATGAAGTACTTTGGGGGTGTAAAAGGAGCTTTTTCAAATGTAACTATGGGTTTACCAATGAATCCCTGACTGGGACACTCCTCTGCGCAATTGGCTGCCGTGTTTTGCTCACAAAATATACAGTCAATTGATCATATTCTGTGAAGCACTTTGAGACAGCTCAAAGACATGATAAAGTGCTATATCAAATGCAAAGATCATTATTATTATTAAAAGTATTTTTGTCACTCAGCATCACCCTGTTACAACTGAAGGGACGAGCAGAAGGCCAAGGCCAGAGCCGGTCAAGTGGAGGCAGCGGGTGGTGGAGTGAGGAGTAAAAAGTAAGCAGAGAGGTAGGGATGTGCCAGGGCATTAAATGATTTCTATTCAAGTGTGACAATCTTGAAATCGATCTGTTGTGTATTAGGGGGAAGCCAGTGGAGGCTGGCAAGGAGTGGGGCGATAGGGTATAGAGTTTAGTACAGGTGAGGATAGATACAGATGATGGATTTATGAAGTACAGTAATTGGATTCAATGAATAGTGGAGTTGGGGTGATTGGTGAGGATATCATTGGAATAGTTGAGATGTATGGTGGTGAATTTGTTTTGGAGATCTGGGACACTTTGCTCACTTTGTGCATACGCACTTATTAAATTTACCGAATGCTGGAATGCTTTTTTACCGATCATTTTACCGAGTGTGCTGGAATGCTTTATTGGTAAGTATCCATACAATATTCTGTTATTATTTAGTCTATTATTAATATGGCATGTTTTAAAATAAGTAATTTTTTTGTGTAGGATTTTCGACAACTTGCTGCTCAAATATCTGGCATATTTGATTAACCGGCACCGGTCAGGTCCTGTGGATGCTGGATAATGAAGGTTTTACTGTGTAGCAACATTCAGTCTGTAAACTTCAGTTTGCAGTGTGTCACCCGCAGTCTGTAACACAGTACCTGCCTGTATGACATGTATGACTTCCAGTCTGGGGGCACTTCTGTGTCACTAAAGGTTTCCTGCACATTATCTCTAGAGAAAGATGTGACTGAACATCTCACTTAACTATCTGTCCTTCACATACATGTTAATCTTTGAGTATCAGGTAATTCGTTGTAATTATGGCCTTGGTGGGGACCCCACCCGAGAAGAGACTGACATGGCCTCCACTGATACCTCACCAGCAAAACAACAACAAAATTACATGTATAGAGCGCCTTTCACATTGGGGGGACAGACACCACCTCCTCACAGCAGGAGGTCAGGAGATGATTGACCACTGGTACCTCACTATTCTTCACCCTATGTAATTTAAAATAACATAATGATAATCCTTGCATTGGATACAACATCTTATCAAAATATCCCAAAGTGCTTCACTTTGCCCAATGAGTTTTCCTGTAACCAACAACAACAAAATTACATTTGTGTAACTCCTTCCACGTCAGGAGGACATCCCAAGGCGCCAGACAGTCAGTATTCTGGACCCGAGCTGGTGTCGGGATCAGGAACGGTACAGTGAAGGGAAGTGAGGTGGGGTGACTGATAGCACGGTCGAAGAGGAGGATCTTGTGATGGGACTTGAAGGAGGCTAGGAATGGGGTGAGACGGAGGGAATGCTGGATGGAATTCCAAATGTTGGGGGTAGAGTGGCTGAAGGCTTGCCCGCTGGTGGGGCGGGTGAGGCAGGGGACATGGCGCACGCTGTAGCTCACAGAGCGAGGGAGCAGACAGGTTGATAGGAGTTAGGAAGTTGCCGAGGTAGGGTGGGCCAAGGCCATGTAGGGCTTTAAAGCTGAGGACCAGGATCTTGAATTGAATCCTCTGAATTATGGGGAGCCAATGGAGTTGGGTGAGAATGGGGGAAGATAGAATTCCAGGAGCTTGGTGTGGGAGAAGACACGGGCTGCAAAGTTCTGAATGACCTGCAGCCAATGGATTTAAATGCTCTGGGACACCAACCCACGTGAAGGCGATATGTAAATGCAAGTTTGCAAGTTAGTGTTGTATTAAAAGTAAGGATTATTATTATCCATAACGATTCTGCCCCCGTTCTCCCGAACATTCTGTTACAGAGTTCCTCCAAATCCCTCCCTCATCTCAGTCAGGGATGTCTCAAAACGTACCTCTTTAACCACACTTTGGGTAACCATTCTTGGGTAACCCCCTCGGCTCTCACCCCAGCTTGGGTGCCCATCCAGCAGTCTAATAATAATAATAATAATAATAATCCTTGCATTTGATATAGTGCTTTGCACTAGACATCTCAAAGCGCTTCACAGAATATACTGTAAAGTGAATTGACTCTGTAATTGTGGATTGAGTGACAAATTAATTATAGTTGTTTTCTGGAGGAATTACTATCAGGCATGTGATTTAGGGAAACTTTCCGGAGCTTTCGCCCGGCTGGGAATCAAACCCGGATCTCTCATTTGCAAGACAAATGCTCTTACCACTGAGCTACAGGACTCCCTAATAATGATAATCCTTGCATTTGATGTAGCAACTTAACGTGTCTCCAAGACACCTCAAAGCGCTTCACAGGATACACTGGAAAGTGAATTGACGGTGGGGGGCAGGGAGAAGGATTCACGGTCAAAGAAATGGGACTTGAAGGAGGCGAGGGAGGGGGCGAGACGGAGGGACTGCGGGGTAGAATTCCAGAGGGTGTGGGCAGAATGGCTGAAGGCCCATTGCCTATGGTTGGGCGGGCAAGGTGGGGGGACTTGAATAACAACAACAACAAAATTACATTTGTATACGTAGGGAGGACGTCTTGGGAAGCAGGCTGGAGCCCTCTACGTGGAGTGAGTGGGCAGGTTGGTAGGAGCTCAGGAGATCGCAGAGGTAGGGGTGAGCAGAGCCATGGAGTCCTGTAGCTCAGTGGTTAGAGCATTCACCTTACAAGCGTGATGCCTGTGTTTCAAATCCAGGCAGGTCAGGGCAAAACCTTGAGCAAGTTTCCTTACTCCACAACCTAATCATAATCACTCACAAAAAACACAATAATAAAATTTCAATCCACGACTGTTGGTGGGACACTGCTGGTGGGACACTGCTGTGCGCTATTGGCTGCCATGTTTCGCCCACAAGTATACAGTCAATTCACTTTATAGTATATTCCGTAAAGCACTTTGAGACATCTAGAAGACGTGAAAAGCGCTATATCAAAATGCAAGGATTATTATATTTATTATTATGGAGGGCTTTGTAGGTGAGAACCAAGATCTTGAACGGTGTACAGTACTCAGTGTGATGGGAAGCCAGTGGAGTTGGGTGATGATGGGGGTGACATAGTCATGGAGCCTAGTGGGAGAGAGGATATGTGATGTAGAGTTCTGGATGATCTGCAGCCTGTGGAGGGAGGAGTTGGAGAGGCCAACAAGCAAGGAGTTTGCATAGTCAAGCCTGGATGTTATGAATACGTGTTATGAGAGTTTCTGCGGCTTGCAGTGTGTGGAGCTGACAGTGGCGGAGTTGGGCAATGTTGTTGAGGTGGGGGAAGGCAGAGCAGCTCATGGCATGGATGTGGGGTAGGAAGAATTGTTGAGGCTCAAACAGGATGCCAGGGTTTAGGACTGGCTTATTGAGATGGAGTGCGCATGCATGGTTGGTGATGCTGCTTGAGGTGTGAGGAGCTGACTGGAACCAATCAGGTGGGCGTCAACCTTGTTGACGTTCAACTGAAGGAAGTTAGCTCTCATCCAGGACTTGATATCTGACAAATATTCTGTCAAAACCACAGTGGTCCTGGAGTCAAGGATGGAGGCAGAGCGATACAGTTGGGTTTCATCCACATACTGTACATGTAAACCTCTAACCACTAAGCTGCAGGACTCATTTTAATTTCTGGCCAAGCCCCTGTCTGCCTGTTCACGGGGACAATAAACATTCTGTTGCTCTGTTCAAAAAGAGTAACCGTTGTGTACATTGAGAGATCACTGTTGGTTACCAACAAAACCCCCAATATAATCGGTCGCTCACTTTATGGCTGTTCATGCTGTGCTCAAACTTACTGCCTCGTTAGCCAACAAAATACATAGTCACATCACTTTACAGTAAATTCTGTAAAGTGCTTTGGGGTGTAAAAGGAGCTTTCTCAAATGTAAGTACAGCTTTACCAAATGAATCCCCGACTGTTGTGGGACACTCTTGTGTGCAATTGGCTGCCGTATTTCACTCACAAAATATACAGTCAATTGATTATATTCTGTGAAGCACTTTGAGACATCTCGTAGACTTGATAAGGCACTATATCAAATGCAAGGATCATCATTATTATTAATAAAATAGTCTCGGTGAATAGTACCTGAAAGTATGGTCTCTGATTGTGGAGCAGAAGGGACAAGCAGAAGGCCAGAGCCAGTCAAGTGGAGGGCACCGGATAAAGGTTTCAGATGCAGAAAGTTTGTAGTGTGACACCCGCAGTCTAAACTGCAGTGTATAACCTCCAGTCTGGGGGCAGTAACACTTCTGTGTCACTAAAGGGTTTCTTCCACATTATCTCTAGAGAAAGATGTGACTGAACATCTCACTGAACTATCTGTCCTTCACATTCATGTTAATCTTTGAGTATCAGGTAATTCCTTGTAATTATGGGCTTGGTGGGGACCCCACCCGAGAAGAGACTGACATGGCCTCCACTGATACCTCAACAGCAAAACAACAAAATTACATTTATAGAGCGCCTTTCACATTGGGGGGACAGACACCACCTCCTCAAAGCAGGAGATCAGGAGATGACTGTACCTCAGCAGCAGCCAGTTTGTGTACAGCAATGACCTACAAACAGCCATGAAGTGAGCGACCAATTATATTGGGGGTTGTTGTTCACCAACAGTGGTCACTCAATGCACTCAATGGTTACTCTTTTTGAACAGAGCAACAGGATCTTTAATGTCCCCCTGAACAGGCAGGCAGGTGGGTGGCGGTTAGGAGGTTGCAGAGGTAGGGTGGGCCAAAGCCATGAAAGGCTTTAAATCTGAGGACCAGGATCTTGAATTGAATCCTCTGAATGATGGGGAGCCAATGGAGTTGGGTGAGAATGGGGGAAGATAGAATCTCAGGAGCTTGGTGTGGGAGAGTTCTGAATGACTGCAGCCAATGGATTTAAATGCTCTGGGACACCAACCCACGTGAAGGCGCTATGTAAATGCAAGTTAGTGTTGTAATAAAAGCAAGGATTATTATTATCCATAATAATTCTACCCCTGTTCTCTGGAATATTCTGTTACAGAGTTCCTCCGAATGCCTACCTCATCTCAGTCAGGGCATGTCTCAAAACGTACTTCCTTAACCACACTTTAGGTGACCTTTTCTCTCCTATCCCCTCACTTCCCACCCCAGCTAGGGTGCCCATCCAGCAGTCTAATAATAATAGTAAACCTTGCATTTGAAATAGCACTTTTCACTTCTAGACGTCTCAAAGCACTTCACAGAATATAATGTCAAGTGAATTGACTGTGCTTGTGGATGAAACACGGTAGCCAATTGCACATAGCAGTGTCCCACAAACAGTCGTGGATTGAGTGACCAATTAATTATTGTTGTTTTCTTGAGGGATTATTATCAGGTGTGTAGACTAGGGAAACTTGCCCAAGTTTTTGCCCTGGCTGGGAATTGAAACCAGGTCTCTTGTTTGCAAGGTGAGTGCTCTGACCATGGAGCTACAGGATTCCATGTAGAGAATTTAACCACAAGATTCACAGAAAAGCAGAATTACCTGCACTTTCCTCTATTGATTATTCTCAAATTTAGTTGTTAAGCCAAGGCTAGAAAAACTTTGTAGGGTTTCAATATATATATCTATATACACACTAAAGAAGCACTTGGAGATGTTCTCCTTATGTGAAGGGTGCTGGATGAATTGTGTGGTTTTGTATTCAGATGTACATTACCATGTATCTCAGACAATTTTCCTTGCGCTGGGGTTTCAGTGAATAAAGGTTAAGTCGTGCTCTCCTGGCTGATTCTCCCCCTCTCTGAAGCCAATGCAAAACTCCTCCTGCTCCCGAGGCTCAGATCAGCCAGTGCAGTGCTCGCAGTGCAAAGCTAGGACTTCAAAGTGAATGTCAATGTGCTGAAAGCTTCACAACCTTTGCCCAGGCTTTGTGGGTGGTTCATATCATGGTGTCTGTGGCATTGGCGGCACATATATTCACTCCAACTTCTAAGGCTTTATGGTGATTCCATCTGCTCCCAAACAGCAGGCGCTGGTGGAAGACCTTTTGTGAATAAGGCCTGGTCAGCACCACCTTGTGCTTTCTGTCCTCAAACCTCAGACAGCGGCTTTATTAAAGGTGCATTGGCTTCATGTACACCCTGTAGCAATATTTATTATGGTCTTTATATATTTATAATGTATGGCATGGATCCTCCTGGTGGCTCACAGCGGCCATGGTGCTGGGACAAACCGAGGTCATAGGACAGGTTGGGATGATAAAAGCCCTTTAGTGTATCTGCTCTCAGGCCTCCATCCTCCATTTGCCGATGGGTCCATCGAAGAGGAGAGTCTTGAGGTGAGACTTGAAGGAGGCCAGGGAGGGGGCGAGGCGGAGGGACTGTGGGATGGAGTTCCAGAAGTTGGGGGCAGAGTGGCTGAAGGCTCGCCTGCCAATGGTTGGGCGGGTGGGTCGGGGAACGTGGAGCAGCCAGAGCCTGCTGAGCAGAGGGGGTAGGCAGGTTGGTAAGCGGATAGGAGTTCACGGATGTAGGGTGGGGCGAGGTTATGGAGGGCTTTAAATGTGAGGACCAGGATCTTGAATTGGATCCTATGGATGATGGGGAGCCAATGTAGTCAGGCAAGGATGGGGGAGATGGGGTCACAGAGTTTGGAACGGTAGAGGACATGAGCCACAGAGTTCTGGTTTATCTACAGCCTGTGGAGGGAGGAATCGGGAAGGCCGACCAGCAAGGCATTTGAATAATTGAGCCGGATTGTAATGAAGGCGTGGATAAGGGTTTCAGCGGCGTTAGGGGTGAGGTATTGGCTGAGTTGGGAAATGTTTCGGAGGTGAGGAAAGGTAGAGCGAGTCATTGCTTGGATGTGGGGGAGGAAAGACAAATTTATCTATCTCTTTGCTCTTTACACACCCTACATATCTGTGCTCTGTGCTGAGTTAGATTTTGATATTGCACCTTATCACATCTCTGAAACATCACACAGCGCTTCACTATAAAGTGAATTGACTGTATTTTGGGGATTATGCAAAGTAAACAATCCCCTGAATTCCTCCGGCTCCCCACCCCACCCCCCACTGTAAACTGATGTTCTTGCAAATGTGCTGTGTGCTCACACTTAGTGAATCCTCATAAAAGGGACAGATGAAGGTGCAGCTACTTCCCTCGTCATCCTAGCAGCCAGTGACCTGGCACCAGCTGTTTTTCCATGAGAAAATAAACCATTAGGAGAGAGAGACTTTCCAGGAGATGTTTTGCAGGTTGAGTGGTTTTTGGCTGAGAGCCTGGGGTTTAGTGAGGAAACAAGAGGTTGTTTTGTACAATAATATACAAAACAACATTTGTACGGTGCCTTTCACGTTGGGCGATTGTTCCAGGCTGCTGGACAGTCAGGGATTTGGACCTGAGCAGGGTGGGGGAGGGACTTCGGGATGGAGTTCCAGAGGTTGGGGGCAGAGTGGCTGAAGGCTCGCCCGATGTTGGGGCGGGTGGGTCGGGTGACGTGGAACAGGCCAGAGCTTGCTGAGTGGAGGGGGCGGGCAGGTTGGTAAGGGGTTGGTGAAGTTGTGGAGGACTTTAAATGTGAGGATCAGGATCTTGAATTGGATCCTCTGGATGATGGGGAGCCAATGGAGTCGGGCGAGGATGGGGGAGATGGGGGTCACAGAGTTTGGAATGGTAGAAGACACGGACCACAGAGTTCTGGATTATCTACAGCATGTGGAGGGAGGAATTGGGAAGGCTGACCAGCAAGGCATTTGCATAATCGAGCTGGGATGTAATGAAGGCGTGAATGAGGGTTTCAGTGGTTTTGGGGATGAGGTTCTGGTAGTGAGGGGCAGGTGGGTGTTTGGATCAGGGAGGGTGGAGGGTACGGAGAGTAGGAGGATGGTCAAAGGTGCCATCAAAGAGGAGGGTCTGGATCACCTTCCCTATCTCACGCTCGGGGATGATGGCTTGTGTCAAACGGCTAATAATGGCTTGTGTCAAACGGCTAATAAATCTCTTCCTATTGGAGCTGGGCCAGGTTATATTAATAATAATAATCTTTGCATTTGACATAGCAGTTTATCAAGTCTTTGAGACGTCTCAAAGCGCTTTACAGATTAGATTCTAAAAGTGAAAAAAAATGCAAAATACTGCAGATGCTGAGATTTCAGATTGTAAACGTAGATTGACTGGGTACTTTGTGGGCAAAACACAGAAGCCAATTGTGCATAGCAGCGACCCACACAGTCGTGGATTGAGAAAGCAATTTTGGGGGAGGGATTATTACCCCCAAAAGTGATCTGCCAATTGACTAACAACTGGGATTGTACTTACTACAGTACTAAGTAAATTTCCTTACTAAGTATAGTAAGGAAATTTGTCTAAGGTTTTGCCCTGCCCAGGTTCACACTCGTGTCCTCTAGGTGAGCTCACTATCCACTATGTTTCTGAACTTAATAATAACTAATTCTAATAACTAATTTGAAATTATTTTAGTTGGTCAGTCAACACTCAATCCTGTTATCTATCTTTAGGCCACTGAGATACCAAATATTTAGATACGGCAAATGTATTTGATGTTGCCCTGATGACGTGGGTAGTTACCCAAGGATTGTTGTGAGTCCTACTGGACAAACAAACAAACCAACACCCATAATAATGGATCACAAAGAGATCACAAAGGAACTTTCACTCCTCACCCAAAATGTTCTCTGTCCTGAGCTTTAAGCAGTAGAGTTTAATAATTAAGTTGTTTAATTTGTTGCCTCACTGCGTCCACACTACGCTGAGCTCAGGGCTGTTTATATCAAACCTTTCCCTTTCGCCGCACTGCACAAAACAGCCTCTTCTGATGTCAAGTGTCAGCCCATTGATTCGCTCCCAAATAAAACATCAAGGTCACAGCTATATTTTGAAGTTCACGATCGGAGTGTTTAGCTTTGTGTTGTGTTATTTGGATCGCGTGTGTGTGTGTCGCCCCCCCACACTTCCTCCCCTTTCCTGTTATTAATACCATCCGTCTTGTCTCACTGCAAAAAGTATTTGTTAAATAATTCCTTTTCTGCTGATTTCTGTATTTTCTCATTTCAGGAACCCAGGGATCGAAATTCCATAGAGAAACAGAATCATGAGCAGTTAGTGTATATGAGATGGCGGGTTTTCTCCCCCCAGGGGCTGCGATCCTCATTCACAGCTCCCTCACCTACCTCCAGGCTCCACTAATCCAATGCCCTGCTCACTGGACTCCCAAATTCATCCTTATACATACAGCACCTACAGCCCATCAGAACTGTGTAGCACATGTCCTCTCTTCCCCCCCGGGTTGTGAGCCCATCATCCCCAATCCCATCATCAGCCATGACATGAAGAACTCCATAAAAATACAAATTGTTGTTCATGAGGATTGACTCAGGATTCGGGGTGGAGAGAGTTAATAGCCAGTGGAAGAATTGCAATGACATTTAATGGGGACAAATTTGTAATATTCATCAATTGGATTTATTACCAATTGGAATTGCAACCATTAGGTTGCAATTCAGTCTGTCCTTGTGGGAAAGAAACGGCAATTTTGAATTATTACTTTGGTTTAAAGCCTCGAGAGAAAAGAAATCACAGTGAGATATTTTGATGATCAAACTGCAGCAATTTTCAGTGTATAAAATATTTATTCTCAGTAGATGGCTTCTTTCCTTTAAATATGGAGAAGATCTGTTGGTAAGATGAATGGAATACGTAAATCAGTACTGAAACATCAAGCAGCAATGTGCAGAACTGTGTAACACCCATCACAATGTCACTGCAAACCAGGATGTTTTTATACTTTGAAAAGATCACCTATTTTGGTAAAAATTCTTACATCCCATCGTGCTATTTGAAAAGGGGAGTTTCTCTCTCCTAGTGTCCTGTCCCACAGTCCCCCACATACAATTGGTCATGCATTCCTGTGTCTGGCACATTACTGTGTGCAAACTTGCTGCCGTGTTTTGCCCACAATATACAGTCATTGTGAAGCTCTTTGAGATGTCTCAACGACGTGATAAGGTGGTATATCAAACGCAAGGACTATTAAATAGAGCCCTTCACATAGGGTAACGTCTAGGAGAGTTTTTAATCGTGGAGTCAGTTCAAAGAGGGAAGGCCAAGAATGGCGAGCTGACTGTAAGCATGGTAAAAGAGGTATGTTTTTGAGTGGGGTTTAAACCGATAGAGAAGTGAGAAGAAGGGGGAAAGGAAGATAAAGGACATAGATGCAGAAAGCTATAATAATAATAATAATAATTCTTGCATTTGATATAGCGCTTTTCACATCTTATCGACGTCTCAAAGTGCTTCACAGAATATAATGTAAAGTGAAGTGACTGTATATTTGTGGGCGAATTGCGGCAGCCAATTTGCACAGCAGCGTCTCCCACAAACAGCCGTGGATTGAAATAACAATTTTATTATTGTGGTTTTTTTTGGATGGATTATTATTAGGTGTGTGGAGTAAGGAAACTTGCCCAGGGTTTCGCACTTACCTGCCTGGATTTGAACACAGGTCTCCTCAGCTTGGTCTCCCTAAAGCTGTAGGTGACTGGGGAGACAATGACAACGACAGGATGTGCAGTAATCACTGAGTTAGTCGAGCAGAAGAAGGGGGGATGGGAGGAGGAGGGAGGAGGCGTACAAGAAATAAACTGAATACAAATGTAATCAAAAAGGCCAATGTCTCGAGGGGCCTGGAATACAAAAGGTAAGAAATGGTGCTTCAGCTGTATAGAGTTAGTCAGACCCTATCTGGAGACTGCGATCAGTTTTGGGCACCACAACTCAGCAAAGAGTTAGCCCTGGAGCGGGTTCATCAGAATGTTAGCAGGCCTAGAAGGATTCATTTACGAGGAAAAGCTGCATAAACTTGGATTGTATTCCCCTGAGTTTAGAAGGTTGAGGGGTGATTTGATTTAGGTATTTGAGAGGATAAAAGGATTTGATACGATAGATACTATTTCCCCTGGTAGGGGATTTCAAAATAAGGGGGATAGTCTTAAAATGAGAACCAGGCCATTTAAGAGTGAAATCAGGAAGCATTTTTTCACTCAAAGGGTTGGTAGAAATCTGGATTTCTCTCACCCAAAAGGTAGTGGATGCTGGATCCAGCCACAGCTTTAAGGGTGATGGAGGTTTGCTAGGTCAGGGTATTAAGGGATAAGGGGAGAAAGCAGGAAATTGGAATTATAAGGATTAGTTGAGGTGCAGATCAGCCATGATCCAATTAAATGACGGAATAGGCTTGAAGGGCTGAATGACCTATTCCTGTTCCTATGTTTCTATGTAATAATACAGCAGATCACATACTTTACAACACGGACTTTAACTGAGAGGTTGAGTAGTGAATGGACAGATCATCTATACTAATAAAGATGAAGTGTCTATGTTTCTGCCAAATATGCAATACAATATGGTCCGGCGATATATCGATATATCGCTAAAACCCGATATCATTTTCATATTGATACACCGATATAGACATTTCAAAAATATCGATATATTGAAAAATCGATATATCGAGGGGAAAAATCGGAATGTGCGCACACTGAACTACAAGACCCAGAATGCTCATCTCTATACACAATGCACAGACCGAGGTGCAAAGCCGCCATATTGTATTCATAGTCCTCGAATATAATATACAGGTATGCAAGGGGTGGGGGGAGAGAGACGGCTGTGGGTGGGGGGAGGGGGAGAGAGACGGCTGCGGGTGGGGGGAGGGGGAGAGAGACGGCTGCGGGTGGGGGGGAGGGGGAGAGAGACGGCTGGGTGAGGGAGAGAGACGGCTGGGGGGAGGGGGAGAGAGATGGCTGGGTGAGGGAGAGAGACGGCTGGGGGGGGGGGAGGGGGAGAGAGACGGCTGGGTGAGGGAGAGAGACGGCTGGGGGGGGGGGAGGGGGAGAGAGACGGCTGGGTGAGGGACGGCTGGGGGGGGGGATGAGGAGAGAGACGGCTGGGGGGGGGAGGGACAGAGAGACGGCTGGGTGGGGGAGGGGGAGAGAGATGGCTGGGGGGGGAGGGAGATGGCTGGGGGGGGAGGGAGAGAGAGAGACGGCAGGGGGGGGGAGGGAGAGAGACGGTGGGGGGGGAGGGGGAGAGAGACGGCTGGGGGGGGAGGGGGACGGCGGTGGGTGGGGGGGTTGGGGGGAGAGACAGGGTGGATGTGATAATATACAGATAGATTGAGATGGGGGGGATGTGAGAGAGGAGAGAGACACAGAGACACAGACAGAAAAACACACAGAGAGTGAGAGACACAGAGAGAGAAAGATATTTACCCCCTGAGGAGATAGGCCCCGAATGAGCGTGCACCCCGAATGCGTGCACCGCGCGCGCATGCACAATACAAAAAACCCGAAAATATCAATATTTTGGTATAACTCGATATCAGCCCATCGATATATCTAACTCGGAAAATTTCCATATCGATGGACCCTACAATACAGTAATCGATAGACATACTTTATACCTCATTGGTCTTGCGTGTGAGGGTGTCAAGGAAATTTTTTTGTGTGTTGTGGGGGGGAGAATCTCCCATCATTGATGTGCTATACATTAATCTGTGCTGTATTTAAAAAATGCTTTGAGCCTCAAAATACGAGGTATGAATGGTATTCTGCCACAAAGGAACAACAGAGGAAAGCACACACCACAAGCACTAAAGAGATACATCTATAATAATCTGCAATTTATAATATTTGAATTTGATATAGCGTTTTTCACATCTTCTAGACATCCCAAAGCATTTCACATAACACAGTGTAAAGTGAATTGACTATATTTTGTGGGTGAAACACAGCAGTGAATTGCGCACAGCAGTGTCCCCACAAACAATCGTGGATGGAGGGGTCAAATAGTTGGTGCTATTAAGATGGGAGCTCTGGGGTGGGGAGCGGGAGAGAGAGGGGTCTACGAGGTGCTGTGTGGAGGGAGAGACACATATATTGTGTGTGGCAGTTTTTTCAGGTTGTCATGGGAGCTACAATCCTCCAGCAGGAGTCCTCCCACTGTCCTCCCAATAGCACAAAATCAAGACTTTCAAAAACAAGTAAAAATGCCAGACAAAAGAGAGGAGGCCGAGTAAGTGAAACTGAAAAACAAAGAACAAAGCAGCTGGATTCCAATGCTGAATGGGCTGCAGTAGCAAGGAATAATGAATTGCCCACTCAATGAGTTGCCCACTCGTGGAGCTCCTTGTGGCTCAGTGGTTAGAGCACTTATCTTGCAAGCTGGGTGGACCTGTGTTCAAATCCAGGCAGGTCAGGGCGAAATCTTGGGCAAGTTTCCTTACTCTACATGCCTGTGGATCCTATGATGAAGAGAATGAGTGGCACTCAGCCAGCAATTCATAACAAGCTGGAAATGGACCCAATTGTGGAATTAATGGGCTGCAACACTCCATAACAGGCAACTACACAAAGAGCAGCTCAAATCTTTCTTCCGTTGGCCAAAGTCAGTCATCGATCATGGCCTCAAAGGGCCCTCTGGGCTCGTGCCAGTGTTGGACAAGTCAGTATTCTGCAACAGACCCATGAGGGAGGGTAGACTAGGGGTCTGGAGGAAGCAATTTGCGGAGTTGGCATCTGATCCAACATGCTGGAGTGGAGATCCATTTGCAAGGAGGCTGGAAGAGCTGGGAGGACATGTGGAACAGATTGAAAGCGTTAATGACCCAATGTGTTGGGAGGAGGTGGAGAGGCAGCTGGTTGGATGGTGTTAAAACACTCTTAAATGCTGCACTAGCAGGGGGATGGGCAGAGAGTGGTTAGGATCTTACAAGCCCAAGCCAGTAGCCTCCAATTCACATGGAGCAGCCTTCCAATGCCGGTCAACAGGACTCCCTTTGAGGCACCTGCTCCATCACAGTTCCAGAATGTAATTACAGTTTCTAACCACTGACCCGATCTCATTGTTTTCAGTGGCTTCAGGTAGTCACTACACGTGTGTGGCACGTGTAGTGGCTTCTCAGAACACACTGACTGTATGCTGTGGGCTAGACATGAATTACAATCGTATGCAGCAGTGCCCCCACAAACAGTTGTGGATTGAAATGACCATTTTGCCCAAGAGTCAAACCCAGGTCTCTGGCTTGTGACGCGAGACTGAGCTACATGACCCCACGTGTCAGGACATTGGATGAACAGCATGGTGTGGGTGGGGGAGGGTAACACAGAGAGACATCCACAGAGAGAAGAGAGATTTATTACATTCCACATCTTTGAAAATGGAAGAAAAGTGTCATTTGTTATGGTTTGCGATTATTTATTTATTCCTGAGAGCGGCTTGATAAAGGCTGAGCATCTGTAACATCACCAAGATTGATAATGATGATTATGTATATATTCCAGGGACAGATGAGCTCAGTGAGTGCGTCAGGAGGAGGATAAAAGGGCAGCTGCTTTCGCACCTCCTCTCATTCATTCATTGCCTCCCTCCTCTCTCTTTCTCTCTCTCTATGTATCGCTGCTGCTGCTCGGCTCTGACCAGGAGAGTAATGTCCCTGGCTCTTCCCTGAGCCTGGGAGCTGGGATTTGGGAATTAAAAGCAGGTAGCTGGGAGCTTGGGAAGCCTTGAGTTGGGAATAGTGAGCCGCTAATTGGGAGTTGGGATTTGGGAAAAGGGAAGTCTGTGGAGTTGGGGAATTGTGATCTGAGAAGCAGGGTAGTTGGGAGCCTGA
The DNA here is from genome assembly GCA_035084275.1 of Hydrolagus colliei. Lineage (NCBI taxonomy): Eukaryota > Metazoa > Chordata > Chondrichthyes > Chimaeriformes > Chimaeridae > Hydrolagus > Hydrolagus colliei. The sequence goes on along the minus strand of CM068766.1, from coordinate 7,998,931 downwards.
GGTTGGGAAGCTGGGAGCCTGGACCTGGAGTTGGGGGATTGGAAGCCGGGAGTAGGGATCAGGCTATTGGGAGCCGGGCTCCAGCCTCAGCCGCCTCCAATGAACGATTCCCTGTCGTCCTGTGATGCCTCCTGTGTGGACAGCGGAGATATGAATGGCACTATAGCCCGCGGGCCGCCTTTACTGGTAGACGCCTGGCTGGTTCCTGCTTTCTTCTGCCTCCTGTTTCTGCTGGGGCTGGTGGGCAATTCGCTGGTCATCTTTGTGGTCACCAGACATCGCCACATGAGGACAGCCACCAACCTCTACATAGGTACTCTTAGAAACGTTACATTATTATCCGTAATAATAATAATCCATATTATGCTTCAAGATGTCTCAAAGCGCTTTGCAGATTATAGTGTAAAATGAATTGACTGTATATTTTGGGGGCGAAATGCGATTAAAAATTATCACAACTTCAGGAAAACTATTCACTAGCTAAAAAAATAATAAAAACGCATTGGGCTGGGACAAATGTAGATAAGGAAAGAAAAACGTCATTTAACATGATAACTGGTTTATCTAGGGATCAAAGCAGTTCTGCACTTGAACTTGGCATCAGTTTTGCATTTGAATTTGTAGGAAAAGCATAACAAGTTAAAGTGCAAAACTGCTTTTATCCCTAACCAAGATTAGTCAGCAGTAATAATAATAATAATAATCCTTGCATCTTTACGATGTCTCCAAGTGCTTCATAGAATATATTGTAAAGTGAATGGACTGTGTAATTTGTGGGAGAAATGCAGCAGCCAATTTATTAATTTGGAAGCTATATTTTTATTTGTTTTGTTAAAAAAAAGGGTGATTACTGCCATCCCAAGACTGTTTTCTGAACCGTTATTGATCAGTTGAGCTGTGACCTGATTAGAATTCATCACTATGGAAACTTTATAATAATAATAATAATTTGGTCACTTAATCCATGACTGTTTGTGGGAATATTTGTTTTGCCCACAAATTATACAGTCAATTTATGTTACATCTTGATTATTATTATTATTACTTTGACATTTATATCCATTAAATTTGGCAATTGTAACTAGCTCTGCAGATCATAGATTTCTAAATAATACAGTGTAATAATATGCCTTGTATTTGATAAAGTGCTTTTCAAGTCTTCTAAACATCTCAAAGAGCTTCACAGAATATACTGTAAAGTGAATTGACTGTATATTTTATGGGCAAAACAAATATTACCACAAACAGTCGTGGATTAAGTGATCAAATTATTATTATTATTATTATTATTAAGTATCCATAGTGATGAATTCTAATCAGGTCACAGCTGAACTGATCAATAACAGTTCAGAAAACACTGTATTATTTAGAAATCTATGATCTGCAGAGCTAGTTACAATTGCCAAATTTAATGGATATAAATGTCAAAGTAATAATAATAATCGAGATGTAACATTAATTGACTGTATATTTTGAAGGTGAAATTTTATATTTTGCTTTCCTTTTCTAATTTTGTAACAACAAATGATTATTTTTCCAGTGAATTGTTTTCCTTAAAATACGAGCTGCTTTTCAAAAAAAGATCTGTGGTTAGACAATGTTTTATTGATAGGCAGAGCTCAAACCCTGGACAAGATCCAGTAATCAGTGTCCAGCTCCCAACCATAAGATTGATAGTTTCAGCCATTGTTATTTGTGGGATGGACAGGACGACACTTACTGAATGTTAATGACATGCAAAGAACGAATCATCATCCGCTAGTTGAGCGTGTGTGGTGCTGTAAATAAACAGTCACTTAATAGAAACCTGAGACACGATGCTGTATCAGGTATGTTTTATGTTTACACAGCATCATTCACATCGGAAGATCTTAAATTGTTTCATGCAACTGACAGGGATGGAGGGTTTGTGGGAATGTGAACAATCAAAGGGAAACTGGTAGGTTTGAAAGGAGGGATGGGTGCAGATATGCAGAGAGAATAGCTCAAAGCTCACACAGCGATGGAGGTGTGGGTTGAGTGTGAATGTGAAGGTGGGAACGTTTCAGGAGGTTATGGATGGGCTCGGAAGCTTGGTACGGGAGAGGACAGTCTCACCTTAGGTAGTTATTACAATAAAGCCTTTTAACAGTAGTTATAATAATCCTTCCATTTGATGTAGTTTCTTATCATGTTTTTGACACGTCTCAAAGCACTTCACAGAATACAGTAAAATCTTGTTTATCTAGCACCCTCGGGACCTGGCCAATGGCGGTTAAAGCGCCTGCCGGATATTCGGCCGAAAACACTATTAAAAATAATTTTAAAAATAAAATAATACATTGTGCCGGATTAAATCTGGTTATTCGAATGCGGACCTTTTTTTTGAGGTGCCGGTTATACGGAAGTTACAGTTGATCGGGTCACGGATAAACAGACTTTTACTGTATACTGTAAAGTTGATTGATTGTATTTTTAGGCGAAACTCGGCAGCCAATTGCACACAGCAGTGTGTCCCACAAACAGTCATGGATTGAGTGACCAAGTTATTATTTTTTTAAGTGATTATTACTCCCAGAAAGCAATCTACTAATCGACTTTATAACCGGGTTCCTATTTACTGCTAGATAAACAGAAGCTTGTGAAGTAAGGAAACTTGCTTGCTTAAGGTTTTCCCTGGCTAGGAATCAAACCCGGGTCCTCTCACTTGCAAGGCGAGTGTGCTAATCACTAAACTATGGGACAAGTTCTGAAAGTGATTCTCTTCTCTTTCTCCAGCAAACCTGGCGACAACTGACATTGTATTCCTGATCTGCTGTGTGCCTTTCACCGCTATGCTGTACCCCCTCCCCAGCTGGGTCTTTGGGGAGTTCATGTGCAAATTTGTCAACTATATCCAGCAGGTGAGATTCCCACCTGCGACCTTCCCATGTTGGTTACTGTCACTGTGATGTTTCCCCAGCAGCCACCGTCCTGTAGGTCAGAGAGATTCGAGATGGTTAAAAATCAGCATTTCTACTTTTGACGTCTAACTAACTAAATGGGTTTAATATTCCTGATGGGAGGGGGAAGAAACCCTTTCTGAGTCATAAATGGGTATCATATATTTGTAGGCATGTTTTTTTTAAAAAGAAACGAGCTGTTATAGTAGAGTTAAGGGATGTCATTCAAATTGCCTTTTCAAAAATATAATTTTCCATTATTCTTCATGAAGTTGGCCTGAATCACAGAGAAATATTTGTATGAATGTAATAGCCACAGATAAAACACTTCCTGCTTTACGTGGGGTTAGCATCCGATATCGAATGGTTCAGGATTTACAGAGTAAACCTCTTCACAAGTCCTGTTTAACAACTACAAAGAGGCAGAACAGTTTAGCAATAATCGAAAGACCAAGCTACATAAACATTGTCTCTCAGTGGGCTCTCCCTCCCTGACTACTCCCTCACTCCCTCCACTCTCTCCCCAGTCTACCTTTCATTCCCTGTTGATTTCAGTTTCTTTGAAGCCATTTTCTGCCAGAGAGCGGAGTGCGAATACGATTGAAAAGTGAATAACTGAACAAGCTGCAGATTATCCCAATTCCCAGGAGTTTTGTCCTCTCTTTCAGATGGTTCCTTGCCCACCCAACCTCGAAATTCCTGTGACCCTATTGTCCTCTCCTCCCAGCACCAGCCTGTGTTACATCCCGCGCACACTTTGGCCCCCAATGGTGGGCGAGCCTTTAGCCATTCTGCCCCTGCTGTGAGATACCATCCCAGGGTCCCTCCTCTCTCTCAAAACCAACCTTCAGCTCTATCTCTTCCACTTTGCTTTCGGCCACCTTGGTACTCTCAGGTTCCTCTGCTGGTTATCAGTCAGTCGTGTGAAACACATCCTCATGACATGAAACGTATTCTATAAATGTAGATTATAATAATTGGCACATTTGATAGAGGTGTGACATTTGTTAGAGCTTCCCAGTAAAATGCCGTGTATTTGTATTTGGTGGGAAAGCGAGGCCCCTAATTTGCACACAGCGCTCTCCCTCAAACAGCCATAGAGTGAATTGCCAATTTTATTTGCGGACTGGTTGGAAAAGACACTGTGAGAAACTCCCTTCTATTTTAGAAAGTGTCTTTAACGTCATGTAGGCGAGACCTTGGTCTAAAGTCTCATCCAAAGGATAGCAATTCCCCAGCACTGCATTGAATTGTTAGCCTACACTATAAGGGTTCCCATGTGGGGCTTTAACCCACAATCTTCTAACTCAGAGATGAGAATGTTATCAACTGAGCCAGACTGACACCAAAAAATAGACTAGGGCAGACCTCATGTCTACCTGATAAATGTGATAGCACTATAGGTCTCCCTGTGGTCTGTCTCCATGCCATCCACTGACTCCTACCCTCTGGAAATCTCTGTGATTTGTTTCTCAATCTGCCTTTAAAACCCTCTTAATAACATATCTCTCTCTGACCGTGCATTTGATCAACATCTAAAATTCATTGCTTCCCATTCTATTATACGTGTTAAACTCCCTGGTGCATTAATCTTGCTGTGAATGCGTGTTGCTTCAGAGCCAATCTCAATGGAGGTAGCTGCCAGAAACATCAGGTTTTCTGTCAGCCTCTATCAATGAGATTGGAAATTAATGGCACATTCTCTCCTGTATTTTGGACAGACCAGGAACAGAGTTTTCAGGGGACAACAAGAACAAAACAATTACGGTACTTATGTCCTCCTGCTTTTCCAATGACAAGAGACATCAGTCTGGGCTGGATTCAGGCTGTTCTTTGCAGAACAGCCTGAACAGAACAGAAAAAATTTCTCCTCAGCTCCCCTCTACTTCGCCTTGAAACTACTTTAAATCTGTGACCACGAGTCACAGATTCGCCCACGAGTGGAAATAGTTTTTCTCTATTTGCCCTGTCGAAACCCCTCATGATCTTATAAACCTCTATTAGGTCTCCCCTCAATCTTCTCTGCTCCAGAGAGAATAACCCTAGCCTATCTAGCCTCTCCTCATAGCTGAAGTCCCTCAATCCTGGCACCATCCTAGTAAATCTTCTTTGTACCCTTTCCAATGTCTTCACATCCTTTCTGTAGTGTGGTGACCAGAATTGAACACAGTATTCCAGCTGAGGCCTCACCAAAGTTTTATAGAGGTTAGTCAGCACTTCCTGACTTTTGTACTCTATACCCCTATTTATAAAGCCTAGTATCCCATATGCCTTCTTAACAGCCTTGTCTACCTGTCCTGCCACCTTCAACGAGTCACTAACACAAATCCCCAGGTCTCTCTGTTCCTTCACACCATTTAAAATTGTACTATCTAGCCTATACTTGTGTTGGGGTTTGGTTTCAATCAGTCACCAAGTGAAACAGACAGTTTTATTGTGTGACCTTCAGACTGGGAGAGAGAATCACATTCTCAGTGATGGTTGTTGCTAGTCAGGGCAACACTGAAACGTATTGTAGTCTTCCCAGCTCCGCACACACAGTGATCAGCCAATTTACCAGAGTCCAGGGAATGGGACCCTCCTGATGTGCATGACGCAGTATCACAACAGGTGCCAATTTGAAGTTTAATGAGGGAAAGAGAACCTGTAGAGCTCAGGATAATTTCCATCCAAATAACCACAAGTGAGATCAGACTCCTGAGTAAATGTTGCAGTTTGTGGACTTGCTGGCCTGAAAATACACTATAAAATAGGAAGCTGGTTTTGCTTCATGCCCTGCACGCCATCTTGGAGTATTCGTGTTTCGTCTATAAAATACACAGTCACTTCACTTTACAGGAGTACAATGTGCTGTATATCGTGTGAAATGCTTTTAACCATCTCGAAAAGTTGATAAGGGCCTCAATAAAATGCAAGGATTATTATTATTATTATTATTATTATTCCTGCTTCCAGGATTCTCCACAACCTTCAATTGTTGATGTTGATTTTAAATAATGTAATAAATTTTCCTTATATTAATTGCATTAGAAATCATGAATGTGAGCTCTATGAAAAGCAATTTGAAGTCTTGTTCACCCTGAGCTGGCCTTCAACAAATATAACAACAGAGAGGATTCTAGAGAGAATAATTTATGACGATCTTTCCTCTGTTGGACATAAGGTGCAGTTTGCCATTTAAACTTAAAGAAATTGTTATTTAGTGTATATAAAGTGTTGTTTAAATGTAGTGGTTATAACTCAGACTGTGTTAATATGGATACAATGGTTCAGGGCCAGGAGGTTATAAATTACTCTGCTTAATTCCTGATAAATCCAAACTTCTCAAACTGCCAATGTCAGTCAGGGAAGTGATCCAGCCAGTGATGTGTGATTTCAATAGCTGCCTCAATGGTAATTCAGTGGCTTGGAATGTCCTCCTGACATTAAAGGCACTAAGCAAATGTAATTTTGTAATGTTAAATTGTAATTTTTTATTGATTTGATCTTCCCTCCCTGCCCTCCATCCCTTCTGATCCTAACTCAACCCCAGCTCGGGTCCAAATCCATCCATTTTGGACGCGTCCCCCCCTCCCCCCACCACCACCCCGTCGTGAAATGTAATTTGTTGTTATGTTCTGTTTAATCTAGGTATCAGTACAAGCCACGTGTGTCACACTGACCGCTATGAGTGTAGACCGATGGTATGTGACAGTCTATCCACTCCGATCCTTGAGGCAAAGAACTCCTCGTGTGGCTGTGGCCGTCAGTCTGGGGATATGGATCGGTAAGTTCTCAGATCTGCTGCCTGGTAATGAGCACACTGCACAGTCATCATTTGACAACGATTTACCTTTTATACACTGGCTAATATTCACTTCATAGGAATGCCTGGATAAAAGGAACATTTTGCATTCTCTGTGTTTGCACTGGGAAACCTCCATCACACAGACGGAGTACTGAGTGTGATGCTGTTAAATGTGACATCTTTTATGTACCATCCTTTGCTCTATCAGTCTCAAAACCATTCAGCTGGAGTTCAGTTTGTCACAAATATGGGAGAATATTCATGTCGGGAAGATGTCCCAAGACCCTTGACAATGAAGGTATGAGGTTGGTATCAGCAGTGAGGGGGGTGTGAAGGGGAGGAGGATGACCAAAGGTGCAGTCAAGAAGGAAGGGCTTGAGATTGACCTTGAAGGAGGCAAGGGAGGGGGAGAGGTGAAGGGATTCTGGCTGAAGGCCTGATCGCCACTGGTTGGGCAGCTAGGGTGAGGGAAGTGGAGCCCACTGAGCAGAGGGAGCGGGAAGGTTGATAAGGTTCTATCAGGAATTAAGCCGAAATACCCATTGAATATCTATCCATTCGCCACATTCACACTATTGAATCCTGGAGTAGAGCCCTCCCTGACACCTCCCTCACATGAAGCAGTCAATGTGTGTTCCATGGAGTATTAGAGTCTGTGTTATTTGAATGGCTGCATTATAATCAATAACAATGTGAGCTGGGTACATTGGTACATCCAATTCTGACACTGCTGCCCACTGCTGGACATGTTGAAGAATCAGATCCAGTTTGTCAATGTTCTCAGGAAAGTAAATAATAAAACAGTAGTTACTGTACTTGCATTTGATTTGATATCTTACCACGTCACTGAGACACAACCCTATACTTTGTAGGCAAACACAAGAGCAAATGCGTGCACAGCAACATCCTACAAACAGTCATGGAGTGAGCAACCAATTATATTTGGGGGATTGTTGGCCAGGTCACCGAGAGAGAGAAACTCGCTTCTCTTTTCCGATAGTTCCATGGGATCTTTAACATCCACCTGAACTAGCAGACTGTACCTCGGCCGAAGGACGATACCTTTGACAATACAGCACCCCCCACCCAAACCTGTTTGGAAATTTTATAATAAATGATTTCAGCCTATCTTGTCTGTAGCCCCTACACACTCATACACAAAAAAGTTGACTTTAATCCCCACTCTTATCGTTTTCATTATTCTTAATAAGAATAGTTAAGAATCATGACCACACCTCCCCCAATCCTCACCCAACTCCATTGGCTCACCATCACCCAGAGGATCCAATTCAAGATCCTGGTCCTCACATTCAAAGCCCTCCATGTCCTCTCCACACCCTACCTCTGTGACCTCCTAACTCCCTACCAACCTGCCCCCTCCCCTCCACTCAGCCTGCTTCATGACCCAACCCACCCGCCCAACCATTGGCGGGCGAGCCTTCAGCCACTCTGCCCCCAACCTCTGGAACTCCATCCCGCAGGCCCTCTGCCTCCCTCCCTCCCTGGCCTACTTCAAGTCCCGCCTCAGGACCCTCCATCGGTCACCCCAAATCCACTCATTGCCCTTCACCCTCCAAATCCCTGGCCCCAGCTCGGGTCTGAAACACTGACCGTCCAGCATCTTGGGACATCCTCCTATTGTGAGAGGCCCTAAACAAGTGTTATTTTGTTGTTGTTGTCAGAGTAATAATCGTTCCATTTGATATTTCTTGTCTATACAATTTCAGGATTTTTACAAAACTATCATAATTTCATGTTGTCCTTAAAAATACTGGTGGGAGACCTGAGCTTGGGATTGGGGAGGGGTGGGGGAGGTGGGAAAGAATACTGGAAGCTAGTTGGGGTCACTGAACTGAAAATAGAACTGGAATACTCATCTCCATACACAATGCACAGACCGAAGTGTCGCCGTCAAGCCGCCATATTACGTAGTCCTCGAATACAATATACATGTATACAAGGGGTGGGGGAGGAGGGGAGAGGGTGGAAGGGGGGGGGAGAGAGAGAGAGACAGGGGGAGAGGGGAGGAGAGACAGGGTGACAGGGAGAGAGGGGGGGAGAGAGTTGGGGAGAGGGGGAGAGAGACAGGGGGACAGGGAGATAGACGGGGACAGGGAGAGAGGGGGAGAGAGAGACAGGGGGACAGGGAGGGAGGGGGAGAGAGAGACTGGGGAAGAGGGGGAGAGAGAGAGAGGAAATGTGATAACATACAGTATATATGATAGATAGATAGACAGACAGATATAGAGATTGGGGGGGTGGGTGTGAGAGAGGAGAGAGAGATGGAGAGAGACACACAGAGAGATATTTACCTCCTAAGGAGATAGGCCAACACAACAAGACAGTAACAGACTTCAAAGCAAAATATACAATACTCATGAAATATTTGAAAACTTTTTGATGTTTTTCATCATTTGTTAATAAATTTTGACATAATTACAGTGATTGTCAACTTAATCAACTACGCTATGCAAATGATCAGACTCAAATTAAATTTTTAAATGCTTAAAAATCTAACATTTTCCAGGAGAAAACATCTCAAAATTGTTTCAAAATTAGCCCAAATATTTAGCGTGCATGTAGACAATGCTTTAATTGGTCATATTTTCTCCCAAACTAGAAAATCCAAGAAAGGTGAAATTGTGTTAAAATCCATCAACCACATGATTTGCTTCATTAAGGCATCAGTTTCAATATCCAGAGCATGACTGACACTATCATCAGAGACAGAATTTTCAGCCACCAACACTTCAATATTTTCACTTCCTTCACCAAATAGGCCTATAGACCTGTGCATTGATCGGTCATTGCCCAAATCCTGATCATGACCTTGTTCTGCAACATGTTCAAGTTCATCATCATCATCAATATTTTCAAATTTCCTCTTGGCAGCCAGGCACGTGTGCCTCCACCGAGTCCATCTTGACATGGACCTGAAATTTGTTGCCATTTTAATTTTAATAACGGACACGTGTGGGATGGTTTGGGAGAAAGCAGTGATTTTATATATGAATGATTTTATGAATGCCAATCTACCATAAATAACAGAACATGTGTAATTATGCACAATCGGTAACTTACGGAATTATCGCTGAACACGTGCGGTATAACGAATTTGGCAGGAATTTGGTGGCACTTACAGCAAATAACAACAACAACAAATTACATTTATAGAGCGCCTTTCACGTCGGGAGCTCAGTAACCAGGATTAATCAGGATTAATTAAGCAGGATTAATCAGGCAGGGGGGGTGCGACGGGTGAGTACGCACCCCCCCAAATTATAAAAGGTCCACATTTTCCGGGGTAGAGAATTGTATTTTTATCAAATTTAAATACCAAATAAATTTATTGAGCATTTGTGTAACAATTAATTCTTCAAAACTATGTATTACTTATAAATACACATCTTTGAATGTTTTAGTATTAATATAAAATTACTTGCACACCAGAATCGGCGTCTACCCAAAACATACCGCGCCGATAGACGCGCTAGTCAATGATGCGGCGAGTCTATGACTCACTGCGTAAACATAGGCGCGCGCCAAGACTCAAATCCATCCTCGTTTGGAAATCATCCCGTAAACAGCCACAAAGGTAGCACCACTTCTGGAAGTTAAAATCATCTTTTCATCTGATCACCGTAAGTAAAAATTACTCAAGTTGTGAGAGGTGTGACTGTAATTCTAGCAAACAATGACAACATATTTACAAGCTTCTGAGAAATTAAAGCTTTTGAGAACCCAACAAAAAAGTTATATGTGTCTGGACGGGAATGCCTATCTTTAAAAAAAATACTCATGGACGTAGGCCTAGGCTTTAGCGCCTATGTCTACGTGGTGTGTCAATCGGAAATCATCCCGTATACAGTCACTACATAAAAAGGTAGCACCACTTTGTGGAAGCTGAAATCATATTTTAATCTGATAAATGTAAGTAAAAATGACTTAAGTTTTGATAGGCGTGTTTCTGAAATATCATGTTTCTTGTTTTGTCTTGATTATCACATTTGATTTATATTATTAAAAATGTATTCCTGTAATTAAAAATTGCTTTTAGAGACGTCCACTGGCATGCAAAACAAATATGACCGCAAAGATAAACAGTGCTACTTTATTTCACATTCAATTTTGTACCCAGAGTGAAGCTATTTTTAACCAGATTAATCTTCATATCATGTTCAACTTTTTTTTAATTGTTTCCTCGGGGCTATTTTTACCTTTTTACCACTTGCGGCCTCTTTACCAGATGAGGGTCTTATTTACCGGAGCAATTTTACCTACATTCCAAAAACATCAATGTCGCACGAATTTGGCCTAAAAATAGTTTCATCATCATCTGATCGAGCGAACTCGGGCATTGACAACCACACTTCTCCACTGATCCCTTCTCTCCATGCAGCCTGACAACTCCCGCCTGCCAATACCCCAATCGCGCTCAAGAGTATCGATGTAGGTTAGGGCCGGTCTACCTCGTGTTCTGTGACCATGCAATGGTTCCCATAGGATAGCGCTATGGACAGCCAATGGATGGTCTACAGTCCTTCATTAGATGCTGCCTTTTGCATTCACTGTGCACTGATGGTCCAAATAAGTGAGAGGAAACGGATGGGGGCATTTGTTAATACACCCTTTACCATGTTCTACAAACTAAACGAGAAGGCGAAGGAACATGAACGAAATGGTTATCACGTAAATTCTATGATTAGATCGGCATCAATGCGCGACTCTGTTGCGAACCCACAACATAAGATAGACATTCGTTTGGTCGATGAAAAGAAGAAAAACATTGAAAGAAATCGACATATCATAAGAACAGTTGCCGAAGCTGTATTATTCTGTGGACGTCAGTGCATTGCACTTACAGGAGATAATGAAAGAGTCGTGGAAAGTAACACCATTACGAGTGACGGCACACAATACAATGGTAATCCGGGAAACTTTCTGGCAGCCCTACAGATGATTGCGAAGCATGACGAGGTTCTTCGACATCACCTTGCTAGTATTGGGCTCGCAAATAGGAATTCTAAATATACCTCACCTAGAATACAGAACGATATCATCACAATCATCGGCCATGATATAATCCGCAGTGATTTGATTGATGGTTTAGTGTACTTGCTGATGAGGTAACTAGCAGCAACAAAGAGGAGCTCGCCCTTTGTTTCCGTTTCGTTGACAGAAATAAAGATATCAGGGAGGAATTTCTGTCTTTTCTTAAATTGCCAAGGATCACCGGTGAAGTCATCGCCAGTACCATCTTGGACTTTCTAAAGATGACGGGCCTTGATGCTACTAACATCCGTGGACAAGGCTATAACGGAGCCCGTCATCTTTAGAAAGGCCTTATCTTTCTAAAGTGATGCCGATCTCATCTTTGTGATGATATCGTTCTGTATTCTAGGTGAGGTATATTTAGAATTCCTATTTGCGAGCCCAATACTAGCAAGGTGATGTCGAAGAACCTCGTCATGCTTCGCAATCATCTGTAGGGCTGCCAGAAAGTTTCCCGGATTACCATTGTATTGTGTGCCGTCACTCGTAACGGTGTTACTTTCCACGGCTCTTTCATTATCTCCTGTAAGTGCAATGCACTGACGTCCACAGAATAATACAGCTTCGGCAACTGTTCTTATGATATGTCGATTTCTTTCAATGTTTTTCTTCTTTTCATCGACCAAACGAATGTCTATCTTATGTTGTGGGTTCGCAACAGAGTCGCGCATTGATGCCGATCTAATCATAGAATTTACGTGATAACCATTTCGTTCATGTTCCTTCGCCTTCTCGTTTAGTTTGTAGAACATGGTAAAGGGTGTATAAACAAATGCTCCCATCCGTTTCCTCTCACTTGTTTGGACCATCAGTGCACAGTGAATGCAAAAGGCAGCATCTAATGAATCTGACAAATAGTGAGCTATATGGTACACTACCACACTGGTATCACAGACATTACTGCAGAGGCGTCTTAGGTTTAGTGGACATAGCTGGAGAAGCCGGGAGGAAACTGTCCATAGTCCTACTATCCTATGGGAACCATTGCACGGTCACAGAACACGAGGTAGACCGGCCCTAACCTACATCGATACTCTGGAGCGCGATTGGGGTATTGGCAGGCGGGAGTTGTCAGGCTGCATGGAGAGAAGGGATCAGTGGAGAAGTGTGGTTGTCAATGCCCGAGTTCGCTCGATCAGATGATGATGAAACTATTTTTAGGCCAAATTCGTGCGACATTGATGTTTTTGGAATGTAGGTAAAATTGCTCCGGTAAATAAGACCCTCATCTGGTAAAGAGGCCGCAAGTGGTAAAAAGGTAAAAATAGCCCCGAGGAAACAATTAAAAAAAAGTTGAACATGATATGAAGATTAATCTGGTTAAAAATAGCTTCACTCTGGGTACAAAATTGAATGTGAAATAAAGTAGCACTGTTTATCTTTGCGGTCATATTTGTTTTGCATGCCAGTGGACGTCTCTAAAAGCAATTTTTAATTACAGGAATACATCTTTAATGATATAAATCAAATGTGATAATCAAGACAAAACAAGAAACATGATATTTCAGAAACACGCCTATCAAAACTTAAGTCATTTTTACTTACATTTATCAGATTAAAATATGATTTCAGCTTCCACAAAGTGGTGCTACCTTTTTATGTAGTGACTGTATACGGGATGATTTCCAATTGACACACCACGTAGACATAGGCGCTAAATCATAGGCCTACGTCCATGAGTATTTTTTTTAAAGATAGGCATTCCCGACCAGACACATATAACTTTTTTGTTGGGTCCTCAAAAGCTTTAATTTCTCAGAAGCTTGTAAATATGTTGTCATTGTTTGCTAGAATTACAGTCACACCTCTCACAACTTGAGTAATTTTTACTTACGGTGATCAGATGAAAAGATGATTTTAAATTCCAGAAGTGGTGCTACCTTTGTGACTGTTTACGGGATGATTTCCAAACGAGGATGGATTTGAGTCTTGGCGCGCGCCTATGTTTACGCGGTGAGTCATAGACTCGCCGCATCATTGACTAGCGCGTCTATCGGCGCGGTATGTTTTGGGTAGACGCCGATTCTGGTGTGCGAGTAATTTTATATTAATATTAAAACATTCAAAGATGTGCATTTATAAGTAATACATAGTTTTGAAGAATTAATTGTTACACAAATGCTCATTAAATTTACTTGGTATTTAAATTTGATAAAAATACAATTCTCTATCCCGGAAAATGTGGACCTTTTATAATTTGGGGGGGTGCGTACTCACCCGTCGCACCCCCCCTGCGTATGGGCCTGACTCAAACTGTGTAAAACGTCGGAGCCTCGAGGGGGCTTCGGGGGCAGCCCCCAAGTCCCCGGCCATTGTTGGTCCCATCACTAGCAATTCGCACCCCCCCATTAAAAATCCTGAGTACTGGCCTGTTAATTTGTCAGAGAGCGCGCGGCCACGACTACTTCGACTCACGTCCGGCGCGGCACGTGGCACGGCCAAATCACGACCTGATTTTTTGGTTGACGCGTGCCCGTGTACTAGTATAATGTGTGTGTGTGTGCGCGTACGTATATGTATATATGTACTAGTATAATGTGTGTGCACGCGCGTACGTACTACTTGCAAAACTATGGGGAGGGGGAGGTCGAAAATGAAGTTCCTATGCGTTGGACTCATGAGTCGAGAACAATGCTCGAGAACTATTTTTCGGAATAGTTATAATGGCTTTCAGTATTTTTCTGCGGCATCTGCCGGTCATAAAACAAATAGAGAAAGAAAGAAAAAATAAACAATGAAAACCCAAAGAAAATCATTTCACGGCCAAACAAATGTTAAAGGGCCAAATCAATTTGGCCAGAAGAAATTTTTTCACGGAAATACAAAATTGTGTAAGGCCAGATTTCTCGAATTTGGCCGTTTTTTTCCGGCCAAATGGCAAACCCTGAATGTAACTGTTATCGGAAAATAGCGGGAATTGGCCGCAGGTGCCACCGCGCCCGTTTCCTCCAGTGTAAGTCGATCAAGGTATAAATCTTAATAAAATATTAATGTTCTAGTGGCAATTATAATAAAATTAATAACTCCGGAAAAGTTGTATAAATTTATTCAAGATTTAAACATAAAGCACAGCGTCCTCCGGAAACACGATTGACCAACGCAAATAGCATGAAAGAGGACTCCCCTACATCATTCGTTGGCACAACGCGGACAATTATTTCTGCAGGTCAAAAATCGACTCGTGGGGATTGTTTATTTTCCGAGTATGGGAAAAGTAACTGAACTTAGTTAACTGAACGTTCACTGAACGTCCAGCCGTTGCTTTTTCATTGGTCCCCCAAAATATGGAAAATATGAAGAAAAAATACAAAATGACCTCCACATCCTAACATTGAAGTTGTAATTCAATGTTATTGCAAACACACACACACACACACACACACACACACACACACACACACACACACACACACACAAATCAAGACTATTTAACAATATCAAGGCTATAAACATGAGGCACAACGTTCAGACAACATTCAGGCAACGTATTAACAAAAACTAAATCAAATTCTAAAACTGCCATCAGTGAACAGTGACACATCAGGCTTAAGTAAAAACAATAGACAATCAATAAAAATTGAAAGCAGATGAAATTTACGTTTCGCTGGTAAAAGTTGTTCTCTGAACGTTCAGCGAACGTTGACTGCGAACATTGGACGTTCGACCTCGGAACAGACGTTCAGTCAACGTTTAGTTAACATTCGAATGCTAGCTGGGTATGTAATGATTGTTGATTTGTCTATAAAGAGTCACTACACTTTACAATAAAACTCTGACATGTTTTGACATAATCCATATCAAAGTCAAGGAATCGTATTTCCGGGGGAGGTGGGGCAGGTGGGGGGGGGGGTGATTGACAACCAATAGAAATATTTCTAACAGAAATATTTCCAATACTGTCCTTTCCCCATTAATGGAAATGAAAATAAATGTGTCCTTTCATTACACTAAACTGTCTCATCGGGGAATTTTTTTGACTGGGATTATTATAATAATAATTTTTACATTTCACATCGGGATTTGCTGTTTGGGTTTGAATGCAGCAGCCACTTTGCACAAAGCAAAGTCCCCAAAACAGCTATTAAGTGAATAACCAATTCATCTGGAAATTGTTGGCTTCACTTTGTAGGACTTCACTTTTGAAATAGTGCCACGGGATTATTAACAGGCAGATGAGGATTAATCCTAAATTATTGTAATTATAACAAAGTTCTCCACAGCTAAAGAAGAAAGGAAGGAAAGTAACAGAGAAAATAATTTAAAAGAATATAATGAATAATAAATACATAACCAAATTCACTTGTTATACAATTACAGCTATATAATTATTCCAATTAGGTACAGGAGGTACCGTTGTTAGTCAATTGACAGGTTGCATTTTCTGAGGATAATAATCTCTCAACACAATAATAATAAAGTGGTCACTCAGGCTGTGCGGAATTGGCTGCCGCGTTTCACCCACGAATTTACGGTCGATCATTTTATAGTATAGGACGGAGTGATGTGAGGATAGAGTGAGAAGGAATTGGGTGAGAGTGGGAATTAGGTGCAACGTTGCATTTTATCCGACAATGATATAGGAAAAATTTATGGAGAGGAGAGAATGAGGAGAGGCAGGTGATGTGCGAGGAATGTGGCATGTGGGAGTTAATGGAGGACAACCTAAGTCCGGGTGATTTTATCTGCGGCAAATGTCTGCATCTGAGGAAGCTCCAGCTTAGAATAGCTGAGCTGGAGTCTCAGGTGGAGACGCTGCGCAGCGTTAGGGATGGAGAGAACTTCCTGGACAGCTTCATCCTGGAGCCAGACACTCCCCTGAGTCCCAAAGAAGAAGAATGTAGCAGCGACGGACATGACTGGGTGACAGTCAGGCGAGCAGGTGAGAGTTTCCGAAAGAGAGGGGCAGAGGAATCCCAGACTTTAGCCTTGTCTGACAGGTATCAAAGTGGACAAGGAAATCTGCGAAGAAGATGGGGAAACTGACCCCCTCTGCGCAGGAGGCCACACAAAAGGGAATACTGTAAATACCCGTGTATAAGGCGCACTCGCGTATAAGGCGCACCCCCCACTTTTGATCTTTTATTGGTGAAAAAAAATGGAAGCATTTTCGATGATATTGCCGGCAAAAGGGAGGGAGGCAGGAGAGACAGGTAGGGAGGGAGGCAGGCAGGGGGAGAGGGAGGCAGGCAGGGAGGGAGGGAGAGAGGGAGGCAGGCAGGCAGGGAGGGAGGCAAGGAGGGAGGGAGGCAGGAGAGGGAGGCAGGAGAGGGAGGGAGGGAGGGAGGCAGACTGGGTTCGGCAGAAGGCAGGCAGCAGGCATTGAAGTTCGCTGCTGCTGCCGCTGCCCGGGCGGCCGAGGCCGAAGCCCCGTCACCCGCTCCCCCCAACCCCCGCCGGACACAGTGTCCAAGCCCGGCTGACAGCGCGCCGGCCGCCCCTCCTGTTTACTGTATTTCCGAGGCTCAAAATTTCTTGTATCTGCGTATAGGGCGCACCCCCAACTATCAAGATCTTCCGACATGAAAAAAAGTGCGCCTTATACGCGGGTATTTACGATAGTTAAAAAGTTAAAATTGTAATTGGGGATGAGACAGTCAGGAGGACTGATACACTTTTCTGTAGCCGTAGTAGGGAGACAAGAAGACTCTGTTGTCTTCCTGGGGCCAGGGTGAAGGATGTCACCACGGGGCTGGAGATAAATTTGAGGCATGAGGGAGAGGATCCAATTGTGATGGTACATATAGGGACCAATGACATCGGTAGGACCAGTACAACAAACAAACAACAAACAAAACTTACATTTATATAGTGCCTTTCACGTCGAGAGGACATCCCAAGGCGCTGTACAGTCAGGAAGGGACAAGAGCAGGGTGGGAAGGATCAGGGCAGGATAAAGCATAGTAGGAAAAGTAACTGTATTAGTAGGGACGAGTTAAGGAGCAAGTTCCAGGAATTGGGAGTTAAACTAAAGAATAGAACTTCCAAGGTGATAATATCGGGACTGTTACCTGAGCCAGGGGCTAATTGGTACAGGCAAAAGAGGATCACGGATCTGAATGCCTGGCTAAAAGAGTGGTGCGGAGGGCAGGAATTTCAATTTATGGGCCACTGGCACCAATATTGGGGAAGATGGGAGCTATTCCAAAGGAACAGGCTCCACCTAAATAGGGCTGGGACAAATGTCCTGGCTACGCGAATAAATAGGGAGGTAGAAAGGGCTTTAAACTACTAAAGGGGGGGGGGGAGAGGTAAAAACATTGTCAGGTATAGTTCACCACAGTTAAACTTCGGATCAACAAAAGTGGGAGAGCAGATTAACAAGGGAGAAGAGCAAAGTGTGTCAAGCAGGGAAAGGAAGTACAGTGATAAGGTATTGGTGAATAGGGCCAATAGCCGGAAGTCAGTATTAAGGCTATATCTGAATGCACGAAGCATTCAAAACAAGATAGATAAATTAGTTGCGCAAATAGAGACAAACCGGTATGATCTAGTAGCCATCACTGAGACATGGTTACAGGGGGAATCAAGGGTGGGAACTAAATATTCCCAGCTACGTGGTATATAGGAAAGATAGGCAATGTGGTAAACAAGGAGGGGGGGTGGCCCTGCTAATAAAGGATGGGATAAAAACAGTAGAGAGGAAAGATTTTAAATCTGAAAAGCAAGATGTAGAGTCAGTATGGGTAGAGATACGTAACTTCAAGGGGCAGAAAGCTATAGTGGGAGTAGTTTATAGACCCCTAAAGAGCAGTCAAAGTATCGCTCAAGGTATCAATCAGGAGATTAGCAGAGCATGTAGCAAAGGAAAAACACTAATTGTGGGTGATTTTAACCTGCACATAGACTGGGACAACCAAATTGGGAAAGGTAAGATAGAAGAGGAGTTTATAGAATGTATTAGAGATTTTCTAGATCAGTATGCTGAGGAGCCGACCAGGGAGCAAGCCATATTAGACCTTGTTTTGTGTAATGAACAGGGCTCTAGTCGACTTCTCCTCATCCGAGTCTGAGTCCCTGGTGTCCGAGTCCCTGCCACTTATTAATATCCGAGTCCTCCATGTAAAAATTCACGCCCATCACCAACTTATACATACTAGAATTTCAGTCTTATACAATTTTTGATGTATATTGCTTGCTACGCTTTGTTTACAAGGGTTGGGTTCTTACTTCCTGGCTTTATGCAATAAATTGACTCATTATCCCGAAGTTCAAGTGCTGTTTGGTTCAAGAACGAATTAAAATTCTATTTTTAGTCCCTGAAGTACAAGGAATATTGACTTCTCAAGTCGTTAGTCACTTGTCTGATAAAGCCATTGCACTGATATTCACTGAAATGAAGATTCCCAAAATGCTAAGACAGTGATATACGTTCATTAATTTGAGGAAACGCGGTCGGGCATGAAAAGCAAGTGTCTAGACAGTTGATGTTAATCCTCTTCAAACATACAGTTAAGCAGTAGTTCCGCAGTAACCTGTGCCTTATTAAATTTGTCTTTCGAAGTGCTTCAAATTGATAAGTTTGCCTAACTAAAAAATTCTAGCTCAAACATCTGACTGCAATTTAGAGACTTTGCAGTTTAAAGCTGACTTGGAACTAGTAACTTGGCTGGCTTGTGGTATATGCTTTTATTCAAACTGGTGGACGAGAATTCAGTGAATTCCTCTTACGAGTCCCCTACATTTGTGTGTTTTCTAATTCCCTTCTCCTTTCCTTTCTGTCTGTCCGTCACTCTGCTCCCTGTCTTATCTTTCCCTCTGGCTCCTACTGACTCTCATCTGTCTCCCTTCCTCTGTCTGAAGCAGATTTATAGTCAATCCAGAATGTATCCGACTGTAGGCAAAGTTTAAGAAGCAATAATCGAGTCTAACCTTTAATTTGGAGAGGCAAGGATTCACATGGCACAGGCATGATAATAATAAGAAGAATCCTTGCATTTGATATAGCGCTTTTCACGTCTTCTAGATGTCTCGCGATGGTGTGAATGGCCTCCTGCTGTGTTGTACTATCTCCAAATCTATGATCTCCAATTCTATGATCTCCAAATCCATCTAGATTTATAAATCTAAACCTTGTTTGGCAAATGTATTTGAAAAGCCCTGCCTGGCACGATTTTCCTGGAAATGCACACGTCTAAACCCCAATTGAAAAGAGAAGGATTGGGTTGGCTTTTGTGCGTTTGTATGCGTGTATATGTCTCTTCCTGTCTCTCTCTTCCCCAACCCCCATTTGTGTCGAGGAGAGAGATTTTAATTTTTTTTCCAAATAAAAAGTCTAGCTGCAGATTGCTTGCCTAGGCTTGTACTTGTATATATTGGCTTGTGAATGCTGCTGATCCGAGTATGAGTCAGTGCATTGCATGCACCGAAGAAAATTGCAGGGCTGTAGGACTTGAGTCCTGGACTCAGACTTGAGACTGGTCTCGAGTCCTCATTTCAAAGATAGTAGAACGCTTTGCGGTGCTCGCGCTCTACTTTTTACGTGTATCTCTCTGGGGCTAGATTTTTGTCTCCGTATATATTTCTACTATATAGACCTAAGATCTACCCCCTAGTAAGACCAATTTCAGCACGTAGCGGTATATTATATATGGGACTTCCACCTGTGTTGGAGGAGAGCGACAACTCCTCCAACCAGATGGATTTTTCTGTAGACTGAGACCCAACATAGTTCAGAAAATAGTCTTTATTAGATTAAATCTTCAAGACATGACAAAATTTATCGTGATTCATGAGTAACGCGTTCCGACAAAAGTCCACACACACACTTCATTTATTGTATAGTCTAATCGTAAATGAGTACGAAACTTACTTTTCTTTATGACGTCGCTGCAGATCGTGTGAAACTCGATGTGGTGCCACACGTTTCAGTTACAACACATTTGCAAAACTTACATTTTGCTGATGTTTGCTCCCCCTGTTGTTGTGAATTCCTTATGATCCGTGTTCCCAATCACTCGGGACACGACAGACATGGTGATGCTCGTACGCGCCGGGCAGGTAAGAATCAGGGAGGTTTCAGTGCGTAGCTCACGATATAAGACTAGTACCGTAGCCCTTGTACAATTAGTACACAAGTCAATGTAACAAAAATACTCACAGAGTCTTAGAAATCAGTGTTACTGCTCACACAGTGGAACTGAAACACGTGGCAATCCAGGGCATTGGATTTAAACGCGTCACTTTTTAAAGGGCTTTTTTCATTGGTAGAAAATTGACATGTGATAGATAGGAAGTAGTATCTCACGTGGGATACCGTGTCACAGTTCGTTCACATGAAACTTTCGCTGCGAGATTTCCGGTAAGTCGGCCAGTGTAGTATTTGTGCGAATTGCAGAAAACCCCGCAGCTCGGCTCATACCTGCCGGGCTCGCGGCGTCTCCAGCCCGAGTCCTGGAGTCCCTGCTGTCAAGTCCAAGTCCTGCACAATCGAGTCCGAGTCCTTCAAATGAGGACTGGAGACCGGTCTCGAGTCAGATTCCAGGACTCGAGTCCTCCAGCCCTGGTAATGAAACGGGGCTGATCAGCAAACTGGAACTTAAGGCTCCTCTGGGGCAAAGTGATCATAATATGATGGAATTTAGCATTAAGTTACAAAGGGAAGTAGTTAAGTCTGAAGCAAAAGTCTTCAATTTAAATAGAGCCAACTTTGCTGGTATGAGAGAGGATTTAGCCAGAATAAACTGGGAGACTAGACTTAAAGATTTGACAGTAGACCAGCAATGGCAGACATTCAAGGAGACAGTGCAAAATTCCCAGCGAGCACATATTCCTGTGAGGAATAAGAATGCCATGGGAAAGGTGGTTAAGCCGTGGCTAACTAGAGCAGTTAGGGAAAGTATCAAAAGAAAAAGCCTATAAAACAGCGAAGGTGAGTAGTAAACCCGAGGATTGGGAGAACTTTAGGGAACAACAGAGGAGGACCAAAAAATTGATCAAGAGGGAGAAAATAGATTATGAGGGCAAACTAGCAAAGAACATAAAAACAGACTGCAAGAGTTTTTACAAATATATAAAGAGGAAAAGGCTATCGAGGGTGAATGTGGATCCATTACAGGCAGAGACCAGAGGAATTATAATAGGGGAATAGACATGGCAGAGTCATTAAACAAGTATTTTTCTACAGTCTTCACCGTAGAAGACACTGGAAACATACCAAAAATAGAGGGGAACCAAGAAGACAATGTTAGCGAACAACTTAGGGAGATTAACATTAGTAAAGAGATGGTTCTAGGTAAATTGTCGGGTCTTAAAACCAATAAATCCCCTGGACCGGATGGCCTGCATCCAGAGTTTTAAAAGAGGTGGCTACTGAGATAATGGATGGCATGTCTATAATCTTCCAAAATTCTGTGGATACTGGAAAAGTCCCCATTGATTGGAAAATTGCAAACGTAACTCCACTATTTAAGAAGGGTGGGAGAGAAAATATGGGAAACTATAGACCAGTTAGTCTGACGTCAGTTGTAGGGAAAATTCTTGAGTTCTTAATAAAAGACGTAGTTATGGGATACCTTGAAGACCATAAAAAGATTAGGCAGAGTCAACATGGCTTTACAAAAGGGAGGTCATGCTTGACTAATCTGTTAGAATTTTTTGAGGATGCATCCAGCAGGTTGGATAAGGGGGAACCAGTAAATGTGGTATAGTTGGATTTTAGGAAGGCATTTGACAAGGTGCCACACAAAAGGCTGTTACTCAAGATTAAGGCCCACGGGATTAATGGGAAAATATTAACATGGATAGAAGAGTGGCTATCGGGTAGAAAGCAGAGAGTAGCAATAAACGGATCATTCTCGAATTGGGAGTGCCACAAGGATCAGTGCTTGGGCCTCAGCTATTTACTATTTACATCAATGATCTGGACGAGGACATTGAATTGTCTATATTCGCGCATGACACTAAACTAGGTAGCAAAAAGATTGCAACAAGATATAGATAGGCTAGGGGAGTGGGCAAGTAGGTGACAGATGGAATTCAATGTTAACAAGTGTGAAATTATTCAACTAGGTAGCAAGAATAAAAGAATAGATTATTTTCTAGAGGGGGAGAAGTTAGATAGTGTTAGTATTCAAGGGGATTTGGGTGTCCTTGTACACCAGTCCCAAAAAGTTAGTTTGCAGGTGCAGCAAGCAACTAAGAAGGCGAACGGCATGCTAGCGTTCATTTCAAAAGGTTTAGAGTATAGGAGTAGGGAAGTCTTGCTGCAACTGTATAGGGCTTTGGTGAGACTGCACCTAGAGTATTGTGTGCAGTTTTGGTTTCCTTATTTAAAAAAGGACACACTTGCCTTAGAGGGGGTGCAGCATAGATTCACTAGATTAGTTCCTGGGATGAGGGGACTGACCTATGAGGATAGGTTGAATAAACTAGGGCTGTACTCTCTAGAGTACAGAAGAATTAGGGGGAATCTTATTGAAATATATAAGATTCTTAAAGGGCTAGGTAAAGTAGACACTGAGGGACTGTTTCCCCTGGTAGGAGAATCTATAACCAGGGGTCACAGTCTTAAAATTAAGGGTCAGCCTTTTAGAACAGAGTTGAGGAAACATTTCTTCACTCAGTAGTGAATTTATGGAATTCACTACCCCAGAAGGCTGTAGATGCTCAGTCCTTGAACATTTTCAAGGCTGAGACTAATAGATTTTTGAAAAATAGAGGGATTAGGGGATATGGGGATAGGGCAGGTAATCAGAATTAGGTGAGAAGATCAGCCATGATCTTGTTGAATGGCGGAGCAGGCTCGAAGGGCCGAATAGCCTACTCCTGCTCCTAATTCTTATGTTCTTAGTATATTCTGTGAACCGCTTTAAGACGTCTAGAAGACGTGAATGGGCCATATACAATGCAAAGATTGTTATTAATACGTTTAAGAAATAATTATTTGCTCATCTATTACAGGGTCCTTGGTTGTCTCTATTCCTGTGCCGATATATCAGAAAATTCAGAGCGGATACTGGTTTGGGCCCCAGGTCTACTGCAGCGAGTCTTTCCCTTCAGCCGTGCATGAGAAGGCTTTTATCTTGTACAATTTCCTGGCTGTGTACCTGCTGCCTCTGATGACAATCTGTGTGTCCTACACTGGGATGCTGCATCAGATGGGTCGACCAGTTGTGGAACCCATAGACAATAACTACCAGGTAAGCCTCACTTATATATAGATATGTTTGGGGAAAACCCAATAAATCCAGCCCCAACTGTATTTCTTGTAAGATATATTAGATTATATAGAACTTGGTTTTGTTTCCTAGGTTGTGTGATTCTCACTATGCATAAAGATGAGCTTTCATATTTATTTTTGTGGAAAAAAAGCTCCTAAAGTTGTTTTGCTGGTTTGTCAGGTGAGGCAAGTGAAATATTTTTGAGAGTAGCGAAGGGAACAGGTCAAGATCAGCGCAGGAGAAAGGCCAAGACATTGCTCTTGCACAAAAGGGACTGTGGCCATGGAAATAAGGCAGCTTTAATTGTGCTGAGATGCTACCCAGCATGGA
The DNA here is from genome assembly GCA_035084275.1 of Hydrolagus colliei. Taxonomy (NCBI): domain Eukaryota; kingdom Metazoa; phylum Chordata; class Chondrichthyes; order Chimaeriformes; family Chimaeridae; genus Hydrolagus; species Hydrolagus colliei. The sequence goes on along the minus strand of CM068766.1, from coordinate 7,974,683 downwards.
GGGCGCTATATAAGTGCAAGTTGTTGGAATATTGGAAAATATTGGAAAAGGAACACCATGATATTGGAAAAGGAACCCAGGGCCATCGCCGAGTCCCCGGGTTCACCGACTGAGGAGCCGGTCGGTTTTGGGGCCTGACACCACACTGGGCCCTTTTTTCCCGCCATCTCAGGGATCATCCAGGCGGGCGGCGAGGACAAGGAGTGGTTGCTGGACGATTGTTGGTTATTGTTTGTTGCTGTTTTTGTTGTTAATATTATTGCTTTCGTTGTTTATTATTGTTGTTTGATTCCCCCCACCCCTGCCCCCATCTTCTTCTTCCCTCACTCCCTTTCCCCACTTTCTCTCCTCCCTTTTCCCCTTCCCTCCCTCTTCCCTCTTCCTGATCTTGCCCACACCCATCTTTCCCTTCCTCTCTTCCTTACCCCCCTTTCTCCCCCCTCTTCCTCCCTAACCCTAACCCATCCCACCTTTCCCTCCCTCTCCCCCCTTACCCTCTTTTCCCCCTTTCTCCCCTGGCCCCATTTCGCGATTGTTTGTGGGGACACTGCTGTGCGCAATTTGGCTGCCGCGTTTCGCCCACAAGTATACAGTCGACTTTCCTGCTTTTCTTCCCCCTGCCTCGACCCCTCCCCTTTTGCTTCTTTACCCCCTTTTGCCCCTAGTCCCACTTCCATGACTGATTGTGGGACACTGCTGTGCGCAATTTGGCTGCCACGTTTCGCCCACTAATATACAGTTACTTTTCCTACTATTCTTCATCCTGCCCTGATCCTTCCCACCCTGCTCTTGTCCTACCTGACTGTACAGCGCCTTGGGACGTCCTCTCGACGTGAAAGGCGCTATATAAATGTAAGTTTTGTTTGTTTGTTGTTGTTGTTGTAGTTTGATTAGGTAACTCACCTGTCAAAATGATCACCAGCCACCAATCAAAACTCAAAGTTGTGAATACATAGATAATGTGGTATCTATCATATGTGTTAACAGATTAACATATACTTAACAAACACCAAATAAACTCCCCATAAAAAACTCCTTCGGACTTCCCCCTGATTTCATAGAGCACTTGCCTCGCAAGCGAGAGACCTGTACAAATGCATTGTTGTTGTTGGTTGCTTTTGTATGGATATGTTGATAATGTGTTGCTGCAAAGCGATGAACTCTTGTGAATCCTCAGAGTTTGCATGTTTGGCTTGGACACCAAGTGACGGTTTGCCAATTCCCCTTTGGCAATTGTTACAAAGGCAAACCAAAACCCAAGTCATTGGGCACCTTTGAGCAGTGAGCTACAGCTTTGCCAAAAGTTGAGGATGTTTCATAGAACTGACGCAAAAATCTTTTCTCCAAATTCATAAATGATGATCCAAAAGTAATGTGTCATGATGTTCTGTAGATAATCTAAAAATGAAACTAGAGTATTGCTTTAATACAGTACAGTATTTTTTGGGTCAAGTAAATCCTCCACTTTCCCTAAGGGCTTAAGGAAAATTCAATTGTTCGTAGAAACCAAAGGATTGCATTTTTATTAATGTTTATTGTTGTTGCTTCATAAACTGTAACTGTGTTTTGCAGGTTGAGCTACTTGCTGAAAGGTCAGAGGCCATGCGTACAAAGATCTCCAGGATGTTGGCAGTTATGGTTCTTCTATTTGCCATTTGCTGGGGTCCCATTCAGTTATACATCCTTTTTCAGTCATTTCTTCCAAACTTTGGTAGAAATTATTACACATACAAGATCAAGATCTGGGCAAACTGCATGTCCTACACAAATTCTTCAGTCAATCCAATAGTCTATGCCTTTATGGGAGCCAATTTCAGAAAATCATTTAAAAAGACATTTCCGTTCATCTTCAAACAGCGGGTTGGAAGTACGAATAGTGGAAATGGTGCCGTGAACACGGAGATGCAGTTTGTTTCATCTGGAACATAATATTTTTAGAGAGGGTTTCACTGTGAGGTTTCACTGCTTAAATCCCATAAGTGTTTGATCCCAGTGTGTGCAGAATTAAATCATGATCTGACTGATTGCTTTATATGAGCCATATGTTGGAAGTCCTGTCTAGTCTGGATTGTGACAGCTTCACTGTGACTGAGTCTTAAACACAGTTTATTCAGGTCCCAGCTGTCCTGGCATGCCCTGAACTGTCAGTTCAGGGCATGCCAGGACAGGACACCATGCTATTTTCACTTTGAACAGTGTCACATGTCATTCTAAAGCAAAGCAATCCTATTTTAAGGGCAGCAATTTCATGGTGTTAAAGTTTATTTTGAATTTTGTTGTATGGAAGCTTTCGGGTTCTTGTCCAGCTTATTGTGTAGATTGTGCCGTCCTGTGTAGCATTGAGCCATTACACATCAGGGATGTTTGATCTGTGCAGAGTTAGCTATTCCCAGGCGGAATAGTGGGAATGGTGAGGGGGAGGGGAGAGCAACACAATTAGATACACTGTCCTTAGTCTGGGGAAGAGGAAAAAGCAACCGAGTTTGTTTCCCAGCTCCCTCCTCCTTACTGCAAAGAGCCATTGGCCTGTTTTCCTGGCTAGAATTGGAATGGCCACCGTGTTTAAGTTCACACATCAAGAAAGGCCCCTTGCCTGAGATACTGGAGAAGGTGTTAAAGAGAGAGAGATAAAGAGGGTGTATAAATTGGACACAGATATTGACGCATAAAACAGCTGAACAGCAATGATGGGAATCTATTTAAGGGTAAGATTCAACGGTGCAGAGCAAGCACATTCCAACCAAGCAACAAGGGGCGATGCAACTAAACATAGAGTACATCAGTATATATCAGGAAGGTAATAAGGGTAAAAAGGAAGCTTATGCATGTCTATTAATAAAATGGAAAACTACAATAAGAACATAAGAAGTAGGAGCAGGAAAACCACAATGGCACAGAAAACTTGTTCAGAAGGGGATCGGGCCACCTAGGGACGAAATAAGTAAATAAATAATAACCTTTGCATTTGATATAGTGTTTTTCACTTCTTCTAGATGTCTCAAAGTGCTTCATAGAATACACTATAAAGTGAATCGACTGTATATGTGTGGGCGAAATGTTGGTAGAGGAGGGGATGCCAAGCCAACGCTTTGAGTGTTGTGTGTTTGGATTTCCAAAAGACATTTCATATGGAAGTTTGTGGTGAAACATGCTGCACTTGGAATAGGGGGAAATATACAATTTGGATAGAAAGCTTAAAGATGGAGGGGGGGCTAAAGGTTATTTTTCCAGTTGGAGGCAGGTGGCTGTGCCTCTCCTTTTCTCCATACATATCAATGAACTTGACCTGGATGCAGAAGTACGGTATCAAAGATTGTGGATGATACCAAGTTGGGAAGTTAGAATGAATGGAGACTGCAGCAGGATTGAAACAGTGGGTTGATTAATGGCAAATTATGTTTAATGATGGGAGGTGATTCATTTTGGTGGAAACTGAGTACTATACAGTATTTATTGAGTGACACTATCTTGCATGGAGCTAAGGAGTAAAGGGATTTGAGAATGCGGCATATAGGCCATTGAAAGTGGCATCCCAAGTTACAAATGTTGTAACAGCTAATAGCATGTTAGATTTTATACACAGGGATAGAGTACAAAATTAAAGCAATAACGAAATGTGTGTACAAATCACCGATTAGGCCTCATTGTGTCCAGTTTTGGGAACCTTACTTCAGTAAAGACATAAAGGCCTAGAGGGGGAGTGGAGAAGGCTTGCAAGAAGGTTGGTGGGGGCAGGAGGGCTATAGTTATGAGGAATGATTGGAGAAGTTGGAGCAGAGTCGGTTAACCATGTTCTTGATGGAGAAGTACAAAATTATGAGGGGTCCTGACAAGGTGAATAGGGAGAAGTTATTTCCAATAATGGTGGGTGGGAATGGGGGTGGTGTAGTGGCACAGGGATTGATGGACATAGTTATACAATAGCCATAAGAATAACAAAAAGATAACTTAGAAATAATATTTCACCTTGAAAGTTGTTGGGATGTGCATACTCGATAGGTTAACTGATCTCCTTCTGTGCAATAGATTTCTATGTTTCTGATTCTCTTAGAAAGCAAGCCATGTGGGTAAGGACTACAATCACAAGCTGTTCCACATACTGGCAATGATAGGAACAAAGTTCAACACAATATTAATTATAATGCTTCAAATCTCACTTTATTGTTATTCTTTTTCTTGCTTTGTAAAAGACTAACTAACATGTTGGTGTGGGTTTCCAACAGTAATCAAAATATAAATTAGGCAAGGCAATGCAAGGTACTGTACATAGCAGTTTGCTAGCTATTGCCTTATTTAGAGACAATACATGCGTACTGCAATAAAGCGCACCAGTTCATAACAAATCTGATTCAGGTACCATATAACATTTGATTACACTTGAGAATTCCTCTGTTGAAATTATCTCTTTTTGTAAATACACTTAATTTTACCCAAATATTCTCTGGGCAGAATTCATTCTTGTTAAGATACTTACTAGGATTTATTTACGAGGATTACATTATAAATGTTACATTGCCATTCACTCAAGTTTCAGGACTTTTGGCTGCCAAACCTGATACAATGAGGAGCAGTGCATCATACTAAGTTAAAAGGCTAAAAGCAACAGCCTTTCAGACAAGAATCTTAAAAGGCACAAGCTGATAAAGAAAAAAGTAAAGAGACAAGTTCTAGGGATGGATGGAGACTTTGGAGGCTTGACTTTTGAAATCCACTTCATAAAACAAGAGAACAAAGGTTCTGATTAAACGTGCTGGGATTCCTGCCACACAGATCCAGACAACAACAACAAAATTACATTTGTAAAGCTCCTTTCACGTTGGGAGGACGTCCCAAGGTGCTGAACAGTTGGGGATCAGGATCTGACCCAAGTACTTGCCTTGAGAATGAGATGATACTCCACAAAAAGACAGTGAAACGTTTTAAGAAATGAGCCAAGGTAGAAACCTGCTCTCAGATCTTTTGTTTTCCAAAAGTTACCAATCGGAATGTGTGGGTAAGAAATCTAGCTTGACATATACATCAAAGACATTTTTATAAAGTAATCACCCAGGTTGTGAGCTAGGCACTCTCGATAAGGAGTATTGTTATTATCTTTATTATTAATCAACTAGCTTTTCATCTACTCAAGAGCTATCTGTTGTAATTGTTCACAATGTAGATCAATTAATTTAAAAAATAAAATTCAGACAGTTTATTACAAATTAAACAGGAGTTAAAAAATAACAGATGGTACATTCAACATAGACATTTATAAATGTGAGGTGTGAGTCTAATTAAATTTAAAAGCCTGCTGAGTAGCTAGTGATGTGCATGTGAGGCATTGCCTGAGAAATCCTCCTGTTGCTTCACTATACAAAAAAAATTCCATAGGGTAGCATTTAATCATGAGATTGTGTGTCAGTAAAATTAACTCAGTAATTGAGTTAGAGCCATCTATACAGTACTGTCACTCATAAAATAGTCTTGTGATCAAAGTTCTGGAAATATAGTGAGATCTTTATTCTTAATATATTGGTACTTTTTTTTGGTAAAGAGTTTGCATGTGGAAAGTAGATTTAGAGGCAGTTGAATAGATCAGATGTAATAATCCTTGCATTTGATATAGTGCTTTTCACTTCTTCTAGACGTCTCAAAGCCATTCACAGAATATACTGTTAAGTGAATTGACTGTATATTTGTGGGTGAAATGTGGCAGCCAATTGTGCACAGCAGTGTCCCACAAACAGTTGTGGATTGAGATGACCAATTTTTTTTTTAGGGATTATTATTAGGCGTGTGGATTAAGGAAACTTGCCCAAGGTTTCAGCCTGCCTGGAATTGAACCCAGGTCTCTCGCTTGTAAGGCGAGTGCTCACCACTGAGCTACAGCACTCCTGTCCTGTAACAGCCCTCTCCTATTCCATCATATATATCATTCAAATTTCCTCTTAAATACATTGATGCTTTTACTTCAACCATAGCTCTGAACTAAACCTGACTGTCAATCTTAATGAGTTTAGATAGCAGTTCAATTCTCACATCCTTGCCGTGTTTTCTCGATTGGCATGCCCACTCCTGCAGATTGTCCAGATACTGCTGTAACTTTTCTGATGCAATATCTGAGCCCATGGATAAGACCAGATGGTGATGTAATCTACAAACCTTTGCTCAGATATTGGAATGTCATTAGGAACAGGAGGAGGCTGAGAACTGGTGCTTGCAGAAATCTCGCTCACCTCAATTTATAACTAAAAGAAGAAAGACCTTGTAACATCTCAATTAACACCTCATTCAAAACCGTCAATGTGACTCGCCTCCAATACAAGGGATTAATGCTGGAATACATAAATATTTATTTATCTGCCAATACAAAGCTTTTTAATCATGTGACCAGAGAAATATCTACATTTAGACAGCTGAAATTTATCCAAATACGAGACTGTATTTTGCATATAAAAGGATTAAGAGGCATTTTGCCCTGCCAGGAATTGAACCCAGGTCTCTTGCTTGCGAGGCAATTGCTCTAACCACTGAGCTACAGGACTCCAAATATACAATACATCCTGGGCAGTTGACACAATAAAGTATTTGTGTAAGGTGGATTTCATTCTTTATCAATGGTTTAAAGGAGCAGTATAGTTTAAGAGTTTGTTTATCTTTAACACTTCCTGGAGGTGTAGTTCAAACAACAGTTTTTAACTAATTTAGAAAAGTTTGGGAATTCTCAATCCAGTCAACCTCACCTTTCTCTCTACTGCGCCCAGGTCAGGTAGAGATTAATGCCATTGTAAGGTTATTTCAGTTGTGCCTCTAGCATACATTTTACAAGTGAATGAGATCAGGCTGTGAATTGGTGGGGTCGCTAACATTCTGGAACAAACTGCTTATCTTTTCTAAGATTGGAGAAGATGCACAATTTTGTGGCAGAGAGAAGCAAATTTTACTCTTAAAATGGGAATGCTCCACGCTGACACCATGTACCCCAATTTCCTCTTGAAGCAGCCTTGATGATCACATATTTAGCTTTCTTGTCTCTTGAGTCAGAAGGTTGCTGCATGCCCACCCGGACCCTACGTTCAACAGGACTTGGCCTGCTCCAAGCCCCCCGCCCGAACCGCCCCACCATCGGAGGCCGGGCCTTCAGTTTCTCTGCTCCCACCTTATGGAATGCCATCCCTCAATCCCTCCGTCTCGCCTCTTCCCTTTCCTCTTTCAAGGCCGGTTTGAAGACTTTCCCCTTCGATCGTGCCTTTTGTTCCACCCCGAACTCTTTTACCTCCCCTTCGTGTTTCACCCCTTCCCAAACACTCCCCTCCCAGCTCGGGTCACACGCCTCTTGTTCAGCGCCTTGGGACGTCCTCCCGACATGAAAGGCGCTATATAAATGTAAATTGTTGTTGTTGTTGTTGTTGTTGGTTCAAACCTTGGAATCACATAATCTAAGCATTTGGGCCATAAATGAATTCTCTTTATTAGGATGTACTGTACACAGTATATAGTACAGTATTAATTTCTAAACTGCACCAGTTTTCTTACAACAAAATAATATTTCCAGTGTGTAACACAATCAGAAATGCTTAATTTGTAAATGCTATGTGTTTGTGGTAGTGAAATAAATTGGTAACAAGCAGTAAACCATAAACTAGTAATTCTGGATTGGTTCTCATCTGCAGTGTATTGTTCATTTGGGTTATGTAACATGTTGATAGCTTATTAACTGTGTTCATTTTAATTAAAAATATCTAATTACACATAAATTGTGTATTTGCTTACAGCAGGAAACTCGTGCAAGGAATTATTGATGAAAAACTTCTAAAGAAATTATCCTGTTCTATAAATTACTTAAACTAACTTTTAAATCGTTGTTGGTGTGAAAGTGTTTTTCCTAGGATTAAATTGACATCTTCATGCGGCTGTTGAATGATATCTCTCATCGGTGCTTAAAGCTAATGTGGCATACATAAAATGACAATGATTCCTGGGGGTTAGAGAGTTGATATTTTACTTTAGGGATATTTTACTTTCAGGCCAAATTGAAATGTTTGAAATGTGAAGATTGATTAAGGAACTTTGTTTGATAGCCATGGTGATCACAGAATATTGGAACAAATAGTCCCTCAGTAGACTTAGTGAATGTGGGAGAATCCATGATAGGATATATTGTTCTATGGCTTATAGAAAAGGTTGACGTAATGCTACGAATAGCTTTATCATAAATATGCTGTAAATTCTTACATTTATATGTATTTTTGTAACCACCTAAAAGAAGGGTTAGATGTTTCTGTTGGTCGTAAGGAATTACACTGGTTCAACAATGGCTTACCAGCAAATTGGTTCCACATGGTCTTAAACTAGACTTAAAAGACTGAGTTGCTTTGATACCTATATATTCAACTCACTACAAAACAGCTATGTCAAACACATCTGGTCAACATATTTGCGTCACGTTTACATCCTGATAATGTTGCGCTTGTCTGACTTAGTTTTCACAACTCTCGACCTTCATGACTTTCTGAGAATATTGCTCTGTTGCTTATCTCTGCTGATTTTCTCCTTAATCTGCAGTCTTCAGCCAGAGCCTGCACACTCATATGTTGTGCTTTTAACCTATGAAATGAGGTCCACCCCATTGAAAATATAGAGGTTCATATTACACTGAAAGTCAAAGAATTGTTTTTTTTAGCTTTTGATATTTACATTTCATGGTAGATCAATCACTGGGCAGATGTACATCCATTACAGAATGTAGTTTGCCTGCCTTATCTTTCTTGATTAGCTTCATAATCTTGTAAATTTAATTGTTAATTTGAAGAAATTTTGTTTTAACCGCAAAAAGAATAAATCCAGCATTATTTATCTAATGTTTCATTTCTGAGACCCCAAATACTTTTGGTTCCTGACTAGTAATTGTACCCATTCATATAGAGGCAAGTAATTACAGCGGCAAGTTCTGAATAACAGATAATTGGAATGTGGGAAAGTTTCAACTTGTGCAAGTTATAATAATAATCCTTGCATTTGATATACTGCTTTTCACGTCTTCTAAGCTATGAATGATGAAGGATTTGTATTTCGTATGATGAAATCACTACTAGGGTCCTGCGATATATTGATATATCGCTAAAACCCAATATAATTTTCATATTGATACGCCGATATAGACATTTCAAAAATATCAATATATCGAAAAAGTCGATATATCGAGGGAAAAAATCAGAATGCGCGCACACTGAACTACAAGACCCAGAATGCTCATCTCTATACACAATGCACAGACCGAGGTGCAAAGCCGCCATATTGTATTCATAGTCCTCAAATACAATATACAGGTATGCAAGGGGTGGGGGGGGGAGACGGCGGGGGGGGGGAGGAGAGAGGGATGGCGGGGTGGGTGGGGGGGAGAGACGGGGTGGATGTGATAATATACAGATAGATTGAGATGGGGGGATGTGAGAGAGGAGAGAGACACAGACAGAAAAACACAGAGATGGAGAGAGTGAGTGTGAGAGACACAGAGAGAGAAAGATATTTACCTCCTGAGGAGATAGGCTCCGAATGCGCGCGCACCCCGAATGCGCGCAGTATGAAAACCCCGAAAATATCGATATTTCGGTATATCTCGATATGAGCCCATTGATATATCTAAATCGGAAAATTTCCATATCAACGGATCCTAATCACTACCATAAACTGCTACTGGGATGACAGCATCAAACTGTTCTTTGTGAATGTTTCCATTTCTGAAACAGCAATTAGAAAGCATTTATAATACAGGTAGTTTTCATTCACTAAATGAGAGGACTAGTTGACTTCAGAACTTTTGCTGTTTACTGATCTTTTGAAAATAATTTCAACAAATCTTTGCTTTAAAAAACAGCATAAAGTCTGACAGGAGCTCTATTGTTAATTATTTGATATGGCATCTGTCTTTAAGGGGCCATTTCAAAGAGAATTAAAGTTAATATGTTTGCTCCTATACAAAAAAAAACACCTAATAGAATGCAACTAAGTTGTGAAACTGCTGGTGGAACAGAAATGAGATGGTTGATGCAGAAAATGCTTTGCCCATGATCTCTGACCTGAGGCCCTTGTGTTCCCTGAAGTGAATCAAATCCATGGGTGTTCACTACAAGTCACAATATTCATGCCTCTCGTCCTCTATCGCATTATACTTTATTTAAATGAAAACCTGATCTTGACTAATGAAGAGGCTACTGTTACAGTATTTGTTATGGTTAATGTATTTGAAAATGCAAAGTGAAATTATGTTATAAAATTGGCATTTTTCTGTGAAACTCCGTTCGCTAACACCCCATACACCTAAGTGAAAACATCGTTAAAACAAACCCCCAGAAGCTGCTGTGAAATCCAAGCACCTTCAGAAAATCACAGCCCATCATGGAGATTAGTATAGAAAAACGAAATATATTTTTGAGAGACACAGCATTTTTCAGTTGGGCTCAAACTAACCCTTTTTAAAAAAAAAGTATTTTACAACCTTATTTAAATTCTAAACTACTTAATGTACTTTTTACACTTAACATTCAGGGTAACTGCCTGGTAGATACAGATGCAGCTAAAACCTCTTTCTCTTTTGAGAATTGGATGTTGGGTTTTGTTTCTGTGTGGAAAATTCTAGATTCAGAAAACTTGCTTTTAGGTATACTGAGAAAATATCTCATTTTGTATGAAAAATACAAACGATGTAGTTTATAGAATTGACGTATTGTTTAAGTAGTTTGATCTGTTGCATTAGTTTGTACTACTGGCTTGCTTGCATATTACATAGGCTATACTATGCAGCTGATCTTTAGATACATCAACGTAATACTGTAATACTGTATATCCATCGCAGTTTTTCCATGACTTAGCCCAAATCCTGTGAAAAGTCGAAAACAAAATAAATTTTGTGTATTTCAGTTGTAAGAAACATATAAAAATGTGTACAACTTTATAAGACTACCTTGTGGGGTTTCAATTCCATGCCAAGTCCTTTGGGCTCGGTCTAGATTCACTTGGTGTAGGAATAGGCCATTTAATATAACACCGTAATATAATAATCCTTGCATTTGATATAGCACTTTTTACATCTTCTAAACATCTCAAAGTGCTTCACAGAATATACTGTAAAGTGAATTGACCTTATATTTGTGGGCAAAACATGGTAGCCAATTGTGCACAGCAGTGTCCCACAAACAGTCGTGGATTGAGATGACTAATTTATTCTTTTTTTTAGGGATTATTATTAGGCGTGTGGATTAAGGAAACTTGCCCAAGGTTTCAGCCTGCCTGGAATTGAACCCAGGTCTCTCGCTTGTAAGGCGAGTGCTCACCACTGAGCTACAGCACTCCTGTCCTGTAACAGCCCTCTCCTATTCCATCATATATATCATTCAAATTTCCTCTTAAATACATTGATGCTTTTACTTCAACCATAGCTCTGAACTAAACCTGACTGTCAATCTTAATGAGTTTAGATAGCAGTTCAATTCTCACATCCTTGCCGTGTTTTCTCGATTGGCATGCCCACTCCTGCAGATTGTCCAGATACTGCTGTAACTTTTCTGATGCAATATCTGAGCCCATGGATAAGACCAGATGGTGATGTAATCTACAAACCTTTGCTCAGGTATTGGAATGTCATTAGGAACAGGAGGAGGCTGAGAACTGGTGCTTGCAGAAATCTCACTCACCTCAATTTATAACTAAAAGAAGAAAGACCTTGTAACATCTCAATTAACACCTCATTCAAAACCGTCAATGTGACTCGCCTCCAATACAAGGGATTAATGCTGGAATACATAAATATTTATTTATCTGCCAATACAAAGCTTTTTAATCATGTGACCAGAGAAATATTTACATTTAGACAGCTGAAATTTATCCAAATACTTATCCACTCTCAGTTTATATAAGAGGATAAAGTTAGCAAAATATCAACAATATGTTTTGATCAAAACACTAGGACTACCTTATCATGGATAGTATTTATAATGATTTGAGTACCTGGCTACTTATATGCAACAATGTCAATTACATTTTACAGTTGCAAATTAGTCCCTTTGTCTACTGGAAATTTGGTGACTTGCAAAGCATGTTTCTGCATTTGACAAAGCAAGTATATTCTGCAATTCTATTGCACTAACTCACAAAAATGTACCACGAAACCTGGCTTTAAGTGTCATTTTGTGAGTCTGTTATCAGATAAAGCGTTTATTTTGACCAAATGTGGTACAGTTTCAACAATCTAATCATCTTATTTTAAAATTTAAAGCATTCAAAGAAATAATGCAGGAATATATATATATCCTGAACAATTGAATCTTTGCAAGTGATTTTTCCCAATTTTAGCGAATGTAATTTATTTTATTACCAGTTAATATATCACTTTGCTATGTATGTCTACTGTGGAAGTTTAACAGATAGAGAGGTAGAGACATAGTTGTCACCGAAGAGTTTAAAGTTTGATTCACAGCTTCAGTTTTCATATGCTTTTGTGATATTTAATCATTATAATTTTCATAATAATCATTGCATTTGATATAACGTGTATCAAGGCATTGAGTCTCAAAGCACCTCCCAGAATATATAGTAAAGTTGAATGACTATTTTATGGACAAAATGCAGCAAGCCGATTACACACAGCAGTGTCATACAAAAAGTTATGGATTGAGTGAGCAAGGAGGCACTGCTACCCCCCAGAAATTGATCTGTTGCGAGTCAGTGAGCAGCTCAGACAGTGGCCAGTCAGTGAGCAGCTCAGACAGTGGCCAGTCAGTGAGCAGCTCAGACAGTGGCCAGTCAGTGAGCAGCTCAGACAGTGGCCAGTCAGTGAGCAGCTCAGACAGTGGCCAGTCAGTGAGCAGCTCAGACAGTGGCCAGTCAGTGAGCGGGGATGGGGGACTCAGTGGCCAGTCAGTGAGCAGCTCAGACAGTGGCCAGTCAGTGAGCGGGGATGGGGGATGGGACGACAGTGGCCAGTCACGGGGAGGGCCAGTGGCCAGTCATTGAGCGGGGGGGGGGGGGGGGGGGGAAACGGACGGACGGGACAGTGGCCAGTCAGTGAGCGGTGGGTGGGGGGACGGGACTTATTTCTTGGTTGCTTCTCCTCCTTGGAGCACGTCATCCTCTACCATCCCTCTTCTCTCTCCCTCAAAATCCTCCCAGTTTAGCGCCTACCCAAACTCCTCACTCATTCCTCTCATCCCTGCCCTCTGCACAGAATACCTGCTCATAAATGATTTAAACCTCCACCTAAGCTCCCCTTGTACCACCACCTCAGAATTCACTGCCCTCCTCTCCTCCATAAACCTCACCCTACGCATCAATTCACTGACTCATATCCGTGCTCACTCTCTCGGCCTCGTCATCAGACATGTCTTGACATCTCCAACCTGTCTATCATGGACAAGGACATCGTCTCGAACCACTTCCTCATCTCCCTCCCTCTCCTCCCACATCTGCCTTCCCTCTTCCAACCCCTCCACCATTTTTTTTCAACCCTGGAAAAAGCTTTCCCCTCAGTCCCTCACAAACACTCTCTCTTCCTCAGACCTCCTCTCCCTCTGGCCCTCCATCCACAACGATCCTGAACCAGCCATCAAGCTGCTGAATGCCCATCTCTCCACCACCCTCAATTCTCTGGCTCCTCTGAAATCCAGGATAGTTTCCAAATCTACCCTTTCCTCCCTGGTACAACAGTCATCTCCACTCACCCAAATCACAAACCTAGACTCTCAAGCGCAGATGGCAGAAAATTCGGCCTTACAATTCACTGTCAGCTGTGGCTCGAGCATGTCCACCCTCTCATAGGCCCAAACTGACATTTATTCCAAAGTCATCTTGGAGGCAAATGACACTCCAATGCTGTTTTCCACCCTCTATCACCTCCTCTATGAACCCTCTATCCTCACATCAGACGTCATGCAAAGAGGTACTAGACTTCTTCACCTCAAAAATCAAAAACATCCACTAGGCTGCATCATTCTTCTGCTGTTCCCTACCCGCTGCCTCGACCCCACCCCACCCAGCTGCTGGTCACTCAACTTCTCCTCTCCCCACTGCTGGCTGATACGGTCAACCAGTCTCTCACCTCAGGCTCTATATCATTCCCCTTGAAAACCACTGGCATCACATCCCTGTTCAAAAAACCCACCCTTGTTCCTTCTAAGTATTTGCAGGCTCCACCATCCAGAAGAACAAGAGCAACAACATTGTGGGAGCGCCACAACTATAATGATGACAGCAGTTAAACAGAAGGCCCACTACACAACAACTAACAAATTACATTTGTATAGCGCCTTTCACATCAGGAGGATGCCCCAAGGCACCTTCTCAGGGCAATGAGGAATGGGAAATAAATGCTGGCTTTGTTCTGAACATAAAAAAGTGGTCGTGAAGTACTACATATTTAAACTTGTATGTGTGCATTCACCATCTGGCTTTGCATGACATGAAACTGTGTCCTTTATTTGTTTATAATGAATGAATCATTGTACTTTAGTATAAATACAAAAGAATGTGGTTCGTTTATATGGGTATCATCTATGTGGTCATTGTTTCCTCTTGTGGCAATATACAATAATGGTCTATATTCTATGTAATTTATTCATAATAATTCCTACATTTGATATACTGTAGGACCTTTTGCATTGGGTGGGTGTCTCAAAACATACAACAATTTAATATTTTATTCTGTGTCAGGATAATGGTCTGGTTTACAAACAACACTGAGTTTCCCTGAGAAAACAATGAAATTAAATTGCCTGGCTCAATATCTCTCCCTCACCCCTTTTTTCTACCTTTAAAACCTACCTTAAGATGTACCTCTCTGATCATGCCTATGGCAACCTCTCCTCCCTTGATTGACTTAGAACTCGTCACTGCTTATCGCTCTGAAACTCTATGCCGTGTGAAGAGTGCTATATAAATGTAGGTTGTTGTTGTTGTTATTATTGTACTCTTCCTAGATCGTCTACACTTTATTAAAACACCAGTGATGACAAGGGATGGAATGAAAGAGAGAGATTCTCTGAGTCTTTGCTCTTTTAAACACCGAGTCTGACTGAGACACCAATGAAGTGTTATTCTCAGATTTCTTGTACATTTCTCTTCCAATTTGTGATCAGAAATACAAATAATTGTAATTGTGAACAGTGAACTGGAGTGACGAGTTTAACAATCCAAGTGCTGAATAGAAAGAAACCTTGTGGGAAGTCCAGAGGTCAACTCTCCAGATATAACTGCAGTATTTCCTTTTAGGAAACAGATCTTTCTATCCCATAAAAGGAAATACCACAAGATCATATCCAAGTATGGCATATCTTACTTTAAGGTGCCTCCCAGTTTCCAAGAAAGTCAATGAAAGAAAGGAAAACATAACATAACGAAGTTATAGAGAAATTCAACACACAATACACAAGTAAAATAAAAAACAGTATGAAAACCAACACTAGAATGAAACCAGAAACATAAAAGCTATATATTTGCTGAGGATAGTATAAAGATCAACATTTTGCTTTACATAATAGGCTTCACTAAAGAATCATAGGAAACTAGTTCTCTTACCTCCTCACATAGAAAATTGACAGTCTCGGCAGCGCTGATGATTTCTCCCCTAGAGGGAATGGAATAGGAAAACATTGAATCTGGCACACAATTGTTCACCCAGAAAATCCACATAGTAACATCCCTTTACGATTGCTTGAGGCATCCCAACGATATGGTAAGGTGATATATCAAATGCATGGATTATTTATTATCAATATTTATTGTGGGAAAGAAACAATATTTGTTATGGTCTGAAATTCTGAAATGATGTGAAAAACAGATAACAATAGCAAGAGTCATGTTTAGTCCATTTAATAATCATTCCAATTGATATACTGCCAGAGCACATTGAGAACATTCAAAGCACTCACAGGAATAAAGTATAGCCACTGTATATTTTGTAGGTGAACATTGCAGCCAATTTGCCCAAAGCAATGTCCCACAAACAGCTGTGAAGTGAATGACCAATTTGATCTTGGGGTTTGTGGTAAAGAACCAATTCTTTAATACAAAGAATTCTGTTCTGAATATAAAACTCAGGGCACATGAAATTTAGCAATTTGGAAAAAAAGATGGTTGAAGCAGAGATTAGGACTAAAATGATGGTTTACTAGTTTGTGCAAGGTAGTTAGTGATGTGCTGCTAGGGCCTCTGTTGACTAATAACAATAAATTAAAACAGTAAATACTGTACCATGGATGAACACAATGAGTAATATAACTATTATTAAAGGGGCTTTTTCACACACTAAGTTCAACTTTGTGTACTTTGGCTTTATGTTTCCCATACCTTCCTCCTTCCATCTTTTTGATTTGATTCTTTACAAATAATTTTTGTAATGACCATAATATTGAAATCTAGCACTTTTTCCTATCCCAGAACATATTTTACCTTCAGAAGAAATAGAGAGAATTTACATGACATGGTTGTTTGAACGCAGATTTAAGTAATTGTAATCCACTCATTTGTAAGAGTCCGAGATGCAACCCTGAGTGAATATTCAAGCAACATCCTTACAAATGACATGAGAATCACCAGCCTATAATTCCCCTCCCTTTTCCCTTAAACAGGAGTGACATTTCCCATCTCTAGTACTCTGTATTTAGACTTATGAAAATGACAGGCAGAGCCTATATTATTCATCAGTGACTTCCCTCAGGATTGATTGGATCCCATTGGGACTTGGAGATTTATCCACTTTAAGTGCCTTTTCTCATCTCCTTTTAACATCCTAACCATTTCTCTATATTCTGATATTCCTACATTATTAACATCTCCCTTCCTGTAATTGCAATGTAAAATATTTAGATTACATACCTTCGCTATTGGTATATGTTCCATTATCACATTGCCATTTCAACCTGCTGTGGCCTCACACCTTGAATATACTGCCTTCAATAACAACTACAACAAAATTACATTTGTATAGCGTCTTTCATGTCGGGAGGATGTCCCAAAGCACTGTCACAACTTCCTTCATTATTCACTTATCGTTAATATATTGTTAAAAATATTTGATACAATTCTTCAGGCCGCAAATTTAATTAACTGTATGATCATTCAGTAAATGCGTCTGGATGATAGTCTCACCCAATTTTGCACCAAAACGTTAACATATGAGAATTGCACTTTTTCACTGTTAAGAGTCTGCAGACAGGCTGTAGCTAATCAAAAGCTATTTCAGAAAGAGTCTCTGATGCTGGTTTAACCAGCTCATGGTGATAACTGGTATCTGAACACAAATGTGGACTGGTTTAAATGTAAAATAAAATGGATGCACATACATGTTTGGAAGAGGAGACAAAGGTGGTGCTTCAAAGAAAAGGAAGTGTGTTGAGGTCTATTGGGCCTTATCAACATTATAGCTATCTCAGAGGAACAGACAATACAAGCAGTGGATGTAACTCCTGGGAAATGAATATTGACATACAAGATGCACTCATCAAAATCCCTCACCACATGAACATTCCGGTTGTAGAAGCCCTTCCTGTTTATGTACTGTATACTAGCCTCTAGCAGCTAGAGGATTTACGGTCAGAGATTGGATTGCCAGATGTGTGCCATCTATCATTCCTTCACCCTAGAGAAGTGAAAGCCGTGTAGATTGTGGGGTCTGGCGATATATTGATATATCGGTAAAACCTGATATAATTTTCATATCGATACGCCGACATAGGCATTTAAAAAAAAATCGATATATCGCAAAATCGATATATCGAGGTAAAAAATTGGAATGCGCGCACACTGAACTACAAGACCCAGAATGCTCATCTCTATACACAATGCACAGACCGAGGTGCAAAGCTGCCATATTGTATTCATGGTACTCGAATACAATATACAGGTATGCAGGGGGGGAGGGGGAGAAAGAGACGGCGGGGGGGAGGGGGAAAGAGACGGCTGGGGGGGGGTGGGGGGAAGAGAGACGGCGGTGGGGGGCGAGGGAGAGAGAGACGGCTGGGGGCGTGGGGGGGAGAGGGACGGCGGGGTGGGGGGAGAGAGACGGCTGGGGGGGTGGGGAGAGAGACGGCGGGGGGTGGGGTGGGGGGAGAGACGGGGTGGATGTGATAATATACACATAGATAGAGATGGGGGGGGGATGTGAGAGAGTCACAGAGACACAGACAGAAAAACACAGAGATGGAGAGAGTGAGAGACACAGAGAAAGAAAGATGTTTACCTCCTGAGGAGATAGGTCCCGAACACGCGTGCACTCCGAATGCGCGCGCCGCACGCACATGCGCAGTATGAAAAACCCGAAAATATTGATATTTCGGTATATCTCAATATGAGCCCATCGATATATCTGAATCGGAAAATTTCCATATCGACGGACCCTAGTAGATTGTAATATTGTTGTTCGTAAATATTTCCGAAGGAGATGTATTTATGTGCATTCAAGAACTGCAAGAAAACAAACTGACTATTATCTCCTTCTAGATTTTCCCCTGGATTTTGGAAAGAGCCAGTGGCATTTGATGTGCATGTTCAGGACTAAGAGATTGAAGAGTTGATGTTACTAGGTTAACTCCCTAGCTTTGTGCTTGGGCATCTTATACATTCCTCTATTCTAGAAGGTGCACTTTCACAGATAGCGGGAGTATACATTATATCTTAACACCAGGTCCAACAGGCAAGTGCAAGTGCCTCATGCATTGACATATTTTGTTCATTCCTCAATATCAACTTGTACCAGGGACGTGCAGTCAGGGTAGGCAGGGTAGGCAGTGCCTACCTTATGAAAATAAAAACTTTAAATTGTAGATGATTATTGAATGGTTTATATTTTTACATTGCACATTTTACATAATGTAAAGGATTTTTAGTAGAAACTGCCGAATTTATTTAACTACGATTTGATATGCCTACCTTAAAAGCAACAGAAAGGCAGCGAGATGCCATGCCTTTTTTACATTGAGTTGAATACTACATTCAACTCAATGTAAAAAATGCGCATTCCTTTCTCAGCGTCTCAGTAACGGGTGAAATAGGCACAAGCGACCTCTGCCTTTCCTCTTTCTATCAATTGCAATCAGACCACATTGAAATGCCATCTCTGCACATGCGTATTTGCGGAAAAAATAACTGGGAAAAAGGCAGAGTCTGCTGCTGCCTTTGGGGGCGTGGCTTTATGACGTTGTTATAAAGTCACGCCCCCAAAACTGAGTATGGACTGAGGGAAGTGCCTACTCTGTCATTTTACCCACCACATGTCACTGACCTGTACTAGTCATATATGTTTCCTTACACCTGGTTGTTGCCCCTCATGAGCTAGGGCAAGAGCCAAACCTCATATAGAATACATGGGTATGCTATTTACAATAATAATCCTTTGATATACCGCTTTTCATGTTTTCTAGATGTCTCAAACGCTTCACAGAATATACTGTGAAGTATTGACTGTATTGCGAAACTCGGCAATTGCCAACAGCAGTGTCCCACAAATAGTTGTCGACTGAAATTACCAAGTTATTATTTTTTTGAGGGATTATTATTAGGTGTGTGGAGTAAGGAAACTTGACCATGGTTTCATCCTGCCAGGAATTGAACCCAGTTCTCCTGATTGTAAGGTGAGTGTTCTAACCACTGAGCAATAGGACTCCATAAATTCAAATGTTTCAAGGTGGTAGCCTATAAATGGAATTCCATTATTACAGCTTTTAATATTTTAAAAAGTAATACATTGAAAAGTTTTTACCACACATAATTTGTTAAATCCCACCGAGTCCTCCTTAAATAAGTTTTTATTCATGTGTAATTCTCTAGGAACAATATCATGTGTAATATTTAGGATTATTTAGTCTATTATTAATATTCTATTTTAAAAAAAAATTATTTAAAAAAAAAAATTGAATAATTTTTTTTGGGGGGATTTCTGCTGAATATCTGGCAGGCGCTTTAACCGGCACTGGCCAGGTCCTGAGGGTGCCAGATAAACGGGCTTCTATTGTAGTTTGTTGCTGTCAACTGGGAGCCAAACTGGAGTGGCGTGGTCTTGTCGATGTTCAAACGAAGAAAGTTACAGCTCATCCAGGACTTGATGTCTGACAGGCAATTGATCAAAACACCAGTGATCCTGGAATCAAGGTAGAGGCAGAGATGAAGTTAGGTGTCATCTGCACACATGCGGAAGTTAATCGCATGTCTGTGGATGACATTCAAAATGAGAGGACCAAGGATAGAGCCCCGAGGAACGTTTCATGTGACAGTGTGGGGGTGAGAAGAGAAGCCATTGGCAGATAAAAAGATATTGTGATAGGTAAGAGTGAAACCAGAAGATAACAGAATTTGAAGGTGGAGTGGAGATGGGTAGGAGAACAGATGACTAAAGTGCAGAAACGAGAGACCAGGGGTGATTTTCTTCCAGGGGCAGGTAGTATTTTGGGTGGCTGGGAGGCGGAAGGAGGAGTTGACGGAGATTAAACTTTATCAGTGATGATAATGCCCAAGATCATGAGCCCCAGGTGAGTACAAATATCATGAGACTTGGCTACTTTGCCATCTGAAAATCTCTTACTTAATTTAACCTTTTTAGATACAATATAATACGTCAGGAGGATATCCCAAGGCACTGGACAGTCAGGTAATTGGACCCGTGCTGGGGGTCACCATAGGGGTGGGTGCAGGGCTGGAGTTTCTGTATCAACTCAATTAGAAACCAAGAGTCCTTTAGATTTTTAGTTTGCTGTGTCTTTCACAAAATAAAAAAATAAAATTATAATACAGCTTTATCGCGTAATTTTCCACAGACCTCTGAGAATACCCCATTTAATATTCACCCATTTTGACATAGCTTCTCAACAATGACTGTCTGCTTCCTTCCCAATCTATGTCCATGTTTTATCTTTCTAGATTAAAAAATAAGGAATAATTTAATCAGTTCCTGGGTAGTAACCAACCCCAAATTTCAATCCATGTCCATGTTTTGTCACAGCGTGTGCATTATAGCTGCCGCAATCGACCCAAAATGCCCCCGTCCTTGTCCCCAACCCTCCATTACTCCCGATCAACCCTTCTCTCCCTCCGACCGCCCTGACTCCTATCCCTTCTGGACCCCCCCACAGCCTCCATCTGCTACTCTCTTCACATCCTCCGTTGCATACACCGTGGCAGACGCCGCTGGCTGTCCGACAATACCCACTCCTGCCACAAAGTCAACTGGTCCCCTTCCCTAGTGGCCAATCTCTCCTCCCTCATCCCTATCCCCATCCTCCTTACCAATCCTCCCCCTCATCCCGCCAAATCCCGAACCACAAACTGCCCCCTCCGCGTCGGTCTCCAAAATGTCCGCTCCCTGTCCAACAAATCCATCACTATTTAGGACCTTGTAACCGATGAATTCATCGATATCCTCATCCTACCCGAAACCTGGGTTACCCCAGGCGACACCTTCCCCACTGACCGAGGCTACACATCCCAGCTATACCTTCCATCAAACCCACAGCCTAACCGCCGTGGCGCTCATCTCCTGGTCCAGGGTTGGCCTTTCCCTTCCTTCAAACACCTCCTCTAGTCGCTCCCTCAAAATCCTCCTCGTCTACCGTCTCCCTAAGCCCTCTCCCACTTTCCTCACTGACATCTCCACTCTCCTGTCTTCTCTCTCCCTCTGCTCTGAACGCCTCCTCATCTTAAGTGACTTCAACCTCCACTTCATCCCTTCCTGCTCTACTTCCAGCGACTTCTCCTCCCTCTTCATCTCCCTTAATCTCTCCCTCCACATCCACTCCGCAGCCATATCCATGTCTATCCGCTCCATGGAGCAGATGGCCATGGTGATCACCTGGGGCCTCGCTGCCTCAGGCATCACCATCACAGATAAAGCCATCTCGGACCACTACTTAGTTTGCCTCAATACCTCCATACCCTTTCCCTCTGCTCAACCCTCCAAAATTATCTACCGCCTGTGGAAAACTATCTCCCTCCACTCTCTCTCTGAGACCCATCCTTGCGTCATCTGATCTCCCCCTCTGGCCTTCTCTAAATGACCTATCCTCCTTTCTATCCATCCTCCACAGTTCCCTCTCCTCCATCCTTGACTCCCTCGCCCCCCTCACCTCCCGAACTGCCTCCTATTCTTGTAAATCCCCCTGGTACACCATCCACCTTCGAACCCTTAAGTGTGAGTCGCCAAACAAGCCTGGACCAAATCAATCTTAACGGTCACCCGGCAAATCTGGATAAACCTTACCAAGGCCTACCACTTCACTCTAGCCTCTGCAAAGTCCTCCTACTATTCAGAACTAATCTTGGAATCCAAGAACAACCCCAGGCTCCTTTTCTCCACCACCAACTGCCTCTTCCACCCACCCTCCCATGCCTCACCCATCCTATTGTCCAACTCTAGCTCCGAGATGCTGGTTTTCCTCAAATCCAAAATCGAGGGGATCTGTTCAGCCACCTCTACCCCATCCTCCACCTCTCCTCCAGGATCCATCTCCCTCCCACCCCCCATTATACACCTTCCACCCTATCTCGCACCCCCCCACCCCGCCTTCTCTGCTCTCCTCCATAAAATGAAACCCATCATCTGCTCCCTTGATCCCATACCCACATCCCTCCTCATCTCCCAGCTTCATCTCCTAGCCCTCCTCCTAGCTGATGTCATCAACCTCTCCCTATCCACTGGCACCGTCCCCACTCCTCTAATCACCCCACTCCTGTCATCACCCCATCCTAAAAAAAACTTCTCTCGATCTATCCCTACTCTCTAACTATCGCCCCATCTCCAACCTCCCATTCCTCTCCAAGGCCCTGGAAAGAGATGTTGCTTCCCAGCTTCGCTCCTACCTCTCCCGCCACTCCCTCCTCGAACCCCTTCAATCTGGCTTCCGTGCTGCCCACAGCATCAAGACAGCCCTGATCAAAGTCTCTAACGACATTCTCAACATCTGTGACTGGGCTCTCTCTGCCTTCTTGTCCTTCTCAACATCTCCACCGCCTTCGACACTGTCAACTATTCCATCCTCCTACACCGCCTCTCCTCCTTCCTCAATCTCTGCGGACCTGCCCTGGTTTGACTCCTACCTCTCTCATCGCCTACACTTTGTCACCACCAATGGTTTGTCTTTCAGCACCCGCACTGTCACCCATGGCATCCCCCAGGGCTCTGTCCTTGGCCCCCTACGTTTTCAACATCTATGTGCTCCCACTTGGTGACATCATCCACAGACATGGGGTTAGGTTCCACGTGTATGCGGATGACACCCAACTCTATCTTTCTCCCTCTACCCTCGACTCCATGACTACCACTACCTGTCAGACATCGTCCTGGATGAGAGCAAACTTTCTACAGTTGAATGTCAACAAGACCGAGGCCCTACTGATTCGCTCGCGTCAGTGCCTTCTTGCAACAGGACTGGCTGCATCAACCTCCATGGTTGCATACTCAACCTCACCAAGCCAGTCAGGAACCTAGGTGTCTTGTTCGACCCTCAACTCTCTGTCCTCCATCACATCCAAGCAATGACTCGCTCTGCCTTTCCCCACCTCTCCAACATTTCCCAAATCCGCCATTATCTCAACCCTAAAGCCGCTGAAACCCTCATCCACGCCTTCAATATATCCCGGCTCGATTATGCAAATGCCTTGCTGGTCGGCCTTCCCAATTCACCCCTCCACAGGCTGCAGATAATCCAGAACTCTGCGGCCTGTGTCCTCTACCATTCCAAACTCTGTGATCCCATCACCCCCATCCTTGCCCAACTCCATTGGTTCCCCATCATCCAAAGGATTTAATTCAAGATCCCGGTCCACACATTTAATGCCCTCCAAGACCTTGCCCCACCCTACATCCATGACCTCCTATCCGCTTACCAACCTGCCGCCCCCTCCGTTCAGCAGTCTCTGGCCTGCTCCACGTCCCCTGACCCACCCTCCCAACCATTGGTGGGCGAGCCTTCAGGCACTCTGCCCCCAACCTCTGGAACTCCATCCTAAAGTCCCTCTGCCTTGCCCCATCCCTAGCCTCCTTCAAATCTCGCCTCAAGAGTCTCCTCTTCGATGGACCCATCGGCAACTCCTTCCCCCACTCCCTGCAGTCCTCAGCTCAGGTCTGAAACTGACCAGCACCTTGGGACGTCCTCCTCACATGAAAGGCGCTATACAAATGTAATTTTGTTGTTGTTGTTGTCGTCCCTGACACCAGTGAAATCAGTTTGCGAAGGAGTCTTTCATGTGGTGCTTTATCAAACACCTTTTAGAAGTCTAGATACACTACAGTCAGGGCCAATCAGAGGGGAGACCAGGAGGGCCATTTGGCCTGGGCCTCAAGCTCAAAGTCGTCCTCAAATTTAGACACTTGTTAATTTTTTTGGCATTTGTTAAGTTTCTTGACTTGTTTTTATGTACCACCCTTTCATACCAAAATGTGACACACACTTTCAGCTCATTAAAGAAGATTTAACATTTTTACACGTTTTTATTAGGTTTGTTTAAAAAAACAATTATTTTATTACAATTTCCTAATATTGTAGTTATTAAGTATGGTGAGGCCGTGATTTGGAACTTAACCATCATATTTTTTATGGCCATGGGCCTCAAAAGTTGGAAGTGGCCCAGGCCTCTCTGAGAGGGCCTGACTAGAGTACGTCATGTAGTATCCAAAAATCAATCTGGAAACGCTTCGAAAAGTATATGAGGTTGGTCAGATAAGATCTAGCTGTCCTGAAGCTTGGCTACCTGTTATTAGATTACTTTATGTAGATTAGAATTTTTTCATTTTCTTTCTGATTGGCTTTCTCAGGCTAATCGGTCTATAACTATGTATGGCTTGACACCTTTTCAGAATATTGGAACAAAATTTCCTAATCTCTTCTCAGTTATAACCTCACTGGTGGTGATTGACTCCCTTATAATGACCATAACAAATCTTTTGTCATGTCTCACTAAGTGCTCTGGGGTACAGTTCACCCACCCCAGGGGATTTATTGGTCTTCAGACCTTTGAACCTATCTAAAACCTCAATTATGTCAAAGTCAAACAATGTTTACTGGATTTGGAGAAGGGGGTGGCTTTAGTGTTCTGAGGTGCTATGTAAGTGGAAGTTGTTGTTGTAGTGTCTTTCTAGATTAAAAAATAAGGAATAATTTAATCAGGGCCTGGGTATTGGCCATTGTCCAGGTATGGGCTCAAACAATAAGTATTTAATGGATTTTGTTAGTTGGAGTCACTGGTGTGTGAAAGAGGCAGGGCAGGGACACACAGAATACCTGGCCTAACCTGTTTTTACTATTGCAGTATTATAATACCAGGCAATGTACCACCTAGTGGCCAAGAATGTCTGAAATTTCCCCCAACTAGATCAAACATGTCCAAATGGTAAAAGTGACTGAGACACTCTGGCTACTTTTGACTGTCAGTTCTATTTCTACTGCTAGGACTATCGAAAGAATGTTGAAGCTCTACCAGCATATGTAGAATACCAGCAAATATTAATTAAAAAAATACTGGTGATAGATTTAATGACATTCTTAATGATTTCAATATTGAAACATATATTTGTATACGTATTGTCTCAGGCAAGAATCTCACTACAATAATTCTTCATTATTTGTATAGTTCTGCTCTGTTCAAATTTGGGTATTATGAACAATACCCCCCCACTCCCCCCACTCTTGTCCCTACTTAACTGTACAGCACCTTGGGATGTCCTCTCGACGTGAAAGGCGCTATATAAATGTAAATTTTGATTGATTGATTGGTTGATAGGATAAGAAGGTGCTATTCAGCTATCGAGCCTGCTCTACCATTTTCTGAGATCATGGCTGATCTGTTTGGACACTCAATTGTGGTGTCCACTTGGTTCACGTCTCTGAGTCAGAAGATTGTGGGTTGAAATCCCACATTGGGTGCCTCTAACGCAGTGCACCCAGGGGTGTATTGCATGTTAAAGGTGCTGCCCTTTGGATGAGGGATTAAACCGAGATCCCATCTATCTATTCAAATGGACATTAAAGATCTTTTGATGCTATCCATAAAAGAGAAGGGAATTTCACCTGGTCTGCTGATCAGCAAACCTAAAAAATTAATTAATGACTTGCTGTGGGTAAATTGGCTGTAATTACAGTGTATTTGTTTGACAAACAGACCAACCAAACTCACTTGAGTAAAGAAATGTCTTCTGACTTTATTACAAATTGATCTAGCTCTAACATTTAGATTATGTACTATTTCACTAGATTCTATGTCCATAAGATCCCCCCTTTCTACACACTTTCAATTCCCTTGATTATTTTAAGTAACTCATTCAAATCACCCCTCAACTTCCACTATTCAAAACCCGAAACCAGCATATTATTCCTAAATCTGTGTAATTACTCAACTAAATATAGCATTTTCCAACACATACTAGAGTTAGCTTTGTGTTTACATTTTAGAAATGCACTATCCTGACTATTTAAACTCTTGTTTTACCAGTTCAAATGCAGATTAAAATTTCCCATTAATACCTCATTATTCTTGCTACTAGTATCCCTTATCTCCCTGTGCATACATTCCTCTAGTTACTCATCACTTCTAGGTATAGATAACCCCACCAGTGTTTTACATCCTTTTCTATTTTTCAGTTCCACCCATAATGATTCCACTCCCTGATTGCACTCGCTGAAACATTTTTCTACTACCATTGGTGCCTCTATTAGTAATTCTATTACTCCTCCCGCTTCCCACTTGCTGTCTTTTCTAGTGACACATAGACTGGGATATTCAGCTATCCACTGTAATGTTATTTAATCCAAAACACAATGTAGTGTTTGTTGCGCGATCCTTTGATTCCAACTTTATAAATCAACCTCTTACAAATCTGCCAAGCCACTTTCCCAGAATCTTTTCATTCCTGTATCATCCATATTCAATTGTCACTTTCTAAACCAATATGTAACATCCTCCTTCTTTTAGTTTTTTCTACTTTTTTCAATCTTGTTCTATCATTCTTTGTGGTCTTATTTCTCTCCTGCATCTGGTTGTTCTCACAGTTTCTGCCACTCCTTGATCTTCCTTTTGCTTTTCCTTTTTCTCCTTCCTGTATTTTCTTTATTGTTCTTTGTTTGATCTCCCATGATGTTCGTCTCTAAATATTTTCCTTTTTCATTTTTACCCAATAGGATCTGGGGTTCTTATCTTTCACCAAAATATTTCCTTTGATCCAGAATTATCTTTCCTATTATAACAGAACAAATTTGTTCCTATTTTTGTCCATGCCATGTTTGGTCCCTGATGCTCCATTACAAGTTCATGCTTTTCTCTAT
Source organism: Hydrolagus colliei (assembly GCA_035084275.1). Taxonomy (NCBI): domain Eukaryota; kingdom Metazoa; phylum Chordata; class Chondrichthyes; order Chimaeriformes; family Chimaeridae; genus Hydrolagus; species Hydrolagus colliei. The sequence goes on along the minus strand of CM068766.1, from coordinate 7,947,411 downwards.
TTTGATGTGTTGCTCATGTCTCACACTTTTCTATGTAGTTCTCGATTTATTTGCTTATGCCTGGCCAATAGACTACTTCTCTTGCTCTTCTCTTCACTCTTTCTATTCCCCAATGGCCTTCATGTAAGTTTCTAAAAACAAGTCTTAGATGTGTTGGAATTACTGTCTTATGCCCTCTATATATTACTTAAAAATATATATATTTCATTTCTATAATCGCAATATGATACTTCCTCTGGTGTATCTTTTCTATTTTCTGGCCAATCTTTGTTCAGCTTTGTTTGAATTTCCTTACTCACTTCTTTTGTTTGCTTCTATTATTTCAAGTCTTGTTGCTTTTATGATTTCCCCAAAAAGAGAACTCTATTTCCCTTTCTAATGGTTTATCTTCCTTATTCCCATTTTGATATGTGGCCCTATTTAGTGAATCTATTTAGACCTATTTAGTATTTAAATATTTAAGTATTTATTTAAGTTTTTATTTAAGTAGACCTATTTAGTAGTTTCAACTGTTTCAATTTTTCCTTTGTTATACGCCATTAGTTTACCTTTCACTTGCTCAATTTTTTTCCTTATTTGGTTCTCCCAATTTTATATATTTTTCCCATACCATTATACTGACCTGTGCTCATGTATTTAATTTACACTGAATTACTTTCCTTACCTTTTTACACCATATTTATACACGATCCATTCATTTTTTTTCTTTTTCTTTTGTGTGTACACTCTTTATAAGTTCCTCTGCTTCAATGTTTTTTTGTTGTGTTCACTTTCTCTGGATTCCCAACTTGTCTCTCCTTTCATATTCCTCTGATTTAATTTGGCCAATTCTGATTCACCTCAGGTTGTTTGGCCACTTGTACTCTCTTCTTTCTGTTTGACTTTTTTCCTGTGGTTTATATCCGTTATATCTCCCTACATTTCTTGCCTATACCTGCATAACCTTGCATAATACACATCTTTTTCATTGATAGCATTCTTTTCCTTCTGCAAGACATATGATGTTCTAATCCTCATTTGCCACATTTTGTCCATTCTGTTTGACCTCCCTTTTGGTCTGTATATTCTTTGCACTCCATACTCTTCGTCTACATCATTCCAATTTTGCCTGTTGGCTAGCTCATCTATTTCCATTTTTCTCTCATATTTATTTTTGTCACCTCTTCAACCCTTATTATCTTGATTGTTGATACTAATGTCAGCTCCCCTTTTCTTCAAAAGCTTTCCTCTTAATCTACTATCTTTTATGCCAATTACGATTTGGTCATATATCATTTTATCCCCTAATGAGGCCTTGGGATGTCCTCCCGACGTGAAAGGCGCTCTAGAAATGTAATTTTGTTGTTGTAGTTGCAATTTTTACTTAGGAATCTCAGTATTGCACAGTACTGATTGAATGATTCTGTGGGTCCCTGCTTTCTTGTAAACTTATATCAACAACAACATTTTATTATTACATTATTTTTATTTATTACATTATTTTTTCCACACATATTTCCATCATAATATTCATCATCTCATTCACTGGTATGTCTACCTCTCTTTCTAGAATTCCAAATTATTCCCTTGCTTCCCTGCCAGCCACATTCAAAAATATCGCAGGCTGCTGTTTCTGTGGCAGTTTCGTTATGTTTGCTGCTAGTCCAAAATATATAATCTCTTTTAAACTGTTGCCAATCGTGCCTTAAAGTTACAACCAACTTCAGTGGTCTGGGTATCTGCACATAATTTTATTTTATTCTTTTATTTTATTCAGCATTTTATTCTGTTTCTCTCTGTATTTTGGTTTTCAATCCATGTTCCATCTCATAGTCAGTTTCACTCCAGGTTCTGTTTCCACTTCTGACACAAGGTAATGTTATTACATGCAAAACACTATATAAATTCACCTTGTCCTTTAATTCCAACTCGCAAATCAACCTCTTTGAAATCTAACCAGTCACTTTCAACAACAACAACTTGGATTTATACAACACCCTCCACGCTGGACGGCGTCTCAGAGCATTTCACAAAAGCGGATCCCGGGGCCGACCCAGGAGATGGGGGAAGGTGACCGAAAGCACGGTCGAAAAGAAGGGTCTTTAGTTGAGACCTGAAAATAGGAAAGGAGGGGCGAGACTAAGGGAATGAGGAAGGGAGTTCCAGAGCGTCGGGGCATAGTGGCTTAATGCATGGAGCGGAGGATTCTGGGGACAAGGAGGAGGCCAGACCCGGTGGAGCGAAGGAAAACGGGTACTGTTGTGAAGAGAGAGGTCAGAGAGGTAGGGGGTGCAGAGGAGTGCAGGGATTTAAATATAAGCGTGAGGATCTTGAAGTTGATCCTCTCCGGGACAGGGAGTCAGTGCAGTCTGGCCAGGACTGGGGTAATCGGGGAGTGGAGTTTGGTACGTGTGAGGATTCGGGCGGCAGATTTCTGTATGGAGTCGCACAATTCTTGCATCATCCATATTCAATTGTCATTTACGTCCTTAAAGACATATACAACATCCCCCAGAATGTGTCAGATTTCCATGTAATTTTGTTGTTGTTGCTAACATATATTAACTAGTAAGATGAACCTGTCCTTCCAATTCTCCAGTTTTATTGATAAGACTTCTGATTTTCCAGCATTTTTATATTTTCTGCTCTTAACTCCACTACCCTGGAGAGTTTCAGCTTAATTGGAGCTGAGTTGGAAAAATTACTACTCCCAGTTACTGTTTTGGTCCTCCATGTTCTACCGATAAAGTAGACTGCCTGATTTGGCCCATCAACAATGCCCGGGAATATTGTGAACCTGCATGGGGAACCAGACAACTAAGAACTAGGAAAAGGGTGGACTCATTACTGACATTCTATTGCCATGTATGAATCCTTAAAGCCAGTTTAGCCGCAAGGCTCAAGGGGACCTGCTTACCTCCCCACCAAGAGAATGATGATTGATTGATATTTGGCGCCTTCCTGAAAGGTGCCTGTGTTTAGATCAGTGGTGACCAAACTATGGAAGTGGCCTGTGGGGCTGTCAAGAAGCGACCTCCCTCCACCCCCCAGGAATATTCACATGAGCCTCGTGTTCGATCAGTGGAGTGTTTTCTGGGAGTTTTTTTTATTGAATATTTATTGACCTGGCAATAAATCGAGGAATCTTCAATGGAAAAAAATGTTGTTGGCTGCCCATAAAGATTGATCAACACTGTTGGGACCCCCTTGACAATATAGCGGTCAATGGATGCTCATTGTTAAAGCTAACACTGGAACACTGGCCATTTGGGTGAGGTATAGAGTACTGGTGGGGAACTGTACCCCAAGTGAAAGGGGTGTGGTGGTGAGGGGGGGGGGGTAGGATTCTAGATAAAACAGGCTAGGTTTATTCTCTTTGGAACAGAGAAGGTTGAGAGGAGACCTATTAGAGGTTTATAAAATCATGAGGAGATTCGACAGGGTGCATAAGGAAAAACTGTTTCCACTGGTGGGCGAATACGGAGCAGAGGGAGCTGAGGAGAAACGTTTTCACTCAGCGGGTTGTTTGAATCTGGAATGCATTGCCTGAAAAGGTGGTAGAGGCTGATTTGATAACAACTTTTAAAAGGGAATTAGATCTTTATTTAGGAAGAGCAGGTCTGTTAGGTTATGGGGAGAAAGCTGGGTAGTGGGATTGAGTTACCCTTTTCAAAGAGCCAGCATAGACTAGATGGGCCAAATGGCCTTCTTTTGTGCTGTAAAATTCTATGATTCAATTTGTTCCAGGAAAATGAGGGAGAAAAATATATCCCAAGTCCCAATGGAACAAATAATATTTAAGATCCTTACTAAAAAAACTAAAGTTTAACATTTATCAGAAACAGAAATGTGAAATGATTTCTTACTTATACAATACCCCTAACAGCTTTCTACTCCTCCCCCCATACCTCAGCCCAACCCAACCTATCCCCACCCCCAGGCGCCTCAGGAGAGCTAAACACCTGAGTGGCCATGTGGAAGTTGTGGAATCTCTCTGCCCGTCAGTTAGTAACAGAGGCTCATAAAGAAGAGGCTGTTCACCGCCCCTCTGACAGCGAGAGAGAGTGAAGGAAGGACGCTTACCAGCAGGGAGGGAGGGAGGAAAGGAAGGAAGGAGAAAGAGAGAGAGAGAGAAAGAAAGAAAGGGGGGTGACAGACGAGGCAACCATGAAGCTGCAGGCGGTGATGGAGAACCTGCAGAGGCAGCAGCGCGCGCGCCTCGAACTCGAAGCGCGCCAGCAGCACGAGATGGAGCAACGCGAGGGCCGGAGCGCGAGCGGCGCGGAGCCAACGGCCGGTCAACAACTGCCAGGCGCGCGGCGGCAACAGCAGCAGCGGCAACACGAGCAGCACCTGATGGCGGCACAGCAAGCCGCAGCGCTGGCCGCCATGAGAGCCGCGGCGGCCGCAGCCGCAGCAGGACTGACGCGACGAGGCGACCGGGAACTGGGCATGGAGCCCGACGGCAGCCCGAGGCTTTCTGAGAGCAGCGAGGCCCTGTCGGAAGAAGACGAGGCGGCGGCGGAGGAGGAGGAGATGGAAGGCGAGGAGGAAGAGCGTTACCCCGACCCCATGGGGTCTGAGGAGGACATGGCGGCGGCCGAGGAAGAGGAACAAGAAGAGGAGGATTTTGAGGACGAGATGGCGGAGGAAGCGGTCAGTCGCGTTAAGGAGGAACCCGGGGTACAGCACAGCGACCAGACGCTGCGACTACCGGGCCAGCGGCGGCCCCTTGCCGGGTTAGCCTACCCGCCACACCCGCAGCTCCCACAGCCCCAGGATCAGACCGAGTGGACGTACGAGGAGCAATTCAAACAGGTATTTATTTCCAATAATAATATTTGGATGCGACCATTTATGAAAATAATGGGGCGGGGGTTAAATTTATTCAGTTTTTGTTTTTTTCCGCTTTTGTAAAGTTATTTCACCCATTTACTTTGATCAGTCGTGTTTTTTTTCCTGCATTAATAAAAGATCTAGAAGATTGTTTGCGATAAACTGTTTTTGTTCATTCGCAAAATCCCAGACGTGTAACACCGAAAGGTGCTGGGTGTTAGTAATTGACTTATTTTTACTGTCCACACACAGTATTGTGTTTGCGCCTGTATAAGATACACATCCAACCTGTAATCCCTGGGTGCCATTCATTTAATAAATGCTGGGTGGCAACCCTTTTCTTGCTCCACTTGTTTGTGTGAAAGATGTTCAGTAGGTTAATCCCTACAACAGATTAGGTTTGCAGATTTAAAAAAACTTTAAAAAAATACATTATAAGATGTCTACACGAAGTAGCTTTACACTTCGAATGCATTAAAAGTTGTTTCCCCCTATATAAACTTGTTTCATGTTTTTTTTATAACTATCATTTTTAAAAAATCCTTATGTTTCCACCTGAAAAAATTACAAGACCTGAACTTGTCTCGCTGTTCCAGGTTTATATTTGATAGAAGTGGCGTTATTTTTATGTTGAAACCCCTAACAATAATAATAATCCTTGCATTTGATATGTTTAATATTTTAATTCCTAACAATTAAATTTTTAAAAGCTTGTTAATATGCAACAGGTATAGAATACCCTTTTACAGCAAAACTGCTAAAAGTCCACCAACATTTATTTGAATAACCGATGTAATGAACTGAGACTTTTCAAGGAATAAAATCTTTTGTATTAAAACAAAAATGCTCTGTATTTGCTCTGAGATTTCAGAAGCAGTAGTCCTTTAGAAAATGACATAAAGCTTAGATTAGCAGTTTTTCCTGGGGAAATCACCAAATCATTTAATAGTTTATGTTTTTGGCAGCAGTACAGCAAATGTTACTGAATAAATTTGTTAAGGTTTAGGAGATTATGATAATAGCTATAGCAAGAATGTAAATACAAGATGGACTCTTGCCAAATATTCTGGACTGTCTGGACTGGTGTAGCTTGACAAAATCAGTAAATATAATTGGGAGTTTTTTTTTCATGTTTCCTCCATCTCTTATTATAATAATAATCCTTGCATTTGATATAGCACTTTTCACGCCTTCTAGACGTCTCAATGCGCTTCACCGAATATCCTGTAAAGTAAATTGACTATATTTGTAAGTAAGTAATCCTTAAGTTTATATAGTGCTTTCCACGTCTTATCGACGTCCCCCAAAAAATGTGGGTGAAACGTAGCAGCCAATTGCACACAGCAGTGTCCCTCTTGTGATTTATCTGAGCAAAGCAGAAGTGTGCTTCTCATGTGTTTCTCCATGACTGTGAATTTGTTATACAATTCAGAAAGGGGGTGAAAGAACAACAACAAAATTACATTACAGTGCCTTTTTGGAGCTCCTTGTGGCTCAGTGGTTAGAGCACTTGTCTTGCAAGCTGGGGAGACCAAGCTGGGGAGACCTGTATTCGAATCCAGGCAGGTCAGGGCGAAACCTTGGGCAAGTTTCCTTACTCCACACACCTAATAATAATCCCTCAAAAAAAACACAATAATAAAATTGGTCATGTCAATCAACGACTGTTTGTGGGACACTGCTGTGTGCAATTGGCTGCTGCGATTCGCCCACAAATATATACAGTCGCTTCACTTTACAGTATATTCTGTGAAGCGCTTTGGGACGTCGATAAGATGTGAAAAGTGCTATATCAAATGCAAGGATTATTATTATATATATTTCATGTTGGGAGAAAGTCCTAAGGCGAGAAGGAATGGATCACAGCATAGTCCACTGCTCTTGGCTGTGCCCACATAAATGTACTTTTGAGCATCTAAAGGGATCAATGGTTGGGGATCAAGAATTGGAACCCAGGTTAATTTTTCTTTTACTTAACCCCCCCCCCCCGTTCCCATGGTGATTTAGTAGTGCCTCAACGCTTGCTGTAATTGAGATCAGCAAAAGGAATTTAACCTTCTGAATAACCATTTAGAAGCTGGAGTCCTTTTCTATGTTAAAAAAAAACCCTGTTAGAAATTTATTTCTAAACAATTTCAATGATGAGTCTTTAAGAACGTAAGAAATAGGAGTGGGAGTAGGCCGTTCGGCCCCTCGTGCCTGCCCCGTCATTCAATAATATCATGGCTAATCATCTAACCTAATTTCATTTACCCGTCCTATGTCCTTTAATCCCTCTATCCATTAGAAATCTATCAATCTCAGTCTTGAATATGTTCAGTGACTGAGTATCGACACCCTTCTGGAGTAGAGAATTCCATAAATTCACTACTCTCTTAAGTGAAGAAATGTTTCCTCAACTCTGTCTGAAAAGGCTGACCCTTAATCTTGAGACTATAATCCCTAGTTTCAGATTCTCCAACCAGAGGAAACAATCTCATACTCATATTAAGGGCCTCTGTCAAGGCCCTTAATAATCTTATAGGTTTCTGTAAAATCACCCCTAATTCTTCTATATTCTACAGAATGTAGGCCTAGTTTACTCAACCTATCCTCATGTCAACCTCTCATCCCAGAAGCCAGCCTAGTGAATCTACGCTGCATCCTCTCTAAGGCAAGTATGTCTCTCCTTAAAGGAGACCAAAACTGCACACAATATTCTAGGTGTGATCTCAACAAGGCCCTTACAATTGCAGCAAGACTTCCCTGCTCTTGTACTTTAATCCTTTTGCAATGATTGCTAACATGCCATTAGCCTTTCTAATTGCTCCTGATTGGCTCAAGCCAGCGCCTCCGCACATCGGGCGCTGCCAGCCTCAACATCCAAGGCTGCACTCTCCACCTCACAAAGCCAATCAGGAACCTCGGCATCATGTTCGATCAAAAACTTTCCTTCCTCCCCCACATCCGTGCCTTGACCGGCACCGTTTATTTCCACCTGCGCAACATTGCCAGGCTCCGCAATTATTTTACCCCCCGCGCTGCCGAAACACTCGTGCATGCATACATCACCTCGAGGCTGGACTACGGAAACTCTCTCCTCGTCGGCCTCCCCAGTTCCTCCATTCACAGGCTGCAGGTCATCCCAAACTCTGCAGCCCGTGTAGTATCCCGCACCCGCCTCCGCGACCACATAACCCCCACCCTCGCCCGTCTCCATTGGCTCCCCATTCTCCAGAGGATCGAGTTCAAGATCCTCGTCCTCACCTTCAAGGCCTTACACGGCCTTGCCCCGCCCTATTTAACCAATCTACTTTCCCCCTACAAGCCCAACCGGACCCTCCGTTCAACAGGACTTGGCCTGCTCCAAGCCTCCCGCCTGAACCGCCCCACCATCGGAGGCCGGGCCTTCAGTTTCTCCGCTCCCACCCTATGGAATGCCATCCCTCAATCCCTCCGTCTCGTTTCTTCCCTTTCCTCTTTCAAGGCCGGTTTGAAGACTTTCCTCTTTGACCGTGCCTTTTGTTCCACTCTGAATTTTTCGACCTCCCCTTCATGTTTCACCCCTTCCCAAACACTCCCCTCTCAGCTCGGGTCACACGCCTCCTGTGCAGCGCCTTGGGACGTCTTCCCGACGTGAAAGGCGCTCTATAAATGTAATTTGTTGTTGCTGTTGTTGTACTTGCATATTAACCTTTTGTGACTTGTAAAGGATTTTTTAAACAATAATGCTAAAGATTAGAAATCATAAAATCTTTTAAAATATTGTTTCCCTGCAAACTCCTCATGAGCATTAAGCCATACATTGCAGAAGGTTTAAATCAATTATGTGATTTGAGCCTACTTGTACCTCATTTGTACCTACCCCTTTGACCAGTGGACACAAGTGTGCTGCATCCTGATCTCTTCGTACCACCATCAGTGGCTGTGCTTTCAGTAACTAATTACCGAAACTCCGGACACGCTTCCATTATCCCTCTGCCTCACCTTCTTTATCTTTAAGCCTCTCAATATCATTTGCCTCTTCAACTGCAACAACAATCACTCCCCCTGCCACCATCCCCCCCTCTGTCTTTCTCCTGCTGAGTCGCTCTCGTGTTCAAACTTGGCATTGTGGAGGGCTGTGATATATTGCATAGATATGTCAATATTGCATAATACATATATGAAACTACATGGTCGCTATGTAATGGCCCATCAACAGTATAAATACAGGTAACCCCCGATTTAGGATGCTCCTATTTACAATGTTTTGATTTAACAAACATAATTGTTTAACACTTTTTTATTGATATAAGACACTTGGTTTCATTTTAACACATCTTTTTTGCGCATGTGCAGTATATCGTGTATTTTGTGGTAAAATTGCAGTCCTATACTGTATCCAAGCATTTGAACAGGCCAATTTTTGCTGTGACCCAAATTAGCCTCTAACAGGTCATCCACACTAGAGGGCGATATCGCGATTCGTAGCTCAGCCAAAATGTTGTCTCCTGTCTGTTTTGTGGACTCAGCTCTTTTGTAAGTATGCTCTCCTCCATCTCTGGTAGGGGAGGGAAGGAGAGATGTGGGGGGTGGGGAAGAGATGGGGAGGGAGTGGGAGAGGGCTAGGGTTGGGACCTGAGGTTGGGACCCATGTGAGATTAGCAATTAGAGAAAAAGAGATGCGTCATAAAGCCATGCCCCCAAAAACAGCAGCAGCAGTTTAGGAAGATAGCCAAAAAGGTTGATAAACACTGCTTTAGATACAAAATCTTGCCTATGTGTGGTGTTTTGTGTGTTATTTTAGTGGGTTTAAGGTCCGAAAATTTTGTGAAAAGAACGCATCTCAGGTTTTTTAATGGGATCTCATGGGAAACCATATTTCGATTTAGAACATTTCGATCTGAGTACCGTTTTTCAGGAATGCAATCCCGTCCTAAATAGGGATTTATCTGTATATAAAAGTCAATGTTATAAATTGTGCAGATATGGAAAATTAGTTGTAATTCCTTTCACCCTCCCAAGTCAAATAATCTGCTGACACCCACAATTTAGGTTCATACATCAAAAGTATACCATATTATAATAATAACCCTTGCATTTGATATAGTGCCGTATGACGTCTCAAAGCACTTAACAGAATATATTGTAAAAAGTGAATTGACTGTATATTTTGTGGGCGAAACCCAGCAGCCAATTGCATACAGCGGTGTCCCAACTAGCGAGGTACTGCGGGGCTTGCAATTATGTCAGATGTGTAAATACAATATGTTAAAGAATTGGGGGGAAAATTTACTAATCTTTTAGCTAGTCTAATGTAGATTGGTAAATTGTATACAATGTATTTTTTGTAATGTTATTTTGAACTTGTAATGATTGGAAATTGAGCAGTGGTTAAGAAGCAGCGGTTTCACAATTGCAAATGTTGCTTTACATTTTTATCACAGTTCAAAAGTTTTTTGCCCAAATAGATTCATGAAAATAAAATTCATATGTTGAATGCGTGTACTTCAGTGCTCAGACACTACCCCATGTCTAGGACGTTATGCAAATGCAAGTTATTGTTGTACTAATTTCAACTTGTATGAGCCAAGATTCTAATTTTTTTGATTCAATATGAATGAAAGACTGGAATATCTTTGCAACTGGGGGAGGGGTGAACAGTTAATTGTGGAGAGCTCCAGATGGCAAAATTAGTGCCATTTCTTGTAATTGGGGCCCAGGCAGATCTGAAAACTGGTTGCCTGACAGACATAACAATTAAAAAGACTGCATGGCAATGGTAACACAATTTTGGACAAATGCTACTTAATGCAAAGCAGATGGAAATTGATGTAAGATGATGGAAATAATTGGTAGTGTTGTTACATAGCTATTTTCATAACTGCACATGCATCTGGTGTCATTCACTTTGAAAATGTAGCTATCTGTCTTGCACTCTGAAATCCAGAGCATTGCTGATAGATACTGTGATAATCTTGTCATTGCAGTGGTACTCTATAAGCTAGAAGGAGTAGCAGTAGCAAAGTGATCTCTTTTTGCTTAACAGTCCTCTTCCAGAGGTGGGATGGAGGGTGGGTGAACAAGCTGCATTTCAAAATAATCTATGGTGCTGGTGATAACAAGGTTGCTGACTTTGTTCTGACCACTGGCTTCAACACGCCTCCAAAATAAGCAAGTTTATTTGTTCCTCTCCTTCCTTCTTCCCCTCCTATTGTCAAAATGAGTTTCTCCAAATGTGTTTCTTTCTCTTTTGTAACATAAAATAGAAATATATATGGACCACACCTATTTTGACCGTTTTGACATTCACCATTTTTAGGCAGCAGTACACACCTAACAATTCCTTGGAGAATGATCAGCTATATATCTAATTCTTGTGTTGGGAAAAACATAAATCAAATATCCTGAAAAATATCCTCAAAAAAATACCCATTATTGTGGGTTGTTTTAATTATAATTGTTTGGCTGCTTGCTCTCTATGGGGAAGGAGGAGCAAATTATGTTTTCAGTTCAAAAATAACGAGTAGTAAACCTTTGGTAACTAAATCTTAAAATCTCAGATAACATAGAATACAGCACTTTGGTTACCTAGGGTCAGGGAGTGTCAGATATGGTACTGTAGTTCATAAGCTTATATTTAACAGTCAATAAATGGTCAAGCTACAGAAGTCCTGCTAAATGTTCAGAAGAATCTGTTTCTCATTAGATTCATAATAGCATAATACAAAGATTTATTTTCTTTGTAAAAGCTTTACATTCAATACACTGTTACATTTTCATAGTCTCGGGGCTTCATAGGTTTTATGGTAAAGGGTAGTGACTGTATTTGGAGGCGAATGAGAATTGTCCACAAATGATGTTTTTAGCCGCAGTAATTTGGGTTGTGGCTGTAGTAGTCATCATTTGATGTGATCACCATCATGCATCAAACTATAATTTACTTTCTTGAAAGGCTCATTTCTTTGATGTTTTTATTTGTAGGAATACTGTAAATTGGTACGAGTATGTAAATGTAGTATAATTGTAACCTGGTTTGCGGTCCCCAAGGTAATCGTTCAGTGTGAGGGGCGCTATATAAATCCAAGTTGTTGTTGTTAATCCAACCATCTAAATTGCGGCCACATTTTCACAGTCATTTTCTTTGTCTATATTAAAAGATAGGCTGTCTGTCTGCTTCAATAAACTGGGCATCTCAGCATTCAACTACAACAACTTTGATTTATATAGCACCCTTCATGCCGGACGGCGTCTCAGAGCGCTTCACAGTAGTGGATCCCGGGACGGAGTCAGGTGCAGGGGTAGAAAGGTGACCAAAGGTATGGTCGAAGAGAAAGGTCTTTAGCTGTGATCATTCAGGACATTGATTACAGCCGCTAGTGCCCTCCTCTGCTTCAAACGCAGTACAAACATCCCCCTCCGATGCTAACCTGTACAGTACACAATGTGCTAGCCATGGGTTTCTCGCACAGTGCTACTATAGGCAGAGTGGGCTCCAGTTGCGCATGAGTGGCACGGGGTGTGTTGGCATTGCACAAGTGCCGCAAGTGGAAGATTGACTTTGCCCAGCACTGGCAGCTTAACCTGAACTTCTGCAGGCAATTATTGGTTAATAATAATAATCCTTGCATTTGAAATAGCGATTTTCCACATTTTCTAGACATCTTAAAGTGCTTCACAGAATATACTGTAAAGTGAATTGAGTGTATATATGTGGGCGAAATACGGCAGCCAATTGCGCTCAGCAGATCCCACAAACATTCGTGGATTGAAGTGACAAAATTATTATTGTTTTTCGACAGATTATTATTAGCTGTGTGGAGTAAGGAAACTTGCCCATGGTTTTGTCCTGCCTGGAATTGAACCCAGGTCTCTCGCTTGTAAGCTGAGTGCTCTAACCACTGAGTTACAGGATTAATAATAATAATCCTTACATGTGCTGTAAATATACCGCCCCAGAAGAGTGGACTTAATCAAAAACAGTGAAGGTAAAAGTCAGAGAGAGTTAACTGTGATCTGCGGATTGGCAGAATATAAATTGGATGCATTCTCAAAGGGTAGGCTGAATATATGACAGCTTTTGTTTTAACAATACCCCTGTTTTAATGAGATTGCAAAGTATGGTTGTTGAATGTTCATCACCCTTGCTTATTACCAATGCCCTTAATATTACATCAGTGACCTAAGTCACCTGACCTGTTTCAGTAATCGAGTCACCTCATTAAGTAGGTCACTTCTGCCCAGTCACTTGAGTGACTGGATTAATGACTACCATGTAATCCAGTTAGTATAGTGTCAGTTGAGTTCTTTTGTATGACCATTATTTAGTGAAGGTACTGTATTTTTCTCTTCTCCCAATGTTTTTCATCTGTGCTGGTTGGTGATACTATTTAATTTTGTGTGGTATTACACATAAACCAGATCAAAACCTGCCCTTGCCATCACTATATGGACTAGTTTTGTCCACTTGTATTAGGGTCCAAATGGTGAAATCACAAATGTAGGGTCCAAATGGTGAAATCACTGATTTAGTTTAGTAGTTGCAGCATTCACCTTGCAAGATCATAGTTTGATTCCCAGGCAGGGTGAAAGTTTCCTTACTCCACAGGCCTCTGTTTACCAAGCAGGTTCCTGTTCGTTAGTCGATTGGCAGATCGCTTTTCTGGGGGTAATAATCCCTACAAAAGAAAAATTATGGTCACTCAATCCACAGCTGTTTATGGGACATTGTTGTGCGCAATTGACTGCTGAGTTTTGCCCACAAAATATACAATTCATTCACTTTACCAGGAAGCACTTTGAGATGTCTCGAAGACGTGATAAGGTGCTGTATCAAATGCAAGGATTATTATTATTTGAGCTCATAAATCGAGGTAGTTGATTCAAGTTGGTGTTGCTGCATTGGATGTGTTATCCTTTTAATGAGATGTTAAACTGATGTATTACCTGATTGTTTCTTGTAGGTACTGTTAAAGATTCCACGACACAAGATTCCATGACCACATAATTGGTCATTCATTTCCCGGCACTCCATGGTTATGTGGGACATTGCTGTGCACAACTAGCTGCCGATTTGCCCACAAAATCCAAAGCCAGTCCAATTTCCAGCATATTGTATGATGGCTTTGCGATGTCATGTCAACATGATAAACCACTATATTAAATGCAAGGATTATTATTATGGCTATGAGTGTTCTGAGATGCTTTCGATGTGAAGGGCGCTCCATAAACAACAACAAAAATTACATTTGTAGGGTGCCTTCCATGTTGGAGATTGCCTCAAGGAGCTGATAAGTCAGGGGTCAGGAATCTAGCATAGGGGAGTGGTGGGGGCAGGATTTGGATGAGCAGGGGCAGGGTTTGGATGAGAGGGGCAGAGAGGTATTGGGTGACTGAAGGCACGATAGAAAAGGAGGGTGTTGACTTGAGCCTTAAAGGAGGTAAGAGAGGGAATAACGCGAAGGGATTGTGGGATGAATTCCAGAAGGTGGGGGCAGAGAGGCTGAAAGCTGGCCACCAATTGTAGGGCAGGTCGGGCGGAGGACAAGGAGCAGGCCGGAGCTTGCTGAACAGAGGGAAGGGGATAGGTTGATTTTCTGTGTCCTTTGTTCCAATTTTCCTCTCCACCCTACCCTCTATGAGCTCCTGTCCTGGCCACTCCTTTTCCAGTGCAAGCACCGGCTTCCGTCATGTCCCCCACTCCACTTGCCCCACGATTGCTATTTTGTCCCGGTCTATGGAGTTCCATTCCTACAGCACCTCCGAATTGCTCCCTCCCTCCCCACTTTCAAGGTATATCAAGATCTAACTCTTTTGGTCATTTCAATCCACGACTGTTTGTGGGACACTGCTGTCCGCAGTTGGCAGCTGTGTTTTGCCCACAAATATACAGTCAATTCACTTTACACTATTCTGTGAAGTGCTTTGAGATGTCGATAAGATGTGAAAAGCGCTTTCTCAAATGCAAGGATTATTATTTGACTACTCCTTTGGTCATCTTTTCCTCTTCCCATCCCAGCTATCTTGCCTCACACCCCCAGCTCAGGTGCCCAACCGACAGTGTCGAGTGCTTTAAGATAACTTATTATGAAAAAGGTGTTGTATAAATATATTGTTTCTGAAATGCAAAATATTGCTCATGCACCCCATGGATCTTTCTCAAATAGGTAATCCCACCTGCAATAGCCAAAAGGCTAAACCAGCCTGCCATATAGAATAGATAGGCAAGACTAGGAGTAATGGAGGCTTGACTATAGGAAAGCAAATTTCACAGAGATAAAGGCAGAATTAGCATTGATAAATTGGTCACGTTTAATGGCATGTAAAACAGCTGATCAGCAGTGGGATTTATTTAAGAGTGAGATTGAATTGATGCAGAGCAAGCACATTCCTACAAGGTGTAAGGGGATGTAGCAAAGCATAGGGTATGGCGGTTATCAAAAAATATTGGGGACAAGAGAGAAGCTGATGTAAAATGGAAATCTGATCTCTGGAAAAACTAGAAATATATAAAAGGCATACAAGAGGAAATAAGGAAAGCTAATAGGGATGATGATAAAAGAGTATTGGATAACATGGGGATTTGTAGTTTTTATAAATGTATCCAAGGTAAAAGAGTGGCTTTGGAGGGATTCGGGCCACGCAGAAAGCGGCAAATTGGTGATGGAGAAGGAGAGGATGGTCTAGCTATTTAATGATGCAATAACTGGTTATAATGAGAAAGGAGGGAAGGCAGTATCTATTGAAAGGTAGTGCAGTAAAAGCCCGTTCATCCGGCACCCTTGGGACCTGGCTAGTTTAACCGTATATGAGATATTTGGGTGGCCCGCTGCCAAAAACCCAACTAAAAAAAAATTAACTTTTTTTAACATACCATATTAATAATAGACTGAATAATAACAGAATATTGTATAGATACTTACCAATAAAGCAATAAATATCAATTACAGTCTGTAAACACAGCACACAATCACAAAGCAAACTTCTACAATGGCAGCCGGAAGAGTTTTTTTTTCTTAAAGGGGTACTCATGTTTTTTCCTTTGTTTCTCTCCCTCCTTACCTCTCTCTCTCTTTCACACACACTCAGTCAGTCTGGCATCTCAATGGCTCCAAACGCAACCCCCCCTCCACTCCCTCTCATTTTCCATCTAAATTAATCAACTCACCCCCTCTCCCCTCCTCCTCCCCCCTCTCTTTCCCCCTCCCAGTCCCCTCTCTCCCACTCCCCTCTCTCCCCCTCCAACTCCTCTTTTCTTTTCCCCCCCTCTTTCCCTCTCCCCCTTCCCCCACCCCTTCTCCCTGCCCCTCTCTCTCTCTCTCTCTCCTCCTCCCTCCACCCCACCCCCCACCAAAACAGTATATAAACCCACGATACCATCAGGCTACACAGGCAATATAGTATCTGTCAGAGAGAGAGGGAAAGAAAGAAAGGGGATGAGATAGAAAGACAGAGGAAGAGATAGAGAGGAAGGAAGGAGAGAGAGAAAAAAAAGTGGGAGAGGAAATACAGTGCCCCTTTAAAATGAAAACCCAGAAGTGTCACTACCGGCAGCATTCAGAACTAATCATACTGTACTCTAGTGCAAAAATTGACTCATTAAATGCACCACCGCGATTGTGCTGGATAAGATCCAGTTATTCGAATGTGGACCTTTTTTTTGAAGTGCCAGTTGTACGGGAGTTATGGTTGATCGGGTCACGGATAAACGGGCTTTTACTGTATCTTGCAAGGAGCAGGAGAGCAAAGGTTCTTGGCAGGTGCATATGTCGTTGGCAGCACAAGTAGGATGGGTTGTGACAAAAAGTTAATAGCTTTATGGGTTTTATATGTAGGGGCATACAGTACAAAAAACAATGTAATAAAGCTGAATTTCTACAAATCATTGTTTAGGTCTCAATTGGTGTTCGATTTGGGGTATCTCACTTCAGAAAAAGTGTTACCTTGGAGGGGAACAAAGATGATTTACAAGAATACCTGGCATAGGGGATTTTAGTAATGAGGAGAAATGGGAGTTTGGATTTTTTTTTAAGAGTATAGAACTTTGAAAAGGTAGTTGTACAAAATGCGGAGGGGTTTGACAGGATAAGTAAGGAGAAGCTATTTCCACGATTAGAAATGTGACAAGAGGCTATGTTTATAAGATAGTCACAAGAACACTGAAAAGATAGGTTAGGTGAGCTTTTTTTCCTCACATGTGGAATGCAGTGCCAAGTAAGAGTCCATTGTAGGTTTTAGAAAGGAATTAATGATATAATATGGTAAAAGCCCGTTTATCTGTGACCCGATCAACTGGATTGCTCGACCCCCTCCCGGGGCAATTCCCCATTCCAGCAATCGCGAGTATGCTCACTTTGCGCATGAGTGCAATGCGGGCGCATGCTCACTTATTAAACTTACGAACTTGGGTTTTACCAATTGGTAAAAAAAAATGCTGCTTTACCAATCATTTTACCGTTTAGTGTGCTGGAATCTTGATTGGTAAGTATCCATACAATATTTTGTTACTATTAGTGTATTATTAATATGGTATGTTTTAAAATAAGTTCATTTTTTGTGTTGGGTTTTCAGTAACTTGCCACCTGATTATCTTACTTTAAAGTGTAGTGACTATTTTGTGTTCAAACGTAGAAGTAGACATTATATGAAAGAGAGTTTAGAGTTTTCAAAGAACATCTCAAGCATGTCACAAGATGTCCTTCAATGGTCCTCTTGCCATGCTGAAAGCAGATGTCCATCAGATAATGAGGTAACTGAGGCTTGGGGGGCATTATCTGAAGTTTGAGTTGGTGAACATGTGTTTGTTTATCCAGGAATTGGAATCCACCCTGATAGCTGCTTCTCAAGGTCAAAACTTCCCAATTGATGAAATGATAGCTCATGGGAATATAGGAAAAGTGTTTACAAACTATGGGCAGGAATTGATAACCATGTTCTCGTGCATTTCATACTGAGCCAACTTACCCACAAGAAGCTTGTTGCTACCTACCATCCCATCAGTGAGGGTTCAAACCCATGCTTGTCAAATGTCAAAGACCAACTAGTGACTATTGAACTTGGGTAAGGGGTAGCGAAAGGTACTTTAACTCTCCTTAGGGCTAAATGGCTTAAAAATTACATGTTTAGCATCAGAATGTCACAATCGAACCAACAATCCAGTAGTCCAGTTCTTGAGCCCACTGGTTAGAGCATTCACCTTACAAGCATGAGACCTGTGTTCGAATCCAGGCAAATCAGGGTGAAACCTTGGGAAAGTTTCCTTACTCCACATGCCTAATAATAATCCGTCCAAAAAAAAACACAATAATAAAAATTGGCCATTTCAATCCGCGACTATTGGTCTAGTGCTAGTTGGTCTCTAAAGCGCTCTGAGACGGCGTCCGAGGGCGCTATATAAATCGATGTTGTTGTGCACAATTGGCTGCCATGTTTCGCCCACAAGTATAAGCCAATTCACTTTACAGTATACAGGCATTCCGCCCCAACTACGGTCTTGGCAACCGCGCATTTCAAGTATACATGGTTTCCTCTCTGCAACAACTTTGCCAACCACGGCAGTGAATTTTGTGTATCCACGGGTTTGGCGCTAGGACCCAGTTGCATCAACGAGCCCCGATGTCGCTTCTCTCTTAGGATTAAGGTAAATGATATTAATTTATTGTTTTTTATATTTTTTTAATTGTGTTATTTGAATATTTATTGTTTTTGTTAGGTTATTGTGTTTTTTTTGTGTTTAGTAAAAGAACAAGCATTAGTCCCCCTAACCCCATTTTCCCCATAAGGCCTTGTATTTGCCAACTTGCGGTTTCATTAACCACGGGGGTTTTCAGGAACTTACTTGCATTTGTTTTCAGGAATGTATTGGGGAGGGATGCATAGCAGGTGATTTCAACCTTCATTTCAACTCCCCCTGTCCCATCTCCTCTGACTTTGCCACCGTCCTTTGCACTCGAATCCTCACCTTCCATATTATTCCACCCATGCAAACAGTTTTCTCCCGATTCCCTCGCAAACGCCTTCTCATCCCTGGATCTTCTTTTCCTGTGGCCTTCTACCTGCAGTGATCTAAATATGGGCTGTCAAACTGCTGAATAATCACCTCTCCAGAACTTTCAAATCCTTGTCGCCCTGAAATCCAGAACTATTTCCAAACGTCCTTCTCCCCGGTATAACAGTCACCTCTGCTCCCTAAATCCCAAACCCGGTTGCTTGAGCGTAGATGGCATAAATTCAGCCTCTCTGCTCACCATCAACTGTGGCTCCAGCATCTTCATAAGTAATGCCACTCCCTCTCTCTCAAGCCCAAATCGCCTTCTATTCACAGGATATTCTCAATCAAACAATCAAATAAACAAACAATCAATCAAAACTTACATTTATATAGGCCTTTCATGTCGAAAGGCCAAAAATAACCCCCAAATCCCATTCTCCACTTCCCACCACCTCCTCTATGCCCCCTCTCAATCATCTTCGATCTTCACTTCAGATGCTAAGTGTGCAGAAGTCCTTCTTTACCTCCAAGATAGGTAACATCCACCTAGCTGCCTCCTCTTCCCCGCTTACCACCATGCCTTCTTCACCACCCTCCTCCTACCATGGTCCACATCCTACAAGCCATTTCCCCCCATCCATCCCCCTTCCCTTTCCCCCACCATCACCCAGATGAAGCCCACCATCATCCATGATGAAGCCCACCATCCACTGCCTCGGCCTCCTCCCCACACAGGTTTTTTTCACTCAACTCCCCCTCTGCCCCCTGCGAGCTGACACAATCAACCAGACTTTCTCTTCAGGCTCTGTCCCACTCCCTCTCAAAACTGCTGTCATCACTCCTCCTTATGTTAAAAAAACTACTAATTCCCTCTAACTTCACAATCTTCAGACCCATGTTAAATCTGCCCTTCCTTGGCAACGTTTTGGAACATGGAGTAAATCACCTTCGCTCAGACCCTTCTCCTTACCTAAACCCCGCTTGTCCGGTTTTCGTCCTGCCCACAATACATCGCTCATCAAAGTAACAAATGTTTTGTTCTCTCTCTCTCTGACCAGTGCTCCCTTTACCTCCTTGTTTTCCTGGACCTCTTTGCCACATTCAACAAAGCCCAGTCACCTCCCATGGCTCCAACTTGGCTGCCTTATTTTCCTTAGCTACATGCTCCCTCTCAGCAATGTCATCCGCATTCTACAGTGGATGATATCCAAAACCTACTTTTCCTTCAGCTGCAACTCTGGCAGCTTGTTTGATTTGCATTAAAGCCTGGGAGCAAATTTCCTGCAGTTGGATGTTGGCAAGACTGCAGCCATACTTTTTGGCTCCCCTCAAAAGTCTTCTCTCCAGCGGGTCTGAACTCCTTTACCTCCCTGAGCTCTCTGTCAGTCTCAGTGATTGGTTTCGATCCCTAACATTCCTTTCTACCCCACATCTGTTCCCTGAACAGGACCGCTTTTTTTTCCAATCTCTGTCTGTACCTCGCAACAAAAGCAGCCAAAACCGTTGTCCGCATCACTTCCTGGCTGGACTATTCCAATGCCCTCCACGTTGGTCTCCCCAGCTGCAGTATACACAAAATTCAACTAATTTAAAACCCCTCTGCCCAGATACACACTTGCTCACCTCAACTGCATATCCCCATCACATCGCTAGGCTTCAGTGGCTCTCAATTTCCAAACGGATCTATTTCAAGATCCTCTCATTGGTTTTCAAATCCCTTCATGGCCTCACACCTCATGCTCAATTTGCTTTCCTTCCATTCCATCACTCACTGCCTCTGCTCAACAGGCTCCAGTCTCCTGTTCAACCCTCATCCCATCTGCTCCACCATCAGTGCCTGTGCTTTCAACCACTACACCTCAACGCTCTGGAACTCTCTCAATTCCTCCGCATTGCCCCCTCCCTCCCAACTGCCAAATCCCACAAATAGATCTTACTTTTTGATTGCGCTTAGTGTCACCTCACTCTAGCTTGGGATCAGACTGTCAAGTGCTCCTGGATAGTACCCTGTGTGAAGGGTGTGGAGTCCTGTAACCCAGTGGTTAGAACGTTAGCCATGCAAGCGAGAGACGTAGGTTTGATTCCAGGCAGGGCGAAACCTTGGGCAAATTTCCTTATTCCACACGCCTCATAATAATCCCTCATAAATTTGGTCACTCAATCCACGACTGTTTGTGGGACACTGCTGTGTGCAATAGGCTGTTGCGTTTTGCCCATAAATATTGGTCAATTCACTTTACACTATATTCTGTGAAGCGATTTGAGACGACAAGAAGACGTGAAAAGCGCCATTCAAAAACAAGGATTATTTTATAAATGCAAATTGTTGTTGTTTCAACTGATTAGGCTACAGCTGCATTCAGATCCCCCAATGCTTGGTTATTATGGGTAATACTAACCAGAATTAGGTAAGAATGTGACCTTCCAGAGGGGGAGTGTGTATTCCATTCCAATAAATATCTTGGGAATCAACATGTACCTAAACAAAATGGATCTTTAATTTGTTTGGTCTTAAACATGGTGATGATGGGTTTCTACACCCAGTGACCAAAAAAGAGGGGGCAAAGTGGTGGGATGCAGTGAGAGCTGGTGCAGATGTGGAATATGTGATTAGAGCAAGAATCTTGTGTTTAAAAATGATCAGGTTCCTGAATAATTTATAGTAAATTTGGGTAAATTGTCCATAGTCAATTACATCTTATAGTAAATCCTGTAAAGTTCCTTGATGACGTTTTGACAATGTGGTTAAGATGGTAGCAAATGCTATTATTATAAAATGTAATTAAAATGTTATTTGTTTGCTTAGGTTAATACTATTTTTAATAGTAATTCAACACTCAACACCTGAGTAAATTATGTGTTTTTAAAACATGGAGCATTGAGAGAGCAAGACTGGTCACATTGAGGCGAAAAATTAATTTGTGGCACAAGATTACAATGGCTTGTCAAAAATTGAGACGCCGTTATTCTACTGAATTGGCCTATTGAAGAGGGGAATATGTGGTTAGGTGAAGAATATTGTTTTGAAGACCTTGTGTAAAAGTAGAATCAGGTTGCTGAATAATTTATATTAAACATGAGTAAATTATTATAAAATATCCATATTTTTGACTAAACATGATGCAAATTATTTTCTTTTTGTATTTTGCCTGAAAAATAACTGATGCTGTATAAGCAAAGTATGTTTGATCAATGTGGTATATTAAATAATACTATTTTATGGTTCTAAGAAAAGCCCTGCCTTGAAATAACTTGTAGCTATAGCTATTTTAGTTTACTGGAATAGAGAAATGGTTTTGTAACCAAAAATGGGACTAACTAAAATGTTTTGAACTGTACAGATGCAGATTGTGCAGAATTAGTTGTGTCATTGTAACGTTTTCTGGTACTTTCAGTTATCCAGCCATGAAGTGGGCAAACTGCAATAAGATGTAAAGAAAAACTGGAATTTGAGGGGTGGATTCAAATTGGAATTCAACTGCAGATTTGGGGAGACAACTCACCTTGCCTTCATAGAGGGAGTGATTGGAGCATTTAATTTTTGCATGGAATCAGAACTTTAGAGAAAAGTGAGGACTAGCAGGGGTTACGGTGGCTTTTACCACTTGTATAGATTTTTTTTGTTTGAAGGAGTTTACTATTTCAGCCAGTAAAACTAGTTTAGACTTCACAAAACCTGTTTTCATTTTCGTTCCCACCTCTTTTATAATCTTAAAATGGCTAAGCAACTTGATCTGTACAACAGTTGCCGTACAAAAGCTTTTTCTACCCAGCAGCTGAGACCTGGAATTAGTGTAATTGGTGATCAAGTTGCTTGATGATATTGCATTTTAGTTTCCAACAGCTACACTGTTGTAACAAAGAGGGAGGAGAATGAAGGGAAATAGACTAGAAACTAGAGTACCATGGTGGGGGATAAGTGAATGTAGATTGATTTGTTCAATTATTATCTTGCATATCAGATAAATGTGGGAGAAAATGCCTATTTGAATACTTGATAAAAAAGTTTTGTTAAAAAACTCATATTTACCACCGTAACATCAACAAAATTACACTTGTAAAGCTCCTTTCATGTCTGGATTACTTACCGTATATCTCCGCGTATAACCCCCCCCCCCCCCCCCCCCCCCCCCACACACACACACTTTTGACCTTTTCTTGGTGAAAAAAACGGAAGCATTTTCAATGATATTGCCGGCAGAAGGGAGGAGAGACAGGAGAGACAGGTAGGTAGGGAGAGAGAGAGGCAGCCAGGGAGGGAGAGAGAGAGGCAGGGAGAGAGAGGGGGAGAGAGAGAGAGGCAGGCCGGCAGCCAGGGAGGGAGGGAGGGAAGCAGGCCGGCAGCCATCGAGAGAGAAAGGAAGAGAGGCAGGAAGAGAGGCAGGCAAGCAGGCAGGGAGAGAGAGAGGGAGAGAGGCAGGCCGGCAGCCCGGGAGAGAGAGAGGGAAGAGAGGCAGGCCGGCAGCCTGGGAGAGAGAGAGGGAGGAGAGGCAGGCCGGCAGCCCAGGGAGAGAGAGAGGGAGAGAGGCAGGCCGGCAGCCTGGGAGAGAGAGAGGGAGAGAGGCAGGCCGGCAGCCAGGGAGAGAGAAAAGCGAGAGAGGCAAGCCCGGCAGCCAGGGAGGGAGGGAGGGAGGAGAGAGAGAGAGAGAGGGAGAGAGGCAGGCCGGCAGCCTGGGAGAGAGAGAGGGAGAGAGGCAGGCCGGCAGCCCGGGAGAGAGAAAGGGAGAGAGGCAAGCCGGCAGCCAGGGAGGGAGAGAGAGAGAGAGGGAGAGAGGCAGGCCGGCAGCCAGGGAGAGAGAAAGGGAGAGAGGCAAGCCGGCACGCAGGGAGGGAGGGAGGGAGAGGCAGGCAGGCAGGGAGAGAGAGCGGCAGGGAGTGAGGCAGGCAGACTGGGTTCGGCAGAAGGTAAGCACAGCACTGAAGTCCGCTGCTGCTGCCGCTGCCCGCGGGCGGCCGAGGCCGAAGCCCCGTCACCCGCTCCCCCCAACCCCCGCCGGACACTGACCAAACCCCGGCTGACAACGCGCCGGCCGCCCCCCCTATTTACTGTATTTCCGAGGCTCAAAATTTCTTGTATCTGCGTATAGGGCGCACCCCCAACTTTCGAGATCTTCCGACCTGAAAAAAAGTGCGCCTTATACGCGGAGATATACGGTATTTGTAATTGAACTGCATTTCGCCCACAAAATATACAGTCATTTCACTTTATAGTGTATTTTGTGAAGTGCTTTGAGACGTCAGTAAGATGTGAAAAGCTATATCAAATGCAAGGATTATTATTATTACTATCTGGGTAGAATAAATTGTAGTCTGAACAAACACTGCTAGAATTTAAGTATAGTTTATCTGATTTTAAAACTTATAAATCAAATAAATTATATTTAAAACTATGAACCTTGCCACTAAATGTATGGGTGTGTCTTTTCTGTTCAAAGATGCTCCATCCTAGTAAAATTTATTTTCCTGCTATACTTCTAAAAATGGGAGAGAAATCATTGTGTTTGAGGATTCTTAGGATCTGCTTCTGCCATTGCTAGGTATAACTGGTGACATCCTACCAGTTTGAAAATCGTGTTTCTTCTGGAGTTGCTTCATTTAGAGTGATGGGAGCTAGGAGTCGGCATCTTTGAGCAACAAAAAAACAACACTCAGATTTGAACCAAGGTAGTGTAGCAGGGTTTGTAGTTATTAAATCGGATTCTAGCAGTGCCATTTTACACTATTTAGTTTCTTGCCTGTTGAATAGTCTCCAACACAATAGCTTGTATTTATATTGGCGCTTGTCATGCAGGACAGCGGCCTCGAGCACTAGACAGGATTGTCATGTCATCTCTGTGACTCAGGAGCAACCTGAATAGGGAAAAGCATGATACTGGTAAATAAGGAGGAATAGAACCTAGAATACTGAACTCCTTCAGCAAAAAATGGCAAGACCAAGATGTGATCATGTTATAGCTTCACTTTCAAGTACAGGTAGACCCCATTTAACGAAGGGGTTAGGGACTTCGAAACTCTTCGTAAAGCGAGAATTTCGTTAAGCGAGTGGAAGCTCGCTACTGTATTTCCGTATGTGAAAAAAAATCAGTTCTGTTCCCAGCAGTGTCTAGCGCTAACATTTGCGGTGTACCAGCGAAGGCATAAGGTAGGTAGAACTGCTATTGAAGGCTGCAATACTTTAATTACAAGATGAAAAGATGAAAGAAGAAAAGATGAATATGTTTGTTTAGTTTACCTGAATAGCATTTTATTCAGTAAATTTAACTCCATAACAAAATGAAAGTTCCCGTACAATAAGGTGAGGAGTAGGGAGGAGGTCTACGTTTTCATTGTTGATGGAGGAGGTTGGAGAATCGGGAGAATCTGATGACAAATCAATAGGCTTTGGATAGTCAGCGGATATACTTTGTTGCGGTGTATAACTTCCCTCCTTGATAATTTTAAGTTCATCTGGATAATATTCGGCAGCAGCAACATCCGCACTAGCAGCTTCCCCGCACAAGCGGATAGGAGGTACAAATACAAACCCTCGTTATAGTGAACATTTGTTAACCAGGTGTTTGGTAAGCGGGGTCTACCTGTACTGTATAATCTTTGAATTTAATATACTGTACCCTTTTTTGAATCAGTAGCATATCTCAAAATGCTTCACAGGGTATATTTCAAAGTGTAGTTGCTATACATTTGTAGGTGAACATGGAGCCCATTTGTGCTTGGGATGTCCCACAAACAGCTGTGAAGTGAATGATTGGAGTGGGGTTGATTGCCAGGACACCAAGAGAAACACCCTTCACTTTTCAAGTAGTGCCATGCAAGCTTTAACATCCACCTGATTGAGCATATGAGACCTTGGTATGATATCTGTCTAATTCAAAGGATATCACTTCAGACAGTGCAACATGCCCACAGCACTACAATCAGCCTAGAGTACCGTATATCTCCGCGTATAAGGCGCACCCGCGTATAGGGCGCACCCCCCGTTTTTGACCTTTTCTTGGTGAAAAAAAACGGAAGCACTTTCAATGATATTGCCAGCAGAAGGGAGGAGAGACAGGTAGGTAGGGAGAGAGAGAGAGGCAGGCAGCCAGGGAGGGAGAGAGGGAGGCAGGGAGAGAGAGAGGGAGAGAGGCAGCCCGGGAGAGAGAGAGGGAGACAGGCAGGCCGGCAGCCCGGGAGAGAGAGAGGGAAAGAGGCAGGCCGGCAGCCCGGGAGAGAGAGGGAGAGAGGCAGGCCGGCAGCCCGGGAGGGAGAGAGGCAGGCAGGCATGCAGGCAGGGAGGGAGGGAGGGAGGGAGGGAGAGAGGCAGGCCGGCAGCCTGGGAGGGAGAGAGGCAGGCAGGCATGCAGGCAGGGAGGGAGGGAGGGAGGGAGGGAGAGAGGCAGGCCGGCAGCCCGGGAGAGAGAGAGGGAGAGAGGCAGGCCGGCAGCCCGGGAGAGAGAGAGGGAGAGAGGCAGGCCGGCAGCCCGGGAGAGAGAGAGGGAGGGAGGCAGGCCGGCAGCCCGGGAGAGAGAGAGGGAGAGAGGCAGGCCGGCAGCCCGAGAGGGAGAGAGGCAGGCAGGCACGCAGGCAGGAAGGGAGGGAGAGCGGCAGGGAGTGAGGCAGGCAGACTGGGTTCGGTAGAAGGTAAGCACTGCACTGAAGTCCGCTGCCCGGGCGGCCGAGGCCGAAGCCCCGTCACCCGCTCCTCCCAACCCCCGCCGGACACTGACCAAACCCCGGCTGACAGCGCGCCGGCCGCCCCTCCTGTTTACTGTATTTCCGAGGCTCAAAATTTATTGTACCTGCGTATAGGGCGCACCCCCAACTTTCGAGATCTTCCGACCTGAAAAAAAGTGCGCCTTATACGCGGAGATATACAGTATATGATTTCTGAGTCCCAACATTGAACCCTCAACTTGCTGACTCAATTCAGCTAGGCTGACTCACAATGGAATGCTCTCAAAAAGAACTATGTAAATGATTCATTTGCCAGCACCTGTTGCTGCAGTTTGATAACCCTGCTAATATAAAGGGTTTATTGCAGCTTTGAGAGCTATGAATAGTTTCCCACGACTGTTCCTGTGATGTTTCAGTACTGTTACTAAATTGCCAAGTACATATTAAATATTTTGAATATTAGCAAATTGAAAAATGTTCTATTACGAAAAAGTTCAAGGCTTTAACAAAGATCTGCATAGGTAGCATGTGTTTTTGTATATACGTCTGAGCAGTGGTGTTTGCCACCAGATTCTGTGATCTATAAATCTCAGGGTGAAGAATAGCAGTCAGCATTATCTTTTAGTACAAAGTAAAATGGGCTGTTTTGCATCGACTTGGCTGAGATGGCGTCTCAGAGCGGTTCCCAAAGCGGAGCCCGGAGCTGAGACAGGGAGGGTGAAAAAGGTGACCAAAAGCGTGATCGAACAGAAAAGTCTTCAGGTGCGACCTGAAAATGGGAAAGGATGGAGCGATACTAAGGGAGTGAGTTCCAGAGCTTCGGGGTGTAATGGTTAAAGGCACTCCACTGATGGTGGAACAGAAGATTTGGGGGACAAGAAGGAGGATGCCAGACCCAGTAGAGTGAAGGCAACAGTTGTGAGGAGAGAGGAGGTTAGGAAGGTAGGGGGTACAGAAGAGTGAGGATCTTGAAATCAATCCAGTGTGAGACAGGAAGCCAGTGAAGTCTGGCAGGGACTGGGGTAATCAGGGAGCGAAGTTTGGTTCAGGTGAGAATGCGAGCGGAATTTGAATGAGCTAGATTTTGTGAATGATGGTGGAGGGAAGACCACCAAGAAGGGCATTGGAATAGTTCAGCCGAGAGATGGCAAAAGCAGGGTTTCGGTAACTTTAGTATTGAGATATTGATGGAGGGAGACAGGCAATGTGGCGGAGATGGAAGAAGGCGATTCTGATGATGGGTATGGGGGAGGAAAGATAATTGGGGGTCGAACCTGATGCGTGAGTTGCATAAGGGTTCAGAGAGTTTTACGGGCAGGTCGGATAGGTGGAGTTGGTGAGAACCATGGGACTGAAGACGTTGACGAGAGCCAAAGATTTTTATTATTATTGTTATTCAAGGCATATTAACAAAGGAAAATAAGAAATGCTAGACGAAAAAAGACCAAGGTCCATCTAGTTTGCTATCCACCTGCCTGGGGGAGATCGCATGCACATATGTCCCAAACTATCTATGTACTATATCCAGTAAAGTTATTTTGTAAGAGAAAACTATCTACCGTAAATACCCGCGTATAAGGCGCACTTTTTTCACGTTGGAAGATCTCGAAAGTTGGAGGTGCGCCCTATATGCAGGTACAAGAAATTTTGAGCCTCGGAAATACGGTAAACAGGAGGGGGCAGCCGGCGCGCTGCTGCCCCCTCCTGTTTACCGTATTTCCGAGGCTTTGGTCAGCCGGGCTTTGGTCACTGTCCGGCGGCGATTGGGAGGGAACGGGTGATAGAGCTTCGGCCTCGGCCACCCGGGCAACGGCAGCAGCAGAGGACTTCAGTGCTGTGCCTGCTGCCTGCCTTCTGCCGAACCCAGTCTCCCTCCCTCTCCTGCCTCCCTCCCTGCCTGCCTGCCTCTCTCTCTCTCTCTCTCCCCCTCCCTCTCTCCCTCCCTGCCTGCCTGCTTCCCTCCCTCCCTGCTGCCTGCCTGCCTGCCTGCGTATCTCCCTCTCTCTCTCTCCCTCCCTCCCTGGCTGCCTGCCTGCCTGCCACCCTCTCTCCCTCCCTGCCTCCTTCTCTCTCCCTGCCTGCCTGCCTCCCTCTCTCCCTCCCTGCCTGCCTCTCTCCCCCCCTCTCTCTCTCCCCCTCACTGCCTCCCTCCCTCCCTCCCTCCCTCCCTCCCTGCCTGCCTGCCTGCCTGCCTCCCTCCCTCCCTCCCTCCCTCCCTCCCTCCCTCTCTCTCTCTCTCTCTCTCTCTCTCTCTCCCTCTCTCTCGCTCACTGCCTGCCTGCCTCCCTTCCTGCCTGCCTGTCTGCCCACCTCTCTCCCTCCCTACCTGTCTCTCCTGCCTCCCTCCCTTCTGCCAGCAATATCATCAAAAATGCTTCCGTTTTGTTTCACCAAGAAAAGGTCAAAATGGGTTGTTGGGGGGGGGCGGTGTGGTGGGGGTGGTGCTCCTTATACGTGAGTGCGCCTTATACGCAGGTATTTACGGTAATCTGTGTTTTGAAAGAATCATCACTGCCTACTTCAACTGTTTCTCTAGGGAGCCTTTGCCACAGGTTCACTATTCGCTCACTGAAATTGTGTTTGTGTAGATTTATTCAGAATTTACCCCCCTTTCAATCACAGGCTATTGTAGTATTAAATTCAATAAAGCTAGCTTGAAAATTATGTTGGGTACCTGCAGTATTCCTTCACCTTTTCCCTACCCCTAACATTATGGTGTTTGCTGCTCTGCTATGAAGCCTGCCCCTGCTCCCTGGATCCCATTCCCACCCCTTTACGTACCTCCCAGATCCACCTCCTTGCCCCACTGCTCGTTGACACTGTCAACCTGTCCCTCTCACCGGGCACCATTCCCACAGCCCTCAAAACAGCCACTTTCACCCCCATTCTGAAGAAACTTTCCAGTGACGCTTCACAGCTTTCAAGCTACTGGCCCATCTGCAACCTTCCTTTTCTGTCGATGATCCTTGAAAGAGTTGCTGCCTCCCAGCTTTCCTCTTTGCTCTCTTCCCACTCCCACCACAAGACCCTTCAATCGGGCTTCTGTGCTGCCCACTGCACAGAAACTGCCCTCACCAAGGTCACAAATGATATCCTGACCATTTGTGACCAGGGCTCCCTCTGCTGCCTCGACCACCTCAACCTATCCGCCGTCTTTGATACCGTGGACCATTCAATCCTCCTCCACCCACCTCCACCTTCAAGGTTCTGTCCTTGATTGATTCAGGTCTTATCTTTCACACCGTCTCCACTCTGTGTCTGATTACGGCTTTTCCTCCAGCCCCCGCACCGTCTTGTGTGGCATTACTCATGGCTCTGTCTTTGGTCCCTTCCTCATTAACCTTGTATATGCTCCCCCTTTGGTTTCATTGGGTAAATTTCCACATGTATGAGGATGACACCCAACTCTATTTCTCCGCTTCCACCCTCAACTCCAGGACTACCGGTGTCCTAACAGCTTGCCTATCTGACGTTGAGGTCTGGGCAAGGGCCAACTTTATTCAGCTCAACGATTGGCTTGGGTCAATTGGCTTGCGTCCGCACCTCAGGCGCTGGCAGCATCCAAGGCTGAACTCTCCATCTCTCAAAGCCAGTTAGGAACCTGGGTGTCTTATTTGACCCTGAACTGTCCTTCTTCTCCCACATCCGTGCCATGAGCAGATCTGCCTTCCACCAACTCTGTAACACTGCCAAACTCTGCCATTGTCTCACCACTCAGGCTGCTGAAACCCTTGTCTATGCATTTGCCACATCAAGGCTTGCCTATGGAAACTCCCTCCTTGCTCCTCATCGGTCTTCCTGGCTCTTCCCTTCACAAGCTGCAGATAATTCAAAACTTCTATAGCTCAGTGTACCTGTAACTGGAGTCCTGCAGCTCAGTGGTGTGGAGTCCTGCAGCTCAGTGGTTAGAGCACTCGCCTTACAAGTGAGAGACCTGGGTTCATTTCCAGGGAGGGCAAAACTTTGATGAGTTTCCTTACTCCTAATAATAATCCCTCAAAAATTGGTCATTTCAATCCATGACTGCTTGTGGGACATTGCTGTGTGCAATTAGCTTTTCTCCCACAATATACAGTCAATTCATATTCAGCATATTCTGTGAAGCGCTTTGAGACGTCTAGAAGATGTGAAAAGTGCTATATCAAATGCAAAGATTATTGTGACTCTGTAGCTTGTGTCCTCTCCTGCACTAAGCTCCATGAACACATCACCCAGCTCCATTGACTCCACATCTGTCAGAGGATCGTATTCAAGATCCTCATAATCACTTTCAAGACCATTCACAGTCTTGCCCCTCCTATCTCTTTGACCTGCTGACTCCCTATCAACCTACCTGTCCCCTTCGTTCAGCAGGCTCCGGTTTGCTCCATGTCCTTCGCCCTACTAGCGGTGGCTGGGCTTTCAGCCTCTCTGCCCCCCACATTCTGGAACTCCCATCCCACCGTCCTTCCCCTCGCTTCCTCTCTTGTCTCCTTCAAGGTCAGTCTCAAGACCCTCCTTTTCGATTGTGCCTTCTGACGCCCTCCAAATTCTCTCCTGCCCCTCTTGCTCAGGTCCTGACCCTTGAGTATTCAGTGCCTAGGGACGTCCTCCCGACATGAAAGACGCTCTCTAAATGTAATTTTGTTGTTGTTGTTACTTGAAAATACAGTAGTATAATAATCTTTGCATTTGGTTTAACACCTTATTACATAGAAAGGCCGTTAGCAATATCCCACAAACAAGTATGAAACAAGTAATTAATTTTATTTGAGGAATTGTGCCAGAACACCCAGAGAAACTATTTTCTCTGAATGGTGGCATGGAATCTTATAACAGTTAGACAGAACCTTGGTTGAATGCGTCACCTGAAAGATGGCATCTCCAACAATGCAGCTCATCCCCAATGTTGCATTGCAGTGTCAGCTTAGTCTATGAGTTCAAGTCCCAATGTGAGATCAGTACTGTACTTATTAAAGCACATTGTTAATTCAGAGTAGACACTGCAGTGCTTTATCGGTTTCATTGATGTAACAAGTTGTTCAGTCAGCCCTTTCCTCCAGTGATACGAATCAACCTATTGGTCTTCGATGCGTCTTTTCGAGCAGTATATTAAACACAGTAAATTGAACAGCAATTTTCACATTTAATTCATAAACTCATTTGTAACCAATCTTTTTCGATAAAATACTACTTTGATTATACTGAATTTACATAAAACTATTTCAGACTTGAAGTGAATGTAGCTCCATGTGAATAGAATCATTAGAAAATAAAAAAATCTACTCCTGTCCTTGGGTTAAGATGAGGGTGTGTTAAATTAATGTTTGTGTGAAATTAACGGGTTTAAACAAGCATGGAGAAAAGAAAGAGAAAAGCAGACTTCTTTCGCCTAGCAAATTACAGGCGAAAGAAGTCTGATGTCTATTCAGTTCGCCTTCCACAATTCTGGCAGTTGCATGTCATGATGGGACACCCACTATAAACTGTATCCTGACATATTATTTCCTAACATAAATCTAATTCTTGAAAGAATAAATATTTTCTGCTTTTTTAATGATTCCATCTTTAAAATAAACATGTTATAAAGATTGTTTGTGTTTAATAAATTTCCACATGTCAAAACATCTCAAAGTACTTTCTGTCAAGTAGTTGTGACAAATGAAATGTTGTTGATTATCAATTAACCTGTTTCTGCTATCGACATTATATAACCCTTACAAATTTCTCCTCTGCACCCCACCTCCCCCCATCCTCAATCTTTTTGGTGATTGTGAAAGAAGGGCAGCTGACAGATAGAGGACAAGTGCGGGTCAGGAGAGGTTAAATGCAAACTAATTCAGGTATTGATTTCTGTCTCCTGTGCAGTGTGGTGCTATTATTATTGCAACACAGATGTTCAGGTTGCTGGTACAATATTATATGGGAAGATAGCTTTGCTTTAGAATAGTCCTCCTTTCAAGAAGCTGTCTCGTAAGCAGTTGCCCCTATATAGAACTATGTTTCAAATTTTGGCTGCATGAGGTCTGAGTGAGCCAGATAGGCAGGGAATGCAGCTTTCTCCCATGGGTCTAAAAGCAGGGCTTTCCTTTCATAAGAAAGAGCATAACAGTATATTGAATAATTAATAGCAAAATTCACTTTTTATAAAGTAGGTTTCTTAGATGCTGAATTTATATTTGTACACCTACCTAATCATTGATCTGGTAAAACATGTTCTGTGTGAATCCCTAATAAAATGGTCCGGTGGAAACACAAGAACTATGGGGCACAGAACTACTTGTATTATGTGAGTAAAACTCACGTAAATCATATCAGTCGGGACCATTACACATAATATGATTTGGGCAAAATCAGAGTTGCAGGTAAACTATATAAATTGTAGAAAATCATATCTAATCAATCTACATTGCACATGTGTAATTTAGTGCATCCGTTAAGTGTACAAATGGGGACGGGTCAAGACTTCATTTTCCGTGATTCAATGCTTTGTGACCAGCAAGTTTGGAATCGCATTGAATCACGGGGAATGAAATTCTGCACAAGTGTCAATAAATCAAGACTATGTTTCCCACAATTTCAAGGCAGCCGGTAAGTGTGGGTGGAAGGGAATTGCGCACAGCAGTGACCCACAAAGTCGTAGATTGAAATGACCAATTTTATTGCTTTTTTTGAAGAATTATTATTAGGAGTGTGGAGTATAGAAATGTTTGGAATACTGTATTCACTGTTGCTAGCAATTCCAATTCTACAGCACTTAAGATGAAATTATGTTTTAAAATGTACTCTGTAGAGGTAACCACATCATTTGATCTGTTTTTAATGTTGTGCAATACTACTTGGGTTTGTCTTACAACTTTCTGGTACTTGGAACTGATGATGGTAGCTATCAAATTGCATGTGCCCAACGTTGGGATTTTGGTACGTTTCCTCCCGACATGAAAAGCGCTCTATAGATGTAATTTTGTTGTTGTGAAATTCCACTTAGTGTTTTCAAGGTCATTAACATGACAAATGTGTCTTAACATTTTAAAATCTAAATATAATAACAAACGGCATATTTCAGATTAAAAAATATGGATTCTGGTATTTAAGAGGCATATAGTAAGCAACAAAAATGGACAGAAACAAGGATTCTGTTAGATTTGTGATTTGAATTGTATATAGAACATGTATATCATTCCATAGCTGCTTCATTGATTGCAATGCAAAAGATTAGACAATTCCAATCTTGTACAGTACTACACTTGTGTTGCGGTTATTAGTTTTGTGATTTTAGGCTGCAATCTTTCAACAACCTGTCAGAATGCAGCGGTAAAGTTGTGCTTTGGTTCGATATTTTCTAATAATGACTCGTATTTCTCCCAACTGTGAGGACTGGGTGAACTCAGCTACAGCTGTCATATTGCCTGCGGCTGGCATGTCACGTGTAGCAGTGAGAAGCTGTGAATACTGGAAATCTAATTGGACCCACTAGGGATGGAACCTAGAAGGGCCCCCAATTTCACTCGCTGTAGACAACCAGTCACATTTTCCCACTGAGCAATTAGAAGATTTGGTTCTGCTGTTAGTTGTCCTGGCCAAATTTTGTCAAGTGAAGGCATTTGAATTTGATTCCCAGTTGAGTGTCTGGATTTAGACTTGACTTTTGTTTTATCAATACAGTTCTAAATGAAATAATTATCTTGCAAAAGATGAATACAGGTATCCCAACCCAACCGAGGCCTCGTCAACCACGAAACGGATGCATCCATGTATCCCATAGGGCCCTGCACTTTCCAACCGCGATTTTACCAACCACGGAGATTTAGAGGAACGTATCCCCTGCTGTTGGGGAGAGATACCTGTATTCCGAAATGTTGTAAGAGCTGTCATCACAAACTAAAGGTAAAAGAGCTGAGCTAAATTAATTTTGTAATCAATTCAGCCATGTCAGCCCAAGTTTGGACATTTGCCATTGGTTGATGAGGCTGAAGGAGTGGGAGTTCAGTAGCAGCTGCTCCAGCTTTTGCACTGGAGCCTTTATAGCAGTTTCTGTCTTTGAAATAAGTTTTCAAAATTGTGTTTTTTAATGTGGTCTAGATCTTTCAGCATTAAAGTAAAATGGCCTAATTGTAAGAGGGAAACTTTTTAAAGAAAACATTTGCTTAAGCATTTTAAATTTTCTCTGTATGGGGATATATAGTTTCTGCTCTGTTTATCCAAAAGAAGTTGGAATTTAATGGACTAACTAATCTTGTGGACTTGGAATGGTATGTGATTATCAGCAATATTTTTAACTGTGGGAATGGACACTCAATGTGATTATGGAGGTTTTAACATATATAATGACGGCAGTCTCTTAAAAAATATTTTACATACAACTGCTTGGTAACCATTAAATACTAGATTATTCTGAATTTTTCTTTAATTTAAAATTTTGTTTAGA
Organism: Hydrolagus colliei; assembly: GCA_035084275.1. Lineage (NCBI taxonomy): Eukaryota > Metazoa > Chordata > Chondrichthyes > Chimaeriformes > Chimaeridae > Hydrolagus > Hydrolagus colliei. The sequence goes on along the minus strand of CM068766.1, from coordinate 7,912,585 downwards.
GAATGTTTTTGACAATGGACTGTTCTGAATGTTGATACGGTGGCTAAATGATCTTGTATTTTGATACAGACTTGTGTCTTGTGGAGTCCTGTAGCTCAGTGGTAGTGCACTTGTCTCGCAAGCAATAGACCTGGGTTCAATTCCTGGCAAGGTGGAATATTGGGTGAGTTTTCTTGCATCTGTTCACCTAACAGTAAGTAGGAATCTGATTGTTAGTTGATTAGCGGATTGCTTTTCCTGCGGTAATAATTCCAAATAATAATCAATCAATCATTTCAATCAATTTCTGTTTATGGGACATTGTTATAAGCAATTGGCTACCACGTTTCACCCACAAAATATACAGTCAATGCACACATTGTATCCTGTGAAGTGCTTTGAGACGTCTCGAAGATGTGATAAAATGCTATATCAAATGAAAGGTTTATTATATCTTCTGTTAAAATGCCTCAAAGCTCTTCCCAGCAGCCATTTTCCATACAACAATAACAAAATTACATTTGTATATCGCGAGGAGGATGTCCCAAGGCACTGGACAGTTACTGCTTCAGACCCGAACTGAGGACTGGTGGGGTGGGGGGAGGCATTGCCGATGAGTCCATCGAAAGGGAGGCGAGGCGGAGGGACTTCGGGATGGAGTTCCAGAGGTTGGGGGCAGAGTGACTGAAGGCTCGCCCGCCAATGGTTGGGCGGGTGGGTCGGGGGATGTGGAGCAGGCCAGAGCCCTACTGAACGGAGGAGTCGGGCAGCTTGGTAAGGGGATAAGAGGTCACGGATGTAGGGTGGTGTGAGGTTGGGCTTTAAATGTGAGGACCATAATCTTGAATTGGATCCTCTGGATGATGAGGAGCCAATGGAATCGGGCAAGGATGGGGGGATATGGGGTCACGGAATTTGGAACGGTAGAGGACATGGGCTGCAGAGTTCTGGATTATCTGCAGCTTGTGGAAGGAGGAATTGGGAAGGCCGACCAGTAAGACATTTGCATAATCTAGCCGGGAAGTAATGAAGGTGTGGATGAGAGTTTCAGCGGCAATGGTAAAAAGTGACAAGTGCCCTGGACCTGATGATTTGCATTCTAGGGTCTTAAAGGAAGTGGCTTTAGGGGTGAAGTAATGGCGGAGTCGGGAAATGTTGCAGAGGTAGGGAAAGGCAGAGCGAGTCATTGCTTGGATGTGAGGGAAGAAAGACAGTTGAGGGTCGAACAAGACACCTAGGATGCTGACTGGCTTGGTGAGGTTGAGTATGCAACCATGGAAGTTGATGCATCCAGCACCTGATGCAAGAAGATGGAGCCAATCAGTAGGGCCTCAGTCTTGTTGACATTCAAATGTAGAAAGTTAGCTCTCATCCAGGACTTGATGTCTGACATACAGTCTGTCAGGACACTGGTAGCCCTGGAGTTGAGGGTAGAGGCAGAGAGATGTATGCGGTGTCATCCGCATACATGTGGAAGTTAACGCCATTTCTGTGGATAATGTCTCCCAAGTGGGAGCATATAGATGTTGAAAAGTAGGGGGCGAAGGACAGAGCCCTGGGGAATGCAGGTGCTGGAAGAGAAACTGTTGGTGGTGACAAAGTGTAGGCGATGAGAGAGGTAGGAGTCAAACCAGGCAAGGGCAGTGTTCTACAAAAAGCATTGAGAATAACCAGTTTAATTGGAGGGTTGTTGACCAGTACACTGAGAGAAATTGCTTTCTTTTCAAATCAACCAAAACAGTCCCAAGGTTCCGTCCACCCTCCCATGCCTCACCCCTCGTATCCAAATGTGCGGAGATGCTGGACTTCCTTGAATCTAATATTGAGGGGATCCGTTCAGCCACTGTTACACTTTCCACCACTATCTCCCCATTGCCTGTCACTCAGGATCCCCCCTCACCACCCCCCACTACACACCTTTGACCTTATGTCTTCCCCTGTCCTCTCTGCTCTCATCCGGTAAAAATAAAACCCATCACCTGCTCCCTCGACCCCATCCCCACCTCTCTCCTCATTTCCCAGTTCCACCTCCTAGCCCTCCTCCTAACTGACATCAACAACCTCTCCCTATCCACCGGCACCATCCCCACCCCTCTAAAAACAACTGTCATCACCCCCATCCTAAAAAAAACCTTTGCTGCACCCATCCTTATTCTTCAGCGACCGCCCCATCTCCAACCTCCCATTCCTCTCTTAAGGTCCTGGAAGGAGTCATTGCTTCCCAGCTTCGCTTCTTTCTCTCTTGCCATTCCCTCTTCGAACACGCACAATCTATCTTCTGTGCTGCCCATAGCTCGGAGACAGCACTGGTCAAAGTCTCTAAATTTAAACATCTGTGATCAGGTTTCTTCCTCCTTGGCCTCTCTGCTGCCTTTGACTCTGTTGACCACTCCATCCTCCTACACCGCCACTCCTCCCAGCTCATTTTTCACGGATCTCTCCTCGCCTGGTTCGACTCCTACCTTTTTCAAGGTCACCACCAATAGCTTCTCTTCTAGCCCTCGCACTGTTACCTGTGGTGTCCCCCAGGACTCTGTCCTTAATCTCTACATGCTCCTCCTTGGCGACATCATCCACAAACATGGGGTCAACTTCCACATGTATGGGTTCTTAAAATACTGTATGGAAATTAATCTGAAAGGAATTCATTCTAAAACACCCAAACCATTTGGGGGATAGAAATGACCAAAACTAGTGAAAATTTAAGTTCGCTTTCAAATGCAATATGTATTTTCAATTCTTATTTCATATTTGCAGCATTTGAAATTTATGTTTAGCTTTGTTTGGAAATGTAAATGATGGTAAGGCTATTTGCCAAATTAAGAGCTGCTCCAGGCTGTTCATATCTAATACATGCTAGCAGCTGGTGGTATAGTATCACTGACAAGGTCCACACTTCTGCTTGGGAGACCAAACAAAGAGAACAAAATAAAGATTAAGAAATGGACACACGAGGCATAAACTAGCAATAAATCTGTTACTGTATTTTCTTAAATGTCTTTTTATAACTCTATGCTAATCTTAGTTTTTTTTTAATGTAGATTGAATGCTATTAGCAGAATACATCTGTTAGCTATTTTTAGTACTAAAATCTACAGTTTTTTGGAGTATGATCTTTATTTTCTTCAGGGGGTTTTAGAAGAACACAAATAGCTAATACTAAATTTAATTTTATGAGTAAAAGAGTTTCATGCTGTGGAAACTGTTGATATGTGGTTGTTGTTCATCATGTTGCTTTTATACTGATGTATGCAAAAAATTAAGGCACAGAAATTGAATTTTATGCTATTTTGAGCTCATTTTCAAAAGAGCCACTTGACATAAACCTGATTTAGAGGTTAGCATAGCATACTTTGGGGGAGGTGGTATTGCAATATGTTGTTTTAGATTTTAAGAACATAGCTTTTACACTCTACATGCACATAAAACATCGCAGAATACATGAGTTCTAAAATGAACAGGTTTTTGCTTGTTATTTTTACTATGAAGCAATATTTCAAATGTATATAACAACACTAACAAAATTACATTTATATAAACTTCATAATTCAAGCAACTAGGATCTAGATCATAAATGTGATATTGTTCTATATTGTACCTTTTCTTTTACAGCTCTATGAACTAGACAGTGATCCAAGAAGAAAAGAATTTTTGGATGACCTTTTCACTTTCATGCAGAAGAGAGGTAAGGTCAATTTTCAACATACAAAGTGTATATTTATGGGTGAAACACGGCTGCCAATTGTGCACAGAAGTCTCCCACAAACAGCTGTGGATTGAAGTGACCATTTTTTAATTAACTTTTTCTTGAGGGAGTAACGAAACTTGCCCAAGGTTTCACTCTGCCTGGAATCGTTCACAGGTCTTTTGCTTGCAAGGCAAGTGCTCTAATCACCGAGCTACAGGATAAATAGTAGAAAAATCATCAATTGAGCCTCAATCTGAAAGTCAGTTTTTAGGAACTGGGCATCCAAATCAGGACTACATTTAAGAATTTTCCACGTTGCTGCACAATATTCAATTTATGTCAAAATGGTGTGATGGGCTTGGAGCAGGTAGAGTTACAGGCCTTCAATCCTGGCCTTTGTTTTGCACCTCATGTTCTATCGTGAAACAGTAAACCTCCAATCAGTCCTCGATATCTTCAAGTTTAGTGAGTCCATACCATTATCTTGCTGGTTGTACATAAAACCATTTTACATAAAAATATTTGCAAGTACAGACTGGGACTAATAAAGAGAATGACTAGTAGCAGTGGGATACATTTGATGGGCTGGAAGGGCCTCCTTCTGTACTGAAAATGTCTCTATATTTACTTCCTTGAAAGAAATGCTGCCCGAAAATTGCTTTTTGCATCGCCGAACCAAATTGCTTTTGTCATGTTTTCATGATTCCTTTTCTGTTGGTGTTCCATGAGAAATATTCGCCTACCACCTTCCTGGCAGTTGCATACATGTATATCCCGAATTAACTATGTACTATATCCCATAATCATATTTCCTAAAAGAAAATCTATCTAATCTGTATTTGGAAAGAATCAATACTTCCTGCTTCAACCATCTCCTAGGGGTTCCTGTTCCGCAGGCTCACTGTCTGCTCACTGAAATAGTGTTTGGGTATATTCGTTCTGAATTTTCCCCCCTTCAATCACAACCGTGTCCCCTGGTTTTACTATTCTGGACAAGTTGAAACAGCTTGTCATGATCTACATTGTCTTGCTCCCTTATAATCTTCTTATTATTAAAGACAGCAATCATGTCACCTCTCAAATCTTCCCTTTCCACATGCCCAATTTACCAGCTGTAATGACAGCAACTCACATATTTATAGTGAGGGGTAGCATCTCGGAGCAGAGCCTGATATTGGGGATAGGGGAGACACAGTCGAAGAGGAAAATCTGAGCTGAAATGTGGAAGGAGGGGCTCTAAGTCGTACAGGAGATTGCAGTTTGGAATCCAGACACACATTTTCATAGATTCATAGAATTTTACGGCACAAAAGGAGGCCATTCGGCCCATCTAGTCTGTGCCGGCTCTTTGAAAAGAGCGATTCAATCCCACTGCCCTGCCCGCTCCCCATAGCCTAATAGACCTGTTCTCCCTAAATAAAGATCTAATTCCCTTTTAAAAGTTGTTATCGAATCAGCCTCCACCACCTTTTCAGGCAATGCATTCCAGATTCGAACAACTCGCTGAGTGAAAACATTTCTCCTCAGCTCCCCTCTACTTCGCCTTGAAACTATTTAAAATCACATAAAGTGAATGGCCACCTGGATAAGGTACTGGATGATGAGATTACAAACATCATGAGCCCTTAGGCGGAGGTGACCATTAGTGAAGTTCAAGAGATAGATTTTAGAGCTGGACTTGAAGAGAAGCCGCAAAAGAGATGGGAGGTCTGGAAGTCACAGGCATAGATTCTTAAAAGCTCAGCCATCGATGGGTAGGGTCATTCTGTCGTCCCAAATGGGTTTGTAGCTACTATGAAGTGGCAGATATGAAAGTGTGTAAGAATATACGAGTGGTGATAAAGGCCACAGTGAGGGAGCAGAACCTACAAGGACTAGGGTGAAAGACCTGTGGAGGTTGGTTGAGTGAGGTAGCTGATGGTGGAGTTTGGTAAGTTGGTTTATAGTAAACTTAGGGAGATCAACTTAGGGAGGTAACAAAGACTTTATGGTTTAATAAAGGTTAATTTAATATAAGGGTTTTAATTCACTGTTAGAATGGGATGGAGGTGGGCATTGAACATAAGAAATGCTAGACGGAAAAAGAAAAAGGTTGATTTGGTTCGCCTTCCATGTTCCTGGTGTTGAATGCACACATGTCCCAAACTACCTGTGTACTGTATCCCATAATGGTATTTCCTGAAACTATGCAATCTGTGTTTGACTTGCTGCTTCTACTTTCTCCCTAGGGAGCCTGTTCCACAGGTTCACTATTCACTCACTGAAATAGTGTTTCAGTAGATTAGTTCTGAAGTTACTCCCATTCAATAGCAAATCGATCTACATTGTCTAGTCCTTTTAGAATCTTAAAGATAACAATTTTTTTCCTACTTTTTCCTGTATGAAAAAGTCCAATTTACTTGACTTAATTACTATGAGTCTCTTCATAGTCCAAGTCGCTCAATCAGTAACTTTGCGATTTCTCCTACTCTTTTTGCACCTCACCGACCAGAACTGTACACAGTAAAGATTACCCCACTATTCTGGCTTGCTTTTGAACTTTTGATACAATGCAACATGCGGTGTGCTTTACTCCCACCATAGAACATTGTTGGGAGAGCTACAAATTATTGTTAATTGGGATCCTCAGGTTCCTCATTATTTTCCTTCCGTTCAAATAATAGTCCCATCCATCTATACAGCTATACAACAACAAAATTGCACTTGTATAGCGCCTTTCACATCAGGAGGACGTCCCAAAGCGCTGGATCCGAGCGGGCGGGGGGTGGTTGGGGAGGAGAGGATCCAAGAAGGGGAAGGAGAGTGGGAGAGGGGGAAGAGTTAGTTAGCCGAAGGCGCGGTCGAAGAGGAAGGTCTTGAGAACCGGCCTTGAAGGAAGAAAGGGAGGAAGCAAGGCAGAGCGGCTGACAGCCCGGCCGCTGATAGTTGGGCGGTTAGGGCGGTGGATGCGGAGTAGGCCTGAGTCGGCTGAACAGAAGGTGCAGGCAGGCTGATAGGGAGACAGTAGGTCAGAGAGTTAGGTGGGGGCAAGGCCGTGAATGGCCTTGAAAGTGAGGACAAGGATCTTGAATTCGATCCTCTGAGTGACGGGGAGCCAATGGAGACGGGTGAGGGTGGGAGTGATGTGGTAGCGACAGTTTTTAAAAGATAATTAGATCTTTATTTAGGGAGAACAGGTCTGTTAGGTTATGATGAGAGAGTTGGCAGTGGGATTGAGTTGCTCTTTTCAAAGAGCCGGCAGGCACAGACTCGTTGGGCCGAATGGCCTCCTTTTGTGCTGTAAAATTCTATGATTCTATGATCCATGATTTTTTTGTCCCCTTGTGAAGTACTTTACATTTCTCCAAATTGAATTTTATGTGCCACCGATCTGCTCAATTCCTAAATATATTCAAATCCTCCTGTAACTTATCTTGTTCAGCTTCAAAGTACCATCTTCATTAGCTTGGTGTCATCCGTAAACTTAGCCACTGTATTTGTGACTCCTAGTTCCAGATCATTTATAAAAATATTAAAGAGATCCCAAAACAGAACCCTGTGGAACTCCACTACTAACATTTTCAGAGTCTGACATTTCCCTGTACCACCACCAGTTGCATATCCATTATAATAATCATATGTGCACTTCTGTGCATAATTGGCTATTGCGTTTCACCCATAAATATGAAGGAGTGGTGTGGAACGCAGGGATTTCATTTTATGGGCCACTGGCACGAGTATTGGGGGGAAAGTGGTCTATTTTGCAGAAATGGCTCCCATTTAATCGGGCTGGGAAAAATGTCCAGCAAATCGAATAAATAGGGAGGTAAATAGAGGTTTAAACTAGCAATGGGGGTGGGAGGGGGGGGGGAATATAATTAAATAATTGGAAACCAGCAATATTAGGAAAATTAAAGGTGACTACAGAATGGCGAGAGAGATAAAAAGAATATGTCAAAGAGGTATGAAGCTCAGAAAAGTAGATAGGGCATCAGAGAGCAGGGAAAATGGTAAGAAATTAAAAATGCTATACCCGAATGCACAAAGCATTCGTAATAAAATAGATGAATTAATGGCACAGATAGATACAAATAGCCATCACTGAAACATGGTTACAGGGAGATCTAGAGTGGGAGTTTTGGGCTTATAGGCAGGATAGGCAATGTGGAAAATGAGGTGGAGGGGGGTAGCCTTGTTAATAAACAATGAAATAAAAACAGTAGAGAGGAAGGATTTCAAATCTGATAATCAGGATGTAGAGTCATATATAGTATAGATAGAAATACAAAATAACAAGGGGCAGAAAACATTAGTGGGAGTAGTTTATAGACCCCCAAATACTGGTCACAGCATAACACAAGATATTAATCAAGAAATTAGAGGTAATTCAGTAATAGTGGGTGATTTCAATCTTCACATAGATTAGGAAAACCAAATCGTCAAAAGTAGGTTAGAGGAGGAGTTTATAGAATATGTGAGAGATAGCTTTCTGGAGCAGTATGCTGAGGAACCAACTAGGGGATGGCCATCCTACTCCTTGTTTTGTGTAACAAAACAGGGCTAGTCGGTAATGTAGATATTAAGACTCCTCTAGGGCAGAGTGATCATAATATGATAGAATTTAGTATTAAGTTTGAGAGCGATGTAGTTAAATCCAAAGAAGGATCTTACATTTAAACAAAGCTACTTTGCAGGTATGAGGGAAGAATGAGCTAAAATAACAACAACAACAACAATTTACATTTATAGAGCGCCTTTCACGTCAGTCCCAAATAGACTGGGGAATTAGACTAATGGATATAACAGTAGACCAACAATGGCAAACATTTAAAGATGTAATGCATAATTCTCAGCTGTCACATATTCCCTTGAGGAATAAGAGTACCACAGGGAAAACAATTCATCTATGGCTAACTAGAGCAGTTAGGGAAAGTATAAAATTAAAAGAAAAGGCCTATAATACTGCCAAAAAGAGCAGCAGACCTGAGGACTGGGAGTGTTTTAGGGACCAGCAAAGAAAATACAAAAAACTCATTAAAAGTTAGAAAATGGAATATGAGGGCCAGCAAGCTAGGAACATTAAATCAAATTGTAAGAGTTTTCATAAATATTCAGAGGAATAGGCTTGTGAAAATAATGTGGGTCCATTAAAGGCAGATACAGGAAGAATTATAATGGATGATCAGGAAATGGCAGAGTCCCTAAATAAATACTTTGCGTCTGTCTTCACATTAGAAGACACAAAGTCTGCCGAAAATAGAGATGAAGCAAGGGGCTAATGATAGGTAGCAACTTAGGGAAATTTACATTAGCAAGGAATTGGTGCTAGGGAAATTGTTGGCACTAAAATGACAACAACAACAAAATTTCATTTGTATAGCAGCTTTCATGTCAGGAGGGGGTCCCAAGGTGCTGGACAGATTACTGCTTCAGACCCGAGCTAAGGACAGGGGGTGGTGGGGAGAGGGAAGGTGGGAAGGAGTCGCCGATGGGATCATTGAAGAGGAGAGTCTTGAGGTGAAGGGACTTCGGGTTGGAGTTCCAGAGGTTGAGGGCAGAATGACTGAAGGCTTGCCTGCCATTGGTTGGGCGGGTGGGTCAGTGGACATGGAGCAGGCCAGAGTGGAGGGGACAGGAGGTTGGTAAGGGGATAGGAGATCACGGATGTAGGGTGTGGTGAAGTTGTGGAGGGCTTTATATGTGAGGACCAGGGTCTTGAATTGGATCCTCTGGATGATGGGGAGCCAATGGAGTCGGGCTAAGATGGGAGGGATGGGGTCATGGAGTTTGGAACGGTAGAAGACACGGGCTGCAGAGTTTTGGATTAACTGCAGCCTGTGAAGAGAGGAATTGGAGAGGCCGACCAGCAAGGCACTTGCATATGGCGCACATCGGGCGCTGCCAGCCTCAACATCTAAGGCGGTCCTCTCCACCTCACAAAGCCAGTCAGGAACCTCGGCATCATGTTCAACCCCAAACTCTCCTTCCTCCCCCACATTCACACCTTGACCGGCACCACTTATTTCCACCTACGCAACATCGCCAGGCTCCGCAACTATCTCACCCCCCACGCTGCCGAAACACTCGTGCACGAGTACATCACCTCCCGGCTGGACTACGGAAACTCTCTCCTCGTCGGCCTCCCCAGCTCCTCCATTCACAGGCTGCAGGTTATCCAAAACTCTGCAGCCCGTGTAGTATCCCGCACCCGCCTCCGCGACCACATAACCCCCACCCTCGCCCGTCTCCACTGGCTCCCTATCCTCCAGAGGATCGAGTTCAAGATCCTCGTCCTCACCTTCAAGGCCTTACACGGTCTTGCCCCGCCCTATTTAGCCAATTTACTCTCCCCCTATAAGCCCACCCGGACCCTCTGTTCAGCAGGACTTGGCCTGCTCCAAGCCCCCCGCCCGACCCGCCCCACCATCGGAGGCCGGGCCTTCAGTTTCTCCACTCCCACCATATCCATATCGCCGGACACTATCCCGCCCTCCTCTCTATCTCTCTACTCTCCCCCCTCTTCTCTATCTCTCTATCCCCCCTCCCCTCTATCCCCCCTCCCCTCCCTCTCTATCCCCCCACCCCCATCTCTCTATCCCCCCTGCTTTCTATCTCTCTATCCCCCCCGCATCTCTCTATCCTCTCTATCTCTCTATCCCCCCTCCCTCTCTACCCCCCCCCATCTCTCCATCGCTCCCTCCTCTCTATCTCTCTATTACCCCCCATCTTGATTTACTATTATTGAAGCCACGAAGTATCCTGCTGCTTAAGCTCCTCCCATATGGGAGGGTCTGCATTGCACTGCTTAACTGAGGCACGCTAAAGATTGTGTATGCGTTGCTGGGGCAACCAGAAAGAAGCTGCGCATGAGAAGCTGTGCACGAGAAGCCCACGAGATTTAAAGTGTGTGTAAACATTCGTTATAACGAAAGCAGCCTTTGTTAAGCGGAGAAGTAGTACAAATAGAAACCCTCGCTATAAAGTGAACTTTCATTAACTGGGCGTTTGGTAAGCGGGGTCTACCTATATTTAGATTTCCAAAATGCATTCTTTAAGGTGCCGCACAAAAAGTTGATCCAAAAGATAGGGGCACACGGAATTGGGGGAAATATATTAACATGGATAGAAGATGGCAAGATTATTAAGGGGCAGGGTAGAGAGAGGGAGACTATTTCCCCTGGTTGGAGAAACTATAACCAGGGGTCACATTCTTAAAATTAGGGGTCAGCCCTTTCGCACTGAGTTGAGAAAAAACTTCTTCATTCAGAAGGTAGTGAATTTCCCAAAAGCCTGTAGATGCTCAGTCGTTGAACATATTCAAGACTGAGATTGATAGATTTCTTGTGGATAAAGAGATTAAGGCATATGGGGATAAGGTGGGTAGGTGGAATCAGAATAGATCAGCCATGATCTTATTGAATAGCGGGGCATTGAGGAGCCAAATGGCCTACTCCTGCTCCTAATTCTTATGTTCTGCAAAAACGCAAAACACTGCAGATGCTGGAAATCTGAAACAAAACAGAAATCGCTGGGATCACTCAGCAGGTCAGGCAGCATCTATGGAGTAAGGAAAAGTGAATCAATGTTTTGGATCCGTGATCATTTGTCAGAACTGGGGCATGTTGGAAGGGAGAGGCTTTTAAGGGCTAACAGAGAGGGAAGGCAGGGCAAGGAAGACACAGGAGGTAGAGGACAGGAGGCGATTGGTTAAAATGGTGTTAATGTTGTGAAGCAAAAGGTGGGGGGGTGTTGCAACAAAACTGGAGAGAAACAGTGTTAATAATGTTAAACAAAAAGGGGGTGAAATTGCAGAAGAACAGGCAGATCAGATGGTTGGAGAAGAGGGAGAAGGTGAGTTGTCATGGCCTAAAATTATTGAAATTAATATTAAGGCCAGATGGCTGTAAGGTCCATAACAAATAGATCAGGTGCTGTTCCTTGAGCTTCCGTTGCGGTTCATTGGAACAGCGCAGGAGACCGTGGATGGAGAGGTCAGGACTGTGAGTGGGAAGGAGAGTTGAAATGGGACAAAATCGGTAGGTCAGGGTTGTATTTGTGGACAGAACTAAGGTGTTTGGCAAATCGGTCACCCAATCTGTGTGTTTGGGTGATGGGTCTCCCTAATGTAGAGGAGAGCACATCGTGATTAGAGGATGCAATATACTACATTGGTATATATAAATTGCTGTTTCACAAAAAAGCTGTGCTTGAGGCCTTGCACAGTGGCCTGGGAGTAGGTGAATGGGTAAGTATTGTACCTCCTGCGCTGGCATGGGAAGGTGCCCGGGGAAGGGGAACGACTGTTGGTGTTAATGGAGGAATTAATCAGGGAATGACGGAGGGAACGGTCCCTTTGGATTACTGAGAGGGGAGGGAAATGTATGGTTTGTAGTGGGGTCGTGCTGGAGTTGACAGAAAATGTGGGGAATTATCCTATTGGATATTGAGGCTGGTGAGGGCTAGGGAGACCGTATCAAGGTTCAGGGAAGAGGGGGAAGGGGTAAGGGCAGAGATATGGGAAAGGGGGCGGACATGGTCAAGGAAAAAGAAGGACATTTGAGTTGCTCTGGCGTGAAAGATGGCATTGTCAGAGCGGAGGCGGAGGAACTGGGAAAAGATAATGGCGTCTTTACAGGTATATTAGGAGGCGTAGTCCAAGTAGATGTGGGAGTTTGTAGGCTTGTAAAATATATTTGTCAATAATCCATGGCCCGAGATGCAAATGGTGAAGTCGAGGAAAGGAAGAGTCACAGATATAGGTTGGTAGGGCTTAGCCAAGAGGCAGAGCTGCCAACCAGTATGTTTTTGCTGTCTTTAGTACGGTAAATTGAAGTAAATATGGTAGTACGATTTTTCTTGGTAAAATAAGTTTTTTGGAAAATCCGAATGTTCCATGCTCTGTCTGTCTCTCCTCTCTGTCTCTCTCTTTCTCAGTCTCTCTTTCTCAGTCTCTCTCTCTGTCTCAGTCTCCCCCTGTGTGTCTCTCTCTCTCTCTGTATCTCTTTCCCTCTCTCTGTCTGTCTCTCTCGCTCTCTTTCCGTGTCTCTTTCCCTCTCTCTGTCTGTCTTGGTTGCGCTCTCTTTCTTTCTCTCTCTCTGTTTGAGTCTCTGGCTGTCGCAATCTCACTCACAGTCTCTCTGTCTCTCTCTGTCTCATTCTCTTATCTCTTTAATTCTCTCTCCCTGCCTTCCATAGCAGTGCTACCTACCTTAAGCCGTCGCTGGTACACTGTAAATGCTAGCGCTAGGCGCAAGGCATTACTGGGAACAATTTATTTCATATACAGAAACACAGTAGGGACCTCCCACTTAATGCAATTTTTGCTTAACGAGGAGTTTTGACTTGGCGTCTTTTCGCGCTGTAATTTTTTCGTTAAGTACCGGTAGGTTCTGGGAAAAATCCTTTTTTTTACTGCAAAATACTGTTTTTAGCTTTCAGGAGTACTTTTATATGTTAAAAAAGATTGGCAGCTCTGAAGAGGAGCAATAATGGAGTCCAGGTATGAGGAGATCAGTTTGGAGGGGCAGGAACAGGCTGAGACATTAGATCTCAAATATCAAATAATAATCCATGCATTTGCATTTGATATTGCGCTTTTCATATCTTCTGGACGTCTCAAAGCTATTGTAATACACTTTCACTGATTCCCGCTTTCTTTACCATCAGTACCAGCCTCTTAAGAGGAACTGTATCAAAGACCTCTGTAAATTCCAGATATACAACATTCACAGCCTTACCCTGATCATACTCCTTTGTCACGCTGTCAAAGAAAACCAGTAAATTGGATTGGCAAGACCTCCCCTTAATTAACCCATTACTGGCTATCATTTATGATTTTATGAAACAAAAACAGAAATTGCTGGGAAAACTCAGCAGGTCAGGCAGCATCCATGGAGTTGGAAAGGGAGTCAACGTTTCGGGTCCATGACCCTTTGTCAGATTTTATTATGATTTTATTTCTGTCCAAATGCTCCACAATCTCCATACTTTTACCCACAATTTACTCACAGTGGTTATCCTGTTTATATATTTTTAAAAATTGGTTATTGAATTCATGACTGTTTGTGATACCCCAATGTACAACTGGCTAGTGCATTTCTCCCACTAGCCATTTCTCTTTTAGGAGCACCCTTTTTTCTAACATTTTATTTACCCCCCACCCCTTTATTGTAAGCAACAGCTTGCATATCAATGGCAGAAAAGTTTTTCTAGCAATAAAAAATATTTTAAATACATCTGTAATAGAATCCTGCTAAATCCCAGATTTCATTGTAAAATCTTAGATGGTGCAATCTGTTTGTCTGCTGTTTTCAGTACTGAATGGTGAGCTAATACAAACACCTATGTACTAGAATTACCAATTTAGAATTTGTTTTGTTTTAAAGCAGATTTTTTTGTTTTTTGCAGTGTTTCATGACCCATTATAATGTCACTTTGTTTCATATTATACAATCCAGTTGATGGTTAGTATTATAATTATATTTTCATTTTATCATCACAGGTATGTTCTTTCCTGTCCTCTGATTATTTAAAGTTCAATAGTCTACAATAGAGCCCAATATCTGCACTAATGTTGATTGGACATGTGTGGATATAATATTGCACACAGACGTTGCTTGCATGTGTGTCTCTTCCCATTTCTCCGTGTGTGTCTCTCTCTCTCACTCCCTCTGTGCGTAGTCATCTCTTTCTCAATAATAAGTAGCATTATTACTTATTTAATGCTCACACATTCTGAATCTCAACTGAAGAAGAAATCTCTTGTAATACAAATACATTTCTTGTTATTAGGAACTCCAGTCAATCGGATTCCCATCATGGCCAAGCAGGTTCTGGACCTCTATATGTTATATATGCTGGTCACTGAGAAAGGAGGTTTGGTTGAAGTCATCAATAAGAAGCTTTGGAGGGAAATTACCAAAGGCCTCAGTCTTCCTACCTCCATCACAAGTGCTGCATTTACACTCAGAACTCAGTAAGTTTTGCTTTAAATCTTGCTCAACTGTAGCTTAAATAGGTTGAGTATAATTCAGTAGTCATTGTGGCTATTTATAATTGAAAGCATTTTAATTCATCTTACAATTCTGAAATAATTTGATGTTTTTCATATAATTTGAGTGTTTAAATTCCACTGAAACACTGCTGGTAGGTAATAGGTCAGCCAATCTGGTTCATTGGTAAGACTTGGATGGTCTCACTGGAAGCAGAGATTCTTCACACTCCTAATCAGAAGAGTGAGTGATGTTAACTGGACTAACGTCAGGAAGCTTGCTAGCCAGTGCTCAATGATAGGCTGTGTGGTTAGCTGATTGATGCCCCATCAGTGCTTCTTTCAACATTTGGTTCCCAAATCTTATCTCTTGCCTAAGGGATTAGGTAAGGTGGGTGTGTTACTTCAGGGAGAGTTGTGCATTCATTCAAGATGCAGAGCGATTTCCATCTATAGGTTGCATGCATATGTGGAATTCTCTGTCTCTTTGGACATTGTTAAGCATGGTAATGGATGTGCTTTAGATAGATACCCAGCTGACCAAAAAAGCAAATCAAATCCTGTTCAGATTATTAGATCTCATAGTCTTGTCTAAATAAATTATTTCTGCAATGTAATTATTGCATTTCAATAATTGTTTCACCTTTTCCAGATACATGAAATACCTCTATCCATATGAATGTGAAAAGAGAGGCTTAAGCTCTCCCAATGAACTGCAGGTAGCTATTGATAGCAACAGACGAGAGGGTCGAAGACACAGCTTTGGCTCTTCACTTTTTAGCTATTCTCCCAGTGGGACATCTTCAGCGCTATCTTCTTCAAAACTACAAGTGCCTACACTAAGTCTTGCCAGCAGCAATGGCAGTCCCATTGGCCATTTGACAAAAATAAAGAAAGGTATGTTGTGACTTTTTACATCACTCTGAAGGTTGTAATTTGTGTTTTGCTTGGGTAGGTGCTGAAAATAGTATAATCACTACTGCCAAGTACATTTCTGTTAAGATGCTTCTTTTCATA
Source organism: Hydrolagus colliei (assembly GCA_035084275.1). Lineage (NCBI taxonomy): Eukaryota > Metazoa > Chordata > Chondrichthyes > Chimaeriformes > Chimaeridae > Hydrolagus > Hydrolagus colliei. The sequence goes on along the minus strand of CM068766.1, from coordinate 7,896,932 downwards.
GAAAAAACATTAATCCCATCAAGATTCACCTTCCACAGATTACAGACCTACTCTAATGTGGAATCAAATGACTCATTCCATTTCCTGAGTTGTTTTATATAGGTCTATATTTATCTATTCATATCTATTTTTAAATTTATCTTTTTGATCATTTATCCTATTTATGAGCCACTTGTGTAATAACAATGCCACATTGCCAACTAATGTTAAGATATTATAGAACAAATAGCAAGATTGTTTTGTGAGACCCAATCTATTAAGGCAAATCCACGTTGACTACTAGGTACAGCCAGCTTTTGTCCAGCGTTGATCGCATCTTCTGAAACAATGTTGTTCAATAGAAATCGCCAATTAGCCAGTATGGAAATATGAGTATTGAGATTGCATGCCCCAAAATGATGACTTTTTATTTTATTACTCTTATTTCCTAATCAAAAAAGGAATTTCTCTACAAAAATAATCCTTGCATTTAATATAATGCTTTTCACATCTTCTAGACATCTCAAATTGCTTAACAGAATATACTGTAAAGTGAATTGACTGTAGGTGAGACGAGGCAGCCATTTGTGCACAACGGTGTCCCTCAAACAGTCGTAAATTGAAGTGACCAATTTTTTTTAGGGATTATTATTAGGTGTGTGGAGTAAGAAAATTTGGGGCGAATGCTCTAACCATTGAGCTACAAATGTAAGGATTATTAAATCTGGGTACACAATTTCAGTGATAGAGTTGCCATATGTGGCCAATGGCTAATGTATTGGACAACCCAGCTCTAAAATATACTCCAGTATTTCCCCTACTAGATGGCAGGACCAGTAGTTATAAATATTAATATTCTTATCCAGTGGAAATTGCCACCTAGGAAGCTGGATAAATTGCTTTCAGTTCAGGGATTAAGGGATATAGGGCAAGGGCAGGTAATTGGAGTTGAGGTACAGATCAACTATGATATTATAGAATGGTGGAACAGTCTCAAGGGGTTGGATGGTTTCTGAATCCTGTTTCTATGTTTGCTCTTTTTAGAACAATATAAGACAACGCCCTGCTTTAATCTTCTGGTTCAGCTCCAGTGATTTTTGTTTATAAAATGTGTAATGCAGCATTATATTTAAAATGGGTGCATGAGGACAATGAAGGAGCAAACATTGCAGTGCAAAATGTTGCATTGTTTGGTTAAATCATCTTACTATGATGATTGTCTACTCTTTAAAAGACTTCTACAGCTGACTAGTTGCAATGTGAGTTTGATTTATATTGTTTTACAGAGGACGATGTAAGCATTCCACTAACATTAGGAGGCAGACTCCCAATCTCGCTGACCAGTCAGCAAGTAGCTGCGGTGCAGGCTGCAGCAGCCCAGGCGGCTGTTGCTGCACAGGCTGTGGCATTAGATCAGCTGAGAGAGAAGCTGGAGTCTGGAGAGCCGCCCGAAAAGAGAATGGCTGTTGGATCAGATGAGCAGCAGCGACTGATGCAGCGTGCCGTTCAACAGAATCTACTTGCCATGACAGCCCAGATACCAATGAACATCAGAATCAATAGCCAAGGTATTATGACCAATGTGACCTTTGCCTCATAAAGTAGAGTAGACAGTACCAAGGGGCACAGAGTACACTGTAAACACTGGGTGTAAAGGAAGCTTTATTGATGACTAAAGGGACTATGCAAACGTAGAGGCAGATACAAATTTAATATTGTATAACTGAATAGATTATTTCAACTGCTAAAATAATGAACACCTTATAACATTGACCAATATTAATACGAATAATCATCGTTGCATTTGATTTAGCACCTCATCACGTTGTTGAGACATTTCAAAACATTTCACAGGGTATGTTGTAAAGTGGATTGACTGTGCATTTTCTCTGGGAAATATAAAAACTGATTACCTAATTGATTGAGTTGCTTAATGTGAGTTATTATGAGTGTGTTTCTTCTAGATGTCCCAATGCAAATTCAGTATTGATGAGGATCTGGTTCACTCACTCTTCTTCTGTAACTTTTTGCTTCTATTGCTGTTAGTTTCTAGTAGTTTTAATTATTACAAATTTACAATCCAGTTTCAGGATTGTACCTGCTTACTAGGGTCCGTCGATATGGAAAATTTTCCAATTGGATATATCGATGGGCTCATATCGAGATATACTGAAATATCGATATTTTCTGTTTTTTCGTACTGCGCATGCGCGCGCGCATTCAGGGCCTATCTTCTCAGGAGGTAAATATCTTTCTCTCTCTGTCTCTCACTCTCTCCATCTCTGTGTTTTTCTGTCTGTGTGTCTCTATGTCTCTCTCCCTCTCTCCTCTCTCACCCCCCCCCCCCATCTCTATCTATCTGTATATTATCACATCCACCCCATCTCTCTCTCCCCCCCCCCCCGCTGTCCCTGTCTTGCACCCCCCACCCCCGTCGTCTCTCTCCCCCACCACCACCCCAGCCGTCTCTTTCTCCCTCCCACCCCTCCCGCCGTCTCTCTCTCCCTCCCACCCCAGCCGTCTCTCTCACACCCCCAGCCGTCTCCCTCCCCCTCCCCCCAGCCGTCTCTCTCCCCCTCCCCCCAGCCGTCTCTCTCCCCCTCCCCCCAGCCGTCTCTCTCCCCCAGCCGTCTCTCTCCCCCTCCCCCCAGCCGTCTCTCTCCCCCTCTCCTCCCCACCCACGTCATCTCTCTCTCGCACCCCCCCCCAGCCGTCTTTCTCCCCCCCCCCCCCCAGCCGTCTTTCTCCCCCCCCCCCCAGCCGTCTCTCTCCCCCTCCCCCCAGCCATCTCTCTCCCCCTCCCCCCAGCCGTCTCTCTCCCCCTCACCCCCCCACCCCCAGCCGTCTCTCTCACCCCCACCCCTTGCATACCTGTATATTGTATTCGAGGACTGTGAATACAATATGGCGGCTTTGCACCTCGGTCTGTGCATTGTGTATAGAGATGAGCATTCTGGGTCTTGTAGTTCAGTGTGCTCGCATCCCGATTTTTTACCTCAATATATCGTTTTTCGATATATCAATATTTTTTAAATGTCTATTTCGGCGTATCGATATGAAAATTATATCGGGTTTTATCGATATATCGATATATCGCCGGACCCTACTGCTTACAAGCAAAATCAATGACTTAGTACAACACATTTTATATAGCTCTTTTCACATCAGGACGATCTCTCAAAGTGCCTTTCACTGGTGTCTGGGTACCTCAACAGTGAAGAGGTGGGGAGGAACAAGATGACCAAATGCACTGTCAAAGAGGAACATCTTGAGACTAATCTTGAACAAGGGAAAAGAGCGAGCTGGAGAAATTCAGGGATAGTGTTCCCAGAGAGCAAGGGTAGAATGGTTGAAAGTCTGCCCAAGTCCGGGCAGAGTGTTCAGGGATCATCATTAAGCAGGCTGGTTTCCTGAGAAAAGGGAGTGGCTAGATTGGTGTGGTTGAGAAACTTAACATATTACTGCAAAGTCATCACTCGTCACTGTACTTTACAGAAATCCTGTGAAGCACTTTCAGATGTGTCCCATCCTAAAATTGTTACAGTAAACTCCAGATGACTCGTCACTCCCAAGTGATGAGGGGCTCGATGATGAGTTATCTGGAGTGGTGGGTTAGGCATAGGGTCTTCCAGGGCACAAGGTGGTGCTGTGGCTAGTGCGAGCTCTTGGTCAAACATGCTCAGGTGCATCACCGAGGGCTCTGGTCTGTTGGAGGACCAAGCTGTGCCCTGCCCCCTATTCCTGTTACAGTAGAGGGTAATGCAGGATGCCACAGCCGTCCAAAAGGCCAGAGGCCTCTTTAAGCATGCTTGCCCAACCTCCACTACATAGTGTGTGTGGCTTCTGTGATGCCAGGTGCCATCTTATCAGAAGAGTTATCTGATCAATTTCATATTATAAATAAGTGAAGTAACAAGTAATGCAAAGTCCTTTAATAACATTTTGCAGGGGAAGCAGCTGGAATATTGACAGCATGGTAACCAAGTCATAGTGACAAGTTAAATCAAGTTATCAGAAGTTTAGTGTATATCATATGTTGTCATTGTTATTGTCATCATTCCAGTCCAAGACTTTGTTTGTTGTGAAGCCCTATGATACATTTTGATGTGATAAGGCAACAACAACTTGCATTTCTATAGTTCCCTTCATACCAGGTTACATGTCGGTGCGCTTCAAGGCACTGTCAAATATTATTACTTTGTTGTTAATGAAATAACACATTTGTGCCATAGCCATTCATTTTACATGATGAATTGTTAATATTGATTAATCTCCCAACAGATCGCCAGGAATCTGCATTGAACCTTACTACAAATGGCATGAGTAGTATCAGTATGTCAGTGGAGATCAATGGAATTGTCTACACAGGTAACAACAAAGCACCATTGAGAACATTAGTTTTATATAGAGTTTTGACATTTTGTGAATGGTTTATTTGTGTAAGTGAGTTATCAAGAAATAGATTATTTCTGTAGCAGTGTTTATATATCAGTGATTTATTTAGTGTAGTCTCCCATCACAATGAAACCAAATGCCACCGAGCAGGTAGATTCACTGTTTCATGTTTTTTGTTTGGTCGGTTGCATATATGATCTGTGGAACCTCATCACCATGGTTTGGAATGGAAGGATGCATCCTACGTACCTAATTCCGAAGCATACTGGCTTGGGGATCATCACAGTGTGCATTGTTGCTGGAGTTTAACCTGTTAAAACTTTGCAGCTTACCTTTGAAAACCTCTGCTTTCTACTGCTTGTCCAGCTAGGGCCACCCACCTATTGGGGCTTTAGCTTGTAAGGTTAAAAATAATAATCCTTGCATTTGACATAGTGCTTTTCACGTCTTTTAGACGTCTCAAAGTGCTTTCACAGAAAATGCCCTCAAGTGAATTGACTGTATATTTGTGGATGGAACATGGCAGCCAATTGCACACAGAAGTGTTCCACAAACAGTCATGGATTGGAATGACCAATTTATTGTTTTTTACCATGGGATTGTTATCCCTCGAAGAACATGAACTAAGTGGCTGACTGATCTGTTATTTGCAATGCCCTGGAGTTCTCTCTCTCTCTACAACCCACCCCCCCCCCCCCCCACCACCCTGGAGGACAGTTATTATTTTTACTAATACTACTTTTTAGGCATATTTCAGTGCTGCTCTGGACCTTTGGGATACATCAAGAATGTTTTTTTTTCTTTGAACATTTTTATTTTCTCTGGCCTAAATTCTATAACTGAATTGTAATGTGTAATATGAAAAGGATGTATTAGTTCTCAGTTGAAAGTGTATTTTGCCCATCTCCTCAGGTGTTCTGTTCGGTCAAGGACCTGGAGTATCTGGCGTTTCCAGCAGTAAAGGAAATGGAAACAAAACTAACAGTTCTCAAGTCCCGCCTGGTCTGTCTGTACCTCGTACACCTACCTCCTCCTCCTCCCATACTTCAAACAGCTCTTCACCGTGAGGCCAGAGCTATGAGGGTGCCTACAGTTCCTGTAGCGCTTTACAGTGCATCACCGCCAAACACTTGAAATGGAGTTCTCAGGCTTTTAACTGTCATGGAAAATAAGTGTTAATCTTCACGGGTTTCAATAGGAGTGGCTAAAACTGAAGGGCAACAGTTAAGCATAATCAACTCTGCTTAGAAACTTTCTTGTGCAACTGGTTGAGATCCAGGAGCAGCTATCTACTACTAATACCTCAAACATCTACTTAATCTTTAATCATGAAGCCAGATTTATATCATTGGTTATACTTTTCCTTTTACTATTCAGCAAAAGTTAAGCTTTTTTAAAAAAAATCGATGTATTTCCATGATGTGCTACTTTTGACTAAGATTTTTAAGTAAATATTAATATTTTTTGAAGGAAAAGAACATTTTCAGGCACATTCACCTTGTTGCTCATGACTTGCTTTTTGGTGTATTCAGTTCCTGCCGGATAAGGATGGGTAAGGTACTTCAAGGCTTATCCATTTGTATAGATTTTTACTCATGTAGCATTAATCCAGATTAACATTATTACAACAGTACAATATATTTATTATACACATTTACTTTTGAGGTTTTTTAATATATTTTTCACAACACATTACTTGAATACAGTGGAGCTATCTTCAGATCAGCTTAATTCATGGCAAAAATAAATAATAATTTTAAAAGGTGCATTCCATTCCAGTTGTTGTCTGGGCGATTATGCTGGAAACACATGAGAGAACATGAGAAGTTTGTTGAATAGATGCACCCGAGCCCATTCCTTTAACATGCCTTATGCTGTAACCTCCACTCTCTTCTCTCTCCCCCCACACACACCCTATAATCTCCAAAAGGAAAATTCTGTGCAAGACTCCACTATTCCACATTATTGCCCATTCTAGATGGCCCATTATTCTGCCTGGTCATAAAACGACAGCCTTGTCCGTTACTATATCATTGCTTTAGTGTTAAATAGAGTGAAATTACAGAAATTTCCTATATACTGTAATAATATGATTGTATCCATGCACTACTGTACAAGAGACTACAATATGGGATAAATGCATCTTGCACAATTTAACCCTTAGATTGTTAGTGATGCTGAAAACAAATTACAGTGGCTCCTCAAATATTACAGTGGCTCCTCAAATATCACCAAGGCTGTTAATCTTAACCATTTTAAAATTAAATACAAAATGTGGAACATTTTTAAATGTTCCACTTTTCTACTTTTCAAATCTGCTTCTTACCTTCCTTTCTCCCAGTTCTTGCCATTTTATTTTGAAAGGTGTGTGCACTTTATTTTTTTTAAAAAAAAAGTGGATTTAAAAACAGATTTAAACATCTTCTGCCTGTAAAGATTTTAAAGGTAAAAGTCCTGCCTTGATGTGTTCAGGTCTGTGACTGACATATCTTGTGTCTAAACAGAAAATTGGGAAACGTGTACACCCCGTTGCACCCAAATGAATGAACTTGTGCATGCTGCCCTGAGTATCAAGTTAATTATCAATTGTCTTGTTAATATTGGACAAAACTAATTCCATCTAAGCAATAGTAAAGCAACAAGTCAACTGTTTTCTTACCATAACCTAGAAGTGTTTCTAGACTTGGCTTGTGTCCATAAAAGGCCTGTTCAAAATTGAAATTCAATCCATTTGATGTTGATCTTAAGTAAGCTCCACTGGATCCATTGTAGGAATTCACATGACGTTTGAAGGAACATTGTATTCTATATGGAGTGTTCTCTATATAATATATTTCTACCGTTAAAATCTGCTTCTCACCTTCCTTGTTCTTCCAGCTCCCACTGTAATATCTATTCTATATGTTGTGTCCATACTGTGAAAACTTATATATTTACAATGTTGTAAACCAGCATTACACCATAGATGCACATGCTATATAGAAATATTGTTCTGCTTGGTTTATATATAGAATGACCACAAGTTCAGGAGTTATTAGTGCTGTGAACGCAAACGCTAAATGTTTTGGGGAGGATCAGAATTTCATGTTTAATGATTTATTTGGAAATTTTCAATCAACCAAGTTTTTCTTTTGTTGACAGCCGTGTCCTTGGGAAGCCAATTGATATACTTTTATTTTTCATAATTTACACTACCTTTGATGTTAAACAGGTTTAGCTGTGTATATATTTGAATAGGAAAATGGAAATAAAAAATACTTATTCCTTATTCTTATTTCCATTCCCCTATTCATTACAGTACTCTCTGCCTAGGCTCTTTAGAAGAATTGAAAGTTGGTACTATTGCTGTATTTCCAGCAGCTGTACAGTTACTGCAGCTTCTCAGTTTCACTGGCTTTTCTTAGTGAGGAAGATAGTCTGTCCACCAGAAGTCATATTGAATCATTGAAAGTTGACATAATTTGCTTGGGGAAAAATAAACTGTCCATTTAGATAAATGGAAAGGCTGTTCAGAGTAGCAACAACAACAAAATTACATTTATAGAGTGCCTTTCACGTCAGGAGCAGCAGGAAGTGTGCTTCAAAGGTGTTTTAGGCAGCACAAGCAACCTTGGTTATCATATAGTTTTTATTACTGTTCTGGTTCTTATTTCAGTAGCGTGGTTTCCTACAGTCTAAGGAAAAAGTATTCCTTTGTGTTGGCCTGCCAATCATTAGTCACACATAAATTGACAGCTCCAAATATGTTAAATATTTTGTTACCATTCACTGCTTAGTGATACAGTACTGGTACTATTCTTTTGTGAAGCATCAAATAGGTTGAATAGGTAATGGTCATAATGGAAAAAAAAATCTGGTGGTTTGACAGAGTGAAATCTTTAAAGACAAATAGAAAGGATTTGGGGCAAATTTTAGCCGTTCTACATGATGCAGTAAGTTCTTAGGTAAACAAATCCCATGAGATCATAGAAGAGGATCTAATTTTACCATATTGTATGCCATTCGAGTTGTTTTTCCTTTGAGCAGCTCAAAACGAATACTTTACAACTTTTTTTAAAAGAAATTGTGCTCCTATGTCCCTGTAAGAGTGGGACCCTTTCATTTTTTTCATTGAGCATTTGGTTGTATTCTTTTGTACAGTTATTATCCGGGACAAATGAATATTTAAACTCGGCTCATGACGAGAATTTAAACTGGTATGTTTTTCAAGTAGTCCTCTAATCGTTTCTTGAATATTTCCTACATATGTATCTGAAATAGCATTGAAACTCTGAACTAGTATGTTATAATGCAGAACAAATGTTGGCTGCAATATTACAGTAACAATGCACCTGAGACAAATGGATATAGATTGGGATCTTTACAGACGTTTAGCTTTTCACAATTACTATTCCTACTCTTTAAGACACAAAATGGTTGCAGATAACTACCTCTTATCAATCTTATTAGTACGGGCTCCAGTTTGGAGTCCAGAGAGTGAGTTGAGTACATTAGCTGCTTGCCAGCAGGAGTGCATGTGGGCAATGGATTGCTATTGGGAACTGCTATTGGGTTTGAACTCAGGGGCTAGGGTGGGAGGGACTAAAGCACTGCAATAAGGCCAGGACCTTGCCTGCCCTTGGGATCTTGACCTTTCACATAACAACAAGCTAGCAGTAGGAAATAATCTATTAAATTTGCAATTTCCTGCACTCCATAATAATAGCTTTGCTGCTCTCAGCTTTCATTGCTGTGATAAATGAAGATTTATGTCGGGACATAATAGTACTGGGAGGTTTATTGGCTTTTTAAAAAAAATCTATATGTTGTTGTTGACCCAATGACCCAAGTCTTTTGGGGTGCGGGGCGTGGATCTATGGTGGTTGCCAAGTGTGCTGCATCTATATGTATGGCAACAAGCTGCAAATTGATTGTTTTAACTCGAGTCCAGTGCTTGTGCAGCATAACTGAAATAGTGATAAGCTAGCGCTTTGAATGGCATCGCCATTCTCGGTTGGTTGTGGCATGTTGTGAGCTGTATTTGTAGCATTGCTTCTGTTATTTTTGGCTGGATTCTGGTATTGGGTTCACTCAGTTTACATTGGTTTAATTCAACTAAACAATGAGAACTTAATACAGCTTGTGTGCCAGCTTGCCAGTAGATCTGGCCAAAGGCCATCTTTCAGTCTCTGCAGTACCTTTTCCAAAGCCCTTCTGACAAAATCCTGGATAATTTTTCTCTTGCAATGTCGACCCTCTTAGATCTAAACAAAAAATCTGCCTTTAACTCCATTCTGAAATGAGATATTTTGACAGAGGTTTCAAGTTTAAAAATATTGTGAAACAACAGGGAATAAGTGCCTTACATGGAGTATGCCCCCTTCTTTACAGGAACGTTTCCCTTTAAATGTTGAGATGAAAGTGAGGAGAGTTTAGATATTGTGAAAAATTAAACATTAAAAAGGTGTTCTTAAAACCTTGCAGATATCCTGTTGGTTTAGCTAGTAAGATGCTATTCAGAGTAAGATTGAGCCATGCAGTTCCATAAGATCTTTGGTTTGATTAGACTATACTGAATTCACTGAATGTAGACAGAGGTGTTATGGTGTTTGATGCCTCTTGGCTGAGAAGGAAAGTGAGCAGGGTCTTCATTGCTGTCTGGTTTTGCCCACAAATATACAGTCTTCCTTTTCTTCATCCTGCCCCAACCCCTCCCCCCCTGCTCTTGTCCCTACCTAACTGTACAGCGCCTTGGGACGTCAACATGAAAGGCGCTATATAAATGTAAGTTTTGATTGAGTATAAGATCCTACTTGATTGTTGGGCTCACTGTGTAGTCTTACACATGAAGATGGTGGTACTTGAAGAGGTACTGGAGAATGACTGCACTAGTGCAACTGTTTCTTAGGACAAGGCAGCATCTTGTGGCAAGCAAAAACCATTTTACAGCTAACGTTTACAAGACCAATGTCAATGCCTACTGCTTTGTGAACAGTCTGTGGAGTAAACAAGTGAGCTATATTATATTACAAAATGTCTACTATATTGAGATTATGATGCCCAAAAGTGACGCAATAACACAAAAATGTACAGCTCAGCATTGGATGAATTGATTACTAAAGGCAAGCTTTAGCCTGGCTTGAACATTTTGCTTATTTTTAAAAGAAATCTTGAGTATTTGAAGTACATTAACTTTTGAATCTGCAGGTTGAGTGCATATCCTAGCCAATCTCTATAGAAGTATAAAAACGCAAAACACTGCAGATGCTGGAAATCTGAAACCAAAATAGAAATCGCTGGGAACACTCAGCAGGTCATGAGAAATCATAGAAATCTATGGATAAAGGAAAGTGAGTCAACGTTTCAGGTTCACAAAACATTGACTCACTTCTTCTTTCTCCTATAGGAGTATATATGACTGGTGCACAGATTTACATTTGTTTTTAATAACTCCATATTTTGAGCACAATTATTGGTCCTCCTCTTCACATTTCCCGTTAAGGACAAATTACAATTGTGCTCTTATTTACATATTTTAAGTGTATATTGGTATGAGCATGGAATCAGATCTAATATGCAATCAGTAGTGGAAACTAGGGTCCGTCGATATGGAAATTTTCCGATTTAGATATATCGATGGGCTCATATCAAGATATATCGCTATTTTCGGGTTTTCCGTACTGTGCATGCGCGCGCTTTCAGGGTGCGCGCGCGTTCGGGGCCTATCTTCTCAGGAGGTAAATATCTTTCTCTCTCTGTGTCTCTCACACTCACTCTCTGTGTTTTTCTGTCTGTGTCTCTGTGTCTCTCTCCTCTCTCACATCCCCCCCATCTCTATCTATCTGTATATTATCACATCCACCCCGTCTCTCCCCCCTCCCCCGTCGCCGGCCCTCGCTCCCACCCCCCCCAGCCGTCTCTCTCTCCCTCGCCCAGCCGTCTCTCTCTCTCCCTCGCCCAGCCGTCTCTCTCTCTCCCCACACCCCCCCCAGCCGTCTCTCTTCCCTCACCCCTTGCATACCTGTATATTGTTTTCTAGGACTATGAATACAATATGGCGGCTCTGCACCTCGGTCTGTGCATTGTGTATAGAGATGAGCATTCTGTGTCTTGTTCAGTGTGCGCGCATTCCGATTTTTTCCCTCGATATATCGATATCGGTGAATCGATATGAAAATTATATCGGGTTTTAGCGATATATTGCCGGACCCTAGTGGAAACCTAACTGTTTTGTGCCATCGCACACAGATGCATTCTGAGATGAATACATGTTCGTTTTGTACTAGAATTGTTCCTTAGCTACCACTGGTAGATCTGCATTTTATTTACATCCCTTCAAGTTCTCTTTCCAGTTGATTTTTGTGCTTCCCAGAGATCAGTCTGTGGTGTCAAGTTGATTTAAATCATAACTAGTTGGGGCCCTATTCCACCAATCACTCTTCATCACTTTATAGGACCATCTTTTGGTTGGTATATAAAGAGCCAGAGAGAATTTTTCAGTGTTTCTCATTAGCTATCCACATTGCCAATCTACTGAAGCCACATTAAATGGTTTTGTTTCTTTCAAGTACTCAGTTAATTTCCCTTTTAACCCTCTATGCAATTTGTATTGAGGTACACAGTTCAGGAGAATTCCTGAAATGAATTACTACTTCAAACATTTTTTTTAAAAAAACTTTTAACTTGTACTGGAAGCCTTCTTTCAAGATACACATGCTTTCTCTTTGTTACACTTTTTAATATTGATCAATTTTACAAAGCTGATTTTTGCCGATCAAATTTGACAAATTTATCAAACAGCAATCTTAAAATACTTTTTTTTTTGCAGGGAGACCATTTGAAACTGCTAAACTGTACTACCAAACTAGCTTGCCTTGTAAAATTAGATTAGATGAGACTATTAGTCGCAGCCTTTACACCAGAGAGCTGACCATAGGAGCAGCGCACATATGTGTGTGTGTGTGTGTGTATATATATATATATATATATATATAAAATCTATATGTTTATTTTTCAAAGTGACCTTAAAGCCCATTCTATGGTCCGCTAACTCTTGTGTATCTTGTGGTTCAGCATACAAGCTTCCATTGGTAGTAATAGTGGCAGTTGATAGAGACTTGCTGTTAATTTTTATTGCTGGTTGGTGGAGGTGCTCTTTTTGTAATTAATGCAGAACATTTCCAAGTTTCTTTTCAAGGCATTTCAGGAATCCACGCTTATTTAAGTGCACGTGCCGTACACATTTTTTTGAAATTTGCATTGCCTTACAAGATTTAAAAACTTTCCATTTACATTGAACGTTTGCACAGTGATGGTGAAATAAATTCCCTCTTCAGCGCAGATAGAAGGAATTTCAATCTAGGCTTTATAATGAGCCTGCCCTGAGATTGACACCTTACACAGCAATTTGCAGGCCGAGTGGTTTGAGCATTTGCTGATAAAACTATGCTCTGGTTAGTGTAAAGCTTTCTGTAAAGCTGTTAATCAGAAATTGGGTAACCTATTGTTGGTCAAGTTGGGTTTTGTGGTGAATTAATTTAGGTAGTAAACATGGAGCCTATATTGCCAGCACAGGTTCTGTTATCCTCTGGTAACTTCTCGGAGAGGTGAAACCAATGTCGTCTGAATCTCAGCAATAGTAACAAGACAAAACTTTTAAAATGAGAGTATTTGGGAGGAAACCTGTTAATGTTAAGATAGGTTTAAAGGTTAATAACAGGGCCACAGACTTCTCACCATTTTACTTTCTTGGTGGGAATATTTTATTAAATGTTGGTACAAGCCACTGAACAGCTAATTTGTATCCTAGCCTGATTTCTATAAAATATACTTGTATTAATGAGTCATAGGTACCTTTTAAAAGACCTCATAGAGACATAAATTAAACAATTGACTTCTTGCCAAATAGTGGCATTTGTTCTGTTCTTGTTGGTTATGAATTAGTGATGGTGGCAATCCCTCATTGCCCTCAAGAGTCATTTACCACACTGTGAAACTGAAGTAAATGGATTTAAAAAAAACATTTCACTGGAACAAGTTTTTCTGGAAATGTCAATTGGCATTGATTCTGCAATTTATTCAGAATAAAACTACATTAGGCCTTTTGCTGCGAACCAAGGTAAAGTGTAATTATTTATGAATTCAGCTGCCGTAATATGTTTTGGACACGTTTCATTTATAAAAAATATATCCTGTATCATTTGAACCCAAATGGTAATAATTATTTCTGCTGCTAACCATTTCAATCCATTTACATGTGTTGAAAGTAGAAAGTGTTTAGATGTGTATAATAAATCAAGACACAGATTATAAATAACATACTGTATACACAGTGACTCATATCAGCGCTAACAATCAAATGAGACTGCCTATCTGTAAAATGACCTTAAACTAATCTCAAAGCTGTTCCTTGTGGTGGATTTTACTGTGTGAGTGAAAGAGGAACCTCTTCACTACTGTACTGGATCTCTGTGGTACTCATCTTTAGCTAGAGTAAAACTGATACTAACAAGTGCTTGAAACGGACTTTCCTGGTGGCAGCAAGTCATCGGCCGAGGTTACGGGTTTGAATCCTAGTCTAAAGCAATTGGGCTAGAAATGGCTTCATGTCAATTCAGGGTTACCTCACCTTGCTGAAAGGCACTTTTATGTGGTTATCAAATAATGATGGCATCTTTCCCACAGTTGAATAGGCTTGCTGATGTCAGGACTCACACAAGAGCCACTTGGCAGGGCACTGGAGTTTGGCTGGTGGTCGTAGAAATGTAGGCTAGCAAAGAGAGGAAATTAGCAAGAAAAAGTGATTGCAAACTTTGCCCACATTGTATTACAGTTTTACACACTAGAACCCATTTAACAAGTCATATGCATTTTGTTTAAATCTTGCCAGATGAACTAATTGTGTTAATAAAAAAAACTGCTAATAGCTTGAATGTTTTCTCCCATTGTGGGCAGAAACTTCATTGCTCCAATCAAATGAATTCTTAAGTACTTTTATTTTAAAAATTGAAAGTGTGGGTTTTTAAATTTCATAGCTTCCTCACTTTAGTGTTGTCTTGTGAAAAGTTCTATCATCTGCTCTGAATTTCTTTAAGGATTATGATTATTGCTGTGTACCAAAGATAAATAAATGAACACACTTTAAAGAAAGCAAAAGCACTATGGAACATATAACTTGATATTGTTCACTTGTTCTTGCTGTCTGTGTACAGGCTAATTATTACGTAATGCTAATAGAATGTAGAATGAATAATGACTATGAAATATATACTTTTGTGTCAATGTGCTGTTTACAATCTAGTGCTGTTTTAGTAGAAGCTGGATTGTTATTCTCAGGGGTTTTTGAAAACATTATCTGCTGTATATCTTCAAATGATTGTAGAAATCAAATATTTACTCCAACATGGAACTACCCTGCAGACTTCTCCTCCCCCTCTCCCCATCTTTTGGTTCTGTTTTTCATTCCTGTGCTATTTGTGGGAGTCTTATTTTAATTTGGCATCCTTTTAAACTGGGAGCTAGAGAATTCAGATGTGTCACAGAGACACTTGCTATTTATTGGCTGGACATATTACCAGTAAAATATTGATGTTGAGGTGGTTGTGGGTTATTGGTGGGTGCTTCCATAAAGGATAATTGAAAAGGATGTTGCAGTAAAAGTCAGGTCTATTGAGTATTATTTTTAATTGCATTGATCCAAAACAATTTATGCTTGTTCCATCTTACAAATTAAAATATAGAAATTGTTGTGAGGAACTTTAGTAGGTTCATATCACAAAAGAAATTCACACATCAATTGTTAAATTGAAAATAAGGTCCCACAAATTTTTATTTCAATTCCCTTTGGTTTTTGTTTGCATCTTAACTAGAAAACAACACTGAATCTTGTGCAGTGAATATTGTAGTCGTTTTGGTTTAAAACTATCACTTGTTCTAATGGGTCAGAACAGGAAAATACATTTTCCAACTCAGGAAAACCTCTTCTACTTCCATTTATGCAAAGGTTCAGCTCTAAGATTTATCTTTCCCCCCTCTACCCATGTATTGTTTTCACATTTCTTGATCTTACCAATGTGACTTATCACTAGTGGTTTACATTTTATAACAACTTGTATTTAACCCTCTGGATATTTAAAAGGACAAGAAAGAAAATGTGTTACATTTGAACAGATATTGATAATAAAGTGAAGTTCTGACTTTTTATGCCGTCTCCTTTCTTTCTCTTGATAGAAATGACTGTAATCTAGTGTCGCACTGTGATCTAGCATGTTGGCAATGCAAAGTGTAATAAAGTAAGAAATTACACAGCAGGTCAATCAGTATCTAAAAGAGAAATCTACATCAATAATAATAATCCCTGCATTTGATATAACGCCTTATTACATCTAAAAGCACTTCACAGTATATACTGTACTGTAAAGTGAATCAGTTACATATCTTCGTGGGCAATATTCAGCAGTAATTCATTTGAGCCCGTTGTTCAAAATGTATATTGTCCTTTTTCTAATTTGCTCCACCTGCCTCCTGTATTTAGGCTCATTATTATCATTATTAATAATTCCAATACCTCTGTCCAGTTAATATTTTAATTTAGTAATTCTGTAATAATTGTGATTGAGAGCAGGAATTGTGCTTATTTAATACCAGCCATGAAGACCAGCTGTAGCTCCCCCCCCCCCCCCATCTCTCCCATTACTACATGGAGCAGGCATTTACCCACTGAATCTGTGAGGCGGGGAGCTGGGTGGCCATATATGGAAATACGTCACTGCTTGACCATATGAAGATAGAAATGAAAATGAGCTTGTTTGGAATGGTGTTCACACAGTCTCCATGATTATCTAATTCCCAAGCGTAGGCCACAGGTTGTTGCTCAGGAACTAATTGGTTAAATGGCTTTTCATTATGAGCGCTACCTGGCAACATTCCAACTGGGGGTTTAGCTCGGACCATCCATCTTAACCAGGAAAGTTTTTAGTTTACAAAGTTATGGGAATTGAGTGGGAAAAATCCCTGTCCTCAGTGAGTAGTCTGCTCCTTCAAGTCCAATCAGTGAGCCAGGCTGGTCTCAGGAATACCCTGGAGTACTGCAGACCCACCTAGATCAGGAACCGGACTAGAGACTGCCACAAAGGACTCACTCCATTCCGATCTTTGCTCTGAGGTACGTCACTGCAAGAAAATCCTACTTTTTAAAAAATAAAAAAGCCTCTTTGTCAGATCTCCTTGTTGTGATTTGTGTATTTTGTGTAACAGAACAAGTTTATGCAGGAAAGGGAACAGCTGCTCCCTAGGAACAGGTGGGAGGCTGAAGTGAAGTGTTCAAATGCTCTCACGCAGGGTCTTTTGATATTTTAAAGTATTAAGATTTTTTTAAAAAAGAAACGAGTAGTTTCATTTCTCAGACAACTCATCCTGACTGGTCCTGAATCCATTGTAACATTGGGTTAAAGATCTCTGACCTTAGAAACAGGAATAAAGTAAAAGCCCGTTTATCCAGCTTCCTTGGGATCTGGCCAATGCCGGTTAAAGCGTGTGCCGGATATTCGGCCGAAAACACACACACACAAATTTTTATTTAAAAAAATAATTAAAAAAAATATACCATATTAATAATAGACTAAATAATAACAGAATATTGTATGGATACTTACCATAAAGCGATAAATATCAATTACAGTCTACAAACACAAAGGGGTATTCCATTTATTCTTTCCCGCTCACGTATACACACACAGTCAGTCTAGCATCTCAATGGCTGCAAACCCAACCCCTCATTCAATCCTCTCATTTTCCATCTAAATTAATCAACTCATCCCCTCTCTCTCTCCCCCAGCTCTCTTTCCCTCCTTCCCTCTCTCTCTGTCACACACACACAATCAGTCTAGCATCTCAATGGCTCCAAACCCAACCCCCCTCCACTCCTCATTTTCCATCTAAATTAATCAACTCTCTCCCCCTCCCACTCTCTTTTTCTCCCCTCCCTCTCTTTCTCCCCTGACCCTCTTTCCCTCTCTCCCCCCCCCCCCCCCCACACCACTCTTTCTCTCTCCCTGCTGTTCTCTCAAACCCAGAAGTGTGCCACTACAGCAGCATTCAGAGGTAATTGTAGTGTGCTCTGTGAGGGAAAAAAATGGCAGCGCCACCTTCAGCCACTCGTAGCAGCATTCCAAAATGCTGATACATTGTGCCGCATAAGATCCGGTTAATCGAATGGGGACTTTTTTGAGGTGCCGGTTATACGGAAGTTACGGTTGATCGGGTCACGGATAAACCAGCTTTTACTGTAGTAGGATTAGTCTAAGGTAACTGCCATTCATTAAAATGTGATTGTTTCTGCACAGGCTCGGCTCGTGGAATGGAATGGAAAGAGCAATGGAAACTGCCTTAAATATTTATACTGGTTCATATTTGTGAGCACAACATGTGCAAGAACTCAATTTCCTGGTTGTCTTGTTTAACCCTGAACTGTCCTTTCTCCCCCACATCCGCGCCATGATCCGCGCCTTCCACCACCTTCGTGAATTAGCTCCTATAATAATACTCATAATAATCCTTGAATTTGTTATAGTGGCTTGTCAAGCGCTCCACGGGATGTACGGGATTTCATTTCAGATTTTTCTTCACTTTTAACCTCCCTTTGTGCCTCCTCTGATCGCCTCATCATTCTTGGCGACTTCAACCTCCATTTCACCCCCTCCTGCCCCATTTCCTCTGAATTTTCCTCTTTACTTTCGTCTTTCAATTTTTCCCTTCACATTAACACTGCCACCCACACCCACGGCCATCCGCTCGATCTGGTGATCACCCGAGGCCTCAATGTCTCTGGCGTCACCCATCACAGACAAGGCCATTTCTGACCATTTCTTCATCTCTTTCAACACCTCTATCCCTTCCACCTCCAAACCCACCACCATCTTTTACCGGTCCTGGAAGAAGATTCCCCCTCAAACTTTCATCTCTGCCCTCGAAACCTCCGACCTCCTCCCACAATGGCATTCTTTTTGCACCGACCCATCCTCCACCGCCCTCCACAACACCCTCTCCACTACCCTCGACACCCTGGCCCCCCTCACCTCCAGAACCGTCTCCCACTCCCGATCATCACCATGGTACACAACTCACCTCCGCTCCCTCAAAAGCCAAGTGAGAGCAGTTGAACGCACCTGGCTCAAATCTGGCCTCACGGTCCACCGGCAAATCTGGCTGGACTGCATCAAATTTTACCGCTCCGTCCTAGCCACCGCCAAATCAGCCTTCTACTCCAGGATAATCCTGGAAGCGAAGGACAACCACCGCCTCCTCTTCGCCACCACCAACCAGCTCCTCCCCCCCCCCCCCCCCGTTCTCACTTCGCAGATCCTCTCAAATGAACGTTGTGAGGAGATGTTGGACTTTTGAGTCCAAAATAGAGAGAATCCGCTCCGCGGTTTCCTCCCCCCACCTCTCCTCCACCTCCGCCCCTCCATCCGTTATTTCAACCCTCACCCACCCCCCCCTTCATACTTTCATCCCCACCTCCGCGTCTTTAATCACTAAAATAATCACCCCCATGAAACCCACCACGTGTTCACTGGACCCCATCCCCACCCCACTCCTCCACACCCAGCTCCACCTTTTGGCCCTGTTCATTTCTGACACCATCAGCCTTTCCCTCTCCTCAGGCACCGTCCCTACCTCCCTTAAAATAGCCACCATCACCCCTATCCTGAAGAAACCCTCCCTTGATGCGTCGCAACCATCAAGCTATCGACCCATCTCCAACCTCCCGTTTTTATCCAAGGTCCTTGAAAGAGTGGTTGCCTCCCAGCTCCGCTCTTTCCTTTCAAATCACTCACTCCTTGAACCCCTCCAATCAGGTTTCCGCCCAATTCACAGCACAGAAACTGCCCTGGTTAAGGTTACAAATGACATCCTAACCACCTGTGACCAGGGCTCCCTGTGCCTCCTCGTCCTCCTTGACCTGTCTGCTGCGTTCGACACAGTCGATCACACCATCCTCCTCCAACGTCTTTCCTCCCACCTCAACCTTCAAGGCACAGTCCTTGACTGGTTCCATTCCTACCTGACCCACCGTTTACACTTTGTATCTTCCAACGGTTTTTCCTCAAACCCCCACACAGTTTCTCACGGCGTCCCTCAGGGCTCTGTCATCGGCCCCCTCCTTTTCACCCTTTACACACTCCCTCTGGGCGATGTCATCCGCAAACATGGGGTAAATTTCCACATGTATGCGGACGACACCCAGCTGTACCTTTCTGCCTCATCCCTCAACCCCCAGACCATCGATGTTCTGACAGCATGTCTGTCCGACATCGAGTCCTGGACGAGGGACAACTTCCTCCAATTGAACGTGAATAAGACCGAGGCCCTCCTGATTGGCTCAAGCCAGCGCCTCCGCACATCGGGCGCTGCCAGCCTCAACATCTAAGGCTGTACTCTCCACCTCACAAAGCCAATCAGGAACCTCGGCATCACGTTCGACCAAAAACTCTCCTTCCTCCCCCACATCCGTGCCTTGACCGGCACCGCTTATTTCCACCTGCGCAACATTGCCAGGCTCCGCAATTATCTTACCCCCCACGCTGTCTAACACTCGTGCACACGTACATCACCTCGAGGCTGGACTACGGAAACTCTCTCCTTGTCAGCCTCCCCAGTTCCTCCATTCACAGGCTGCAGGTCATCCAAAACTCTGCAGCCCGTGTACTATCCCGCACCCGCCTCCGCGACCATATAACCCCCACCCTCACCCACTGGCTCCCCATTCTCCAGAGGATCGAGTTCAAGATCCTCGTCCTCACCTTCAAGGCCTTACACGGCCTTGCCCCGCCCTATTTAACCAATCTACTTTCCCCCTACAAGCCCACCCGGACCCTCCGTTCAACAGGACTTGGCCTGCTCCAAGCCCCCCGCCTGAACCGCCCCACCATTGGAGGCCGGGCCTTCAGTTTTTCTGCTCCGACCTTATGGAATTCCATCCCCCAATCCCTCCGTCTCGTTTCTTCCCTTTCCTCTTTCAAGGCCGGTTTGAAGACTTTCCTCTTCGATCGTGCCTTTTGTTCCATTCCGAATTTTTCGACCTCCCCTACGTGTTTCACCCCTTCCCAAACACTCCCCTCCCAGCTCGGGTCACACGCCTCCTGTGCAGCGCCTTGGGACGTCCTCCCGACGTGAAAGGCACTTTATAAGTGTAATTTGTTGTTGTTGTTACTGCAAAGTGAATTGACGATATTTTTTCTGGGTACAGCGACGTTTTACCCACAAGATATAGTCAATTCTCTTACATTCTCCTACATAATAATAATCATCCTTGCATTTGATATAGCGCCTTATGACGTCTTCTAGACATCTCAAAGCGCTTCACAGAATAAGACAGTAAATTGAATTAACTGTATATTTGTGGGCAAAACGCGACAGCCAATTGCACACAGCAGTATCTCACAAACAGTCGTGGATTGAAATGACCAATTTTTTTTTTTTTTTGGAAGCATTATTACCAGGCATGTAGAGTAAGGAAACTTGCCCAAGGTTTTGCCCTGACCTGCCTAGAATCGAAGCCAGGTCCTCTCGCTTGTAACCATTGAGCTACAGGACTCCACAAACAAGGGATCTAAAATGGCAAATTCAACTGTGATTCTTTAAATCAGAACTATGAGTGTAACTGAAAGCAAGTCAACCAGAGGCTGGCAGCTCACTTTGATAGTAAGATGGAGTTATATCATAATAATAATAATCCTTGCATTTGATACAGTGCTTTTCACATCTTATCGAAGTCTCAAAGCGTTAGGGGGTGCACACACATGTTTGCAGCTCTAGTACTTGAGAGTTATTTACATGACCTATGATGGTCAAGTAGGTAATAGCATCGCTCTGTCTGGCACTAAGCCAAACGGATTAGGTTATAGATTCAATTCCTGGTTGGTGCTGAGTTAGCTGATCTCATCTGAGTTGTATGAATAGTAGAAACACGGTCAGAGGTCTCTGGGTTTGGGGATTGGCAAATCAGCCAGGATTTCTGCTCATTGCTATTTGATGTCTATTACAAGGTGCAGAGGCCAGATAAGGACAAGAGAGGTTCAACAGCCTGCCAATACTCCTTCATGAATTTTTTAAAAAGCCAAAGGAACCGTATTCCAGCATGTATTTACCCATTCACGAGAGAAAGGGAGAATATTTGGGTGGATGGGGGGTGAAAAGTGAGAGCGAATGCTCTGCTGCCATCTGCCAGCCTAGCTCAGTCGGTCATTCACTCGCCTCTCAGGTACAAGGTTATGGATTCAAGCCCCAAATCAGCACTTTGAACCCAGTCTAAGATGACACTTCAATACAACAACAACAACAACAAAATAACATTTATAGAGCGCCTTGCACGTCAGGAGGACGGCTCAATGCTTGGGGGTGAGGGAAAGACTACTCCATTTCTAAACATGTCAGGTGGATGTTACAGAGAAGTGTTTTTCCTTATTCTGGCCAACAATCCCCTGAATAAAACTTCACAACAGGGAGATTTATATGTGAACTTTAGCTGCTGTGTTCACGTGCAAATAGGTGAACTGCGCAACCAACTTCCATCAAGCACAGAAAAAAACTTAATCTGCTTTACAGTATATTTTGTGAAGCACTTTGAGATGACTCAATGATGTAAAAAGGCATAATCTCAAATGCATGAATTATTATTATTGCAAATACAATCACCACAACAACAAAATGACATTTATAGAGCGCCTTTCACATCGGGAGGATGCCCAAGGTGCTCAACAGTCAGATCGGGCCCAAGCACGGGGGAGGGGAGGGAGAGCGGTAGAAGACACGATCGAAAAGCAGGGTCGTGAGACCGGCCTTGGAGGAGGCAAGGGAGGAAGCGAGGGAAAGAGACTGTGGGATGGAGTTCCAGAGTGTGGGGGCAGAGAGGCTGAAAACCTGGCCTTAGACAAGCCTTGATATGATGAATGCGTGGATGACGGTTTCGGCAGCCTGAGGAGTGAGGCGGTGGCGGAGTCTGGCAATGTTATGGAGGTGGTGAAAAGCTGTGCTAGTCAAGGCACAGATGTGGGGGAGGAAGGACAGTTCAGGGTCAAACAAGACACCCAAGGTCCTGACTGGCTTCATGAGATGGAGAGCGCAGCCAGCGCCTGAGGTCCGTAGACACTGACATGAGCCAATCAGGAGAGCCTCAGTCTTCAGCTGGAGAAAGTTTTCTCTCGTCCAGGACTCAATGTCAGGCAGGCAGTCAGGACGCCTGTAGTTCTGGATTTGAGGGTAGAAGCGGAGAGATAAAGTTGGGTGTCATCCTCGTACATGTGGAAATTTCCCCCAGGATTATTACTGGAACTTGCAGGTTCATTTGATCAATATAATTTGATCAAAGACATACAAACAGGTTTTAACAGCAGTTGACATTCATATAAATGCACCCTAAAGCTACCCCGTCTTTATATGTAATCACCTCAAAAAGCTGATAATGAGACCTGACTGACTTCAAACTTATAGTTTAGTGAGTAACAGGCTCTGCACATCTTTATGTTTGTTGCCTATGGTTACACACGGTGTTCCTCTAGACTCCTCCTTTATCGCATCTACACAAGTTCCCTTGGCAACATCATCCACAGACATGAAGTCCACACACCCACACTGAGCAGATAGCACCCACCCTCCAACCTCCAGCCTTGACTATTGGCTGTGCTGACACAGTATCTGGCAGACTTCCATTCCTACAGGAGCTTTACCTTTCCCCAATGCAGAGTTGATAAAACTGCAGGCACAGACTATCAATAAAAACAATCTGTTCACATAATGTAGCAACGTTCCCAGCAGGAGGACAGACATGTCAAAGCCATTCAAACTGCTGGATGGTCACTTGAGCTGGGATGGGGAGAGGAGCTGAAGGGAGGGGGGGAAGGGGAAAGATGACTGGAAACTCAGTCAAAAAGGTAAGTCTTGAGGCAACTTTAAATGTAGGGAGGGAGCAAGTCACAGCGTCTCCGAGATGGAATTCCAGAGAGCACGGCGGAATCCTGTGGAAATCAGGCTTCCTGGTTGTTCACACCAATTCATGGAGCCTGTCCAGAACTTTTACAACCTTCTCTTTTAAACATCTCTGGTGCCCTGCCCCTCATCTCAACTGTAAGATCCCCTACCTGCAGAAACTCCTGCCATTCCCATTGCGTTGTCATCTCGGGTCCCAGTGAGCTTTAAGGGACTTTGCCCCTACCCTCTGGAATTCTCTTCCAACATGCCTCAGCCTCACCCCTCCATCCCATGGAACTCCTGTAGCTCAGTGGTTAGAGCCCTCGCCTTACAAGCGTAAGACCTGTGGTCGAATCCAGGCAGGTCAGGGCAAAACCTTGGGCAAGTTTCCTTACTCCACACACCTCATAATAATCCCTCCAAAAAAAAGTACAATAATAAAATGATTGGTCATTTCAATCCATGACTATGAGGATGCTGCTGTGTGCAATTGGCTGCCACATTTTGCCCACAAATATACAGTCAATTCACTTTCCAGTATATTCTGTGAAGTGCTTTGAGACATCAAGAAGATGTGAAAAGCGCTGTATCAAATGCAAGGATTACGATTATTATAATTGGCTGCTGCGTTTCACCCAAAAATATGCAGTAAATTCACTTTGCAGTGTATTCGGTGAAGCTCTTTGAGACATTTTTACTCTAAAAGTGTAAATTATTGTAACTAAAAGTGACCAACAAACACCTGTTAGGCAGGTGCAGTATTAACTCACACATTGGAACCCAGGAAGCAAAGTCATTTGATGGTGAAATGTGATTTTCAGGGCTGATCTGTGGAACTCGTGGGAGAAGGACAACATGTGCTTCATGTGCCTAACATGCCCCTGATTCAATGAATTATAAGCCCTTTTGCATGACATCTGTGCAGCAAAATGTATTGGCATGAATTATAAAGGAAGCATTGAGTGGGAAGCAAAGGCACTAAATCAAAAACAACCGGGGTTTGTGACGGCAGTTCATGGCCAGCAAGCTTTTTAAAAATTCTTTGAAGATGTAATTGAGTTAGTGAAGGAAATATTACATCTGGAGATTGCAGGAAGTGTTCAATGAGCTTCAGGCTGGGAGCTCCCTGGAGGCTGTGAGTAACTGCTGTGTGTGTGTTTGTGTATGTGTGTGTGTGTGGGTGGTGGTAGAGACGCAAAGACTCGGGAGCTCAAGTTTCCTCTCCGGTCTCATCTGCACCAGCTGATCGTTAGAAAATGTTAATGTTCATTACTGTGGGACATTAAACTGTTGGCTGCTGAGTTTTGCTTACAAAATACAATCATGACACTTTACAGCGTATCTGGTATCTGGTAATAAAGTGATGCTCACACAGGCACCTGGAAGATGTTCACCTGGAAGAGGGAATGTCTGGGTGCAATATTTGACCATTTGACATTTCCTTAATCCTCATGAAGTGGAACCAGTTTTCAGCTGAACACGGGCAAAAAAAAAACACCTGAGGAATTGAATATATGATGATGATAATAATAATTAACAGACCATTAGCTGTTAGAACTTTGATTTATAATAATAATCCTTGCATTTGATATAGTGCCTTATCATGTCTTCTAGACATCTCAAAGCACTTCATAGAATACTGTATACTATAAAGTGAATTGACTGTATATTTTGTGGGCGAAACTTGGCAGCCAATTGTGCAAAGTAGTAGCCCATAAACAGTGCTGATTTGAGTGACTGAATTATTATTATTATTGAAGGGCTTATTTTACCCAGAAAAGAAATCGACTAACAATTGGGTTTCAAGTTACTGCTAGGCAAACAGTCAGGAAAGTGAGTCAGGAAACAAAAGTTTTGTCCAGCCGGAAATTTAACCCAGGTCGCCTCATTTGCAAGGTGAGTGCTCTATCGATTAAGTTAAAGGACTCCATAAGAACATAAGAATTAAAGAAGACCAAGGTCTGTCTAGTTAGTTTTCCACCATCCTGGCAGTCGCTTGACATGTTGTGTCTCAAACTGTATACTGTATGCCAAGATATCATTTTCTAGCAAAAGTTTATCTAATTTATTCTAGAAACAAATAGCACTTTCTGCTTCCATTGTCTCTCTAGGCAGCCCATTACACAAGTCTATTACTCGTTCACTGAAGTAGTGTCTAGTTGTTGAATCTAACTATTGATATTTAACTCTAACAGCCACATCTTTCATCAAAAAACATTTAGTTGAACTTTGTTTGGCAGTCAAGTGTCTGACATATCTGCAAACCTTTCACCATGCTTAAGTGGGTCCAATCCCATGTAGAAAGGTCTACATATGCTTATCCCTGAGTCAGGACGGAATGTGTGCTCTCTCCCTGGAGGAACACAATCTGCTTATCTATTTGGGGAGAAACAAAGCACAAGTTGTTGAGAGTCAAGGTTTGAGCAATACTGCGGACTCACCTGGCTCAGGAACTGGACTGGAGACCATCATAGAGGCTCAATTCTGGCACTCCATTGCCAAGCACATCAACTTGGATATGTTTGGCAAGTACCCATGTCAGTACTTTGAACCCAAAGTTAGACTGACAGGAGAGGGCTGCGTTGCTGGTGTCCTTCAGATGAGATGTTAAACTGAGACACTGTCGACAAACAACAAAATTGCATTTCTGTAGCACCTTCAGGTGCATGTTAAAGAGGTCTCCATTGGCTGTTTGTTGGACATTGTTGTGGTAAAAATTGACTGCTGCATTTGTGTACAAATACACAGTCAATATTCAGAAAATCCTGTGAAGCTTTTTAAAGACGTTACATCTACATATTGCAATAGGTTTATCATGTCACACAGGGTTACCTCAACAACAACAACAAAATCACACTTGTGCTAATAGCGCCTTTCACTAGGAGGACGCTGGACAAGGCGCTGGACAGTCACTGCTTCAGATCTGAGCTGAGGATGGGGTATTAGGAGTGGCCCATGGGTCCTTCAAATCACCGTAAAGAGGAATTTTAAGTCTTCCTTGTTTTTGGAAACATTTTGGAATGTTGAAATTGGAATTTGTTTAATTATTAATTACTCCTGACAAAGGCCACTGACCTCTCAAATGACACAATATTTCATTTTAAAATGAGGTCATTATGTTTCTATTTGCAGACAATCCCGATCTCCATGTATTTAACATGATTCTGGTAAATTTCCATTAAAGAAATAAATTCTTCTGCCAATTTTTCCACCCTGAAGGTAATCGGAGGAGGAAGAAGGTAATTGGACATCTGCCAGGTAATTGGACATCCCCCTTTGATACCTCGCCCACGTAACCATTCTTCACGTGTGAGCTGAGACATTGAGCAGGATGTACAGGTACGGACAATGTATTAATCAGTGTATTTGACATAGAACTTTTCACATCTGGACATTTCAAAGCGCTTTATAAATGCAAAGTGAAGCATATTGGAAGGAAGAATGAGGAGAGATTGTATAAACTGATGGTAGAATTGTAAAGGTGGGGAAGGGACAGTGAGACCTGGGGTTCATATACCGTATATCTCCGCGTATAAGGCGCACCCCCCACTTTTGACCTTTTCTTGGTGAAAAAAAACCGGAAGCATTTTCAATGATATTGCCGGCAGAAGGGAGGAGAGACAGGAGAGACAGGTAGGTAGGGAGAGAGAGAGGCAGGCAGCCAGGCATCCAGGGAGGGAGAGAGGGAGGCAGGTAGGCAGACAGGAAGAGAGGCAGGCAGGCAGGGAGGGAGGCAGACAGGGAGGGAGGGAGGGAGAGAGAGAGGGAGAGAGGCAGGCAGGCAGCCAGGGAGGAAGGGAGAGAGAGGGAGGGAGGGAGGCAGGCAGGCAGCCCGGGAGAGAGAGAGGGAGAGAGGCAGGCAGGCAGGGAGGGAGGGAAGCAGGCAGGCAAGGAGAGAGAAAGAGGGAGAGAGAGCGGCAGGGAGTGAGGCAGGCAGACTGGGTTCGGCAGAAGGTAAGCACAGCACTGAAGTCCGCTGCTGCTGCCGCTGCCCGGGCGGCCGAGGCCGAAGCCCCGTCACCCGCTCCCCCCAACCCCCGCCGGACACTGACCAAACCCCGGCTGACAGCGCGCCGGCCGCCCCTCCTATTTACTGTATTTCCGAGGCTCAAAATTTCTTGTATCTGCGTATAGGGCGCACCCCCAACTTTCGAGATCTTCCGACCTGAAAAAAAGTGCGCCTTATACGCGGAGATATACGGTACACTGTTTTAAAAGTATTCACAATACTGGGCTTTATAAATAGGGGCAAAAAGTGTAAAAGTCAGGAAGTTCTGATAAACCTTCATAAAACACTGGTTTCAGTGCCTTGGGACGTCCTCCCGATATGAAACAACAACAACAAAATGACAGTTATAGAGGAGACGCTCCATACATGTCATTATATTGTTGTTGGTTAGGCCTCAGCTGGAGATTGTGTTCAGTTCTGGGCATCACACTTTAGGAAGGATGTCAAGGCATAAGAGAGGATGCAAAGGAGATTTACCAGGATGGTACCAGGAATGAGGGACTTCAGTTATCAGGAGAGGCTAGAGAAGTTAGGATTATTCTCCTTGGAGCAGAGAAGTTTAGGAGGAGATTTAATGACATTTTCAAAAATTAATGGGATTTGATAGGGTGAACAAGGAGAAACTATTCCCACCCGAGGACATCGATTTAAAATAGTTAAAAGAAACAGAGGGGAGGTGAAGAGACATTATTTCACACAGCAAGTTGTTCAGATGTGGAATGAAAGGGGGGTGGAAGCCAATTTGGGAGAGGACAAGTTTGCAGGGCTATGGGGAGAGCGGGGGAGTGGAATTAATTTGGACAGCTCTTTTCAAAGAGCAGGCACAGACACAATGGGCTGACTGGACTCTTTCTATGCTATAATTCTATGAATATACTGTAAAGTTAACTGACTGTATATTTGTAGGTGAAATGCAGCATCCAATTGTCCAACAAAGTTGTGTGCATGAATATGGTAAGGTGCAGTAGCTCACTGCGAGTATTGGGAATCCAGGACTTTACAGAACTGTTCCGAAATCAAAATCCTCTGCTGGATGCCCCGAGTCATGAAATGCCTCAAAGTGCTTCACAACATTATAATCATGTTTGCATTTGATACATCGCCATATCCTATCGATGAGACGTCTCAAAGCGCTTCACAGGCGATTTACTGTGTAGTGAATTTTGTGACAGTGTATTTTGTGGACGAATATGGCAGCTAATTTTCACACAGGAATGTCCCATGTACAGAAGGTGAAGTGAATGGTCCTTTTTATGGAGGACTGTCAGCCAGAACACGGAGAAACAACAGTGACATGAAGGGAAATATTGAAGGGAAAATGTCCTCTCTTGATTTATAGAAGGTTGAGGGGTGATTGAGGTATTTAAGATGATAAAGGGATTTGATAGGGTAATACAGTGAAGCTATTTCCTCTGGTGGGAGAATCCAAAACAAGGGGACATAGACTTAAAATGAGAACGAGGCCATTTAAGAGTGAAATCAGGAAGCATTTTTCACTCAAAGGGTTGGTAGAAATCTGGAATTCTCTCCCCCAATAGGTTGTCAATGCTGGATCCAGCCACAGCTTCCAGAGTGAGGTTGATAGAGGTTTGCTAGGTAAGGGTATTAAGGGATATGGGGAGAAAGTGGGAAATTTGAATTAGAAGGATTAGTTGAGGTACAAATCAGCCATGATCTAATTAATTGGCAGAACAGGCTCGAAATGCTGAATGGCCTACTTATGTTCCTATGTTCCTAATTACTCAGGTGTGGAATCCAGAACAAGGGCAGAATCTTTGAATGAGAGCTAAGGCATTTTGGAGTGAAATCAGGAGGCAGCTTTTCACACCAAGGGTAGTGGAAATCTGGAAGTCTCTCCCCTAAACAGCTGTGGATGCTGGATCCATTCACATCTTTGATGGATAGATATTTGTTAGGTCAGGGTATCAATGAATACAGGGCAAGGGTAAGTAATTAAAGTTGAGGTACAGATCAGCCAAGATCTTATAGAATGGCAGAACAGGCTTAAGGGGCTGAATGGCCTCCTCCTGGTCCTATGATCTTGGTGATGTGAAAACCTGTTTCTTTGCTGCCTGCATAGAACTTAGTGAGTGTGAGTTATTGCTAGGTAAACTGCTTGGCATGTGCATGGAGAAGGAAAGTTGCCTAAGGTTTTGCCCTGCCCGGGAATCGAATCCGGGTCCTTTCGCTTGTGATACAAGCTCACTAACCACCTCACTACAGTCTCAGCAGCAGATCAAAGCCTCAGTCAGGGAGAGCTGGAGCTTCCATCTGACAAACTGAGCCCATTTTCATTGCTGCTGACCTGCCTGTGACACTTGCTGGGAAGTGGATTCACAACGTGGATGTCAGATGAGGATAGGGTTGGGTTCAACTTAAGTTCCCCATATATGTTCACATATGAAATCAGTGTTTTAACCATAATAGGCTATAATAAGCACATTCATTGCAACAACAGTATCTACTGAACCTGTGGTTTGTCCTCCAATACCAAGTTAGTTTGATGATTGAAGTCTCAGTCTGATTAAATTGTAGACTTGTTTTTTAAGCACCCTCCCCCCTGACATTCCAGTATAACTGTAGCAGATGTGATCTGATTTATGTTGCCTTCGGGCAGAAAGAGAGGGAGGGGAAACAAGTCTGAACAGATGTGAGGCAAAAGTTTGGAGGGTGTGACTGGGTGGAACGTGTTTTTGAGACCATCTCCACTGCCTCAGGGTAAATTAGAATTGCCCTCTTAAGATAATAAATTGGTAAGGCCTTTATGGTTAAGGGCGGATACTGATAATAAGTAGGGTTGTGAGTGGCTGTGACCTACAAACATGAGAACAAAAAGAACAATAATCCTTGCATTTGGTATAGTGCTTTATATTGTTGAGACTTTACAGAATATACTGTAAAGTGACTTGACTGCAGAGTCCTGTTGTTTAGTGGTTAGAGCACTCGCCTGGCAAGCCAGAGACATGGGTTAGAGCACTCGCCTGGCAAGCCAGAGACATGGGTTTGATCCCCAGCAGGACAAAACCTTGGGTAAGTTTCCTTACTCCCTGAAGGAGGTTGAACCCACAAGAAAGTGTTATCGGATGGTGGGAGGAGTATTAGTCAAAATTAGTCAATTGGTTATCGGATAGTAAAAGAGATTTTACCAGTGCTCTAAATTAATAAAGAAAAGCTAGTGAAGCTGATTGACAGTTTTGTGATACAGATGGTATCCAAGAGAAAGGAACTGAACGAATTTCGAGCCAAACATAACATCCGTCTTGTCAGCGAGGAGAAAGTGTCTCAAGAGAAGACGGAACGGGGAAGAGTGGCTCAGCAGGACTCTTAGTGTCTGAGTGACATCTGTATCTCTCTCCCCACTTTCCTACATCCCTCTCTCCTCATTTGCGCTCCCCTTTTCACGCTCACTCCATCCCTTCTCTCTGTCTCTTTTTGTCTGAGGTAAGCCTCACACACTCCCTCTTCCTCCCCTTCTCTCACTGAGTGATGTCCTTATCTCTCCCCCCTTCCCTCCATCCCTCCTTCTACCTCTCAGCTCGGGGTCCTGTAGCTCGGTGGCTAAAGCACTCATCTTACACGAAACCTGGATTCAATTCCAGGCAGGTCAGGGCAAAACCATGTGCAAGTTTCTTTACTCCACATGCCTGATAATAATCTCACTAAAAAAATACAATAAAAAATTAGTCATTTCAATCCACAACAGTTTGTGGGATACTGCTGTGCACAAATGGCTGCCACATTTCGCCTAAATATATGCTGTCAATTCACTTTAATGTAGATTCTGAGAAGCACTTTGAGATGTCTAGAAGACAAGAAAAACACTATCAAATGCAAGGATTAGTATTATTATTATTCCACATGCCTGATAATAATCCCTCAAGAAAACAAAATTATATCAGTCATTTCGATCCACAACTGTTTGTGGGACACCGCTGTGCACAATTGGTTGCCGTGTTTTGTCATAAATTTACAGTCAATTCACTTTACAGTATATTTTGTGAAGCACTTAGACAATTAGAGGTCGTGATAAGGCACTATTTCAAATGCAAGGATTATTAGGATTACCATTTTGTGGGTGAAACACGGCAGCCAATTGTGCACAGAAGTGTCCCAGATAATCATGGATTGAGTAAACAAATTATACATCTATTTTTGAAAGGATTATTACCCCAAGAAATTGATCCACCTATTGACTAATAACCAGATTGCTACTTCCTGCTTGGTAAAACAGAAGTGTGTGGAGTAAGGAAACATGCCTGAAGTTTCGCACAACTAGGCAATTGAACCTAGATCATAGAAACATAGAATTATACAGCACAGAAGGAGACCATCCCCTGCGCTCTCCCCATATTTTTGCAAACCTGTCCTCCCCAAATAATTATCTACTGTACTCCCTTAAAAATTGTTATTTAATCAGCTTCTGTTACCCTTTCAATCCATAGATTCCAACTTGCTACGTGAAAAAATTTGACCTCATCTTCCCTCTGTTTCTTTTACCAACAATTTTAACTTGGTGTTCTCAGTTTACTGACTCACTCACCAGGAAAATAGTTTCTCCTTATACACCCTATTAAATCCCCTCATAATTTTTAAAACTTCTATTAAGTCTCCTCTTAACTTTCTCTGCTCTAAGGTGAATAATCCTAGCTTCTCTAGCCTCTCCTGAAGGCCCTCATTCCAGATATCATCCTGGTAAATCGCCTTTAGACCCTCTCCAATGCCTTGACATCTTTCCTAAAGTGTGATGCCCAGAACTGAACACAGTACTCGAGCTGAGGCCTAACCAGTGTTTTATAAATGTTCATCATAACTTCCTGACTTTTGTATTCTATGCTCCTTTTTATAAAGCCTAGTATCCCATATGTTTTTTTAAACAGCTTTATCTGTTTTATCTATGAACGTCTCTCTGTTCCTTCACCTCCCTTTAAGATTCTACTATCAGTTTATACTGCCTCTCCTCATTCTTCCTTTCAAACTGCATCACTTCACATTTATCCATATTAAATGTCACCTGCCATGTGTCTGCCCATTTTATCAGTCTGTATATGTCCTCTTGTAGTTGGCTACAATCCTCCTCACTTTTTTCCTTTTTGGGGGGTTTTGTATCATCTGCAAACTTGGAAATTGTACTCCCTATCCCCAAGTCCAGGTCATTTATATCAACAGCAGTGGTTCCAATACTGACCCCTGGGGGACATCGCTGCACACTTCCCTCCAATCAGAAAAACAACAGTTCACCACCACTCTCTGCTTTCTGTCTCCCAGGCAATTCTGTATCCATGCTGCACTGTCCCTTTAATACCGTGGGCTTCTGTTTTGTTAGCAAGTCCTTTCGCTTGTGAGGTGAGAGCGCTATCCATTACAACAACAACAATAACAACAACAACAAAATTGCACTTATATAGCGCCTTTCACGTCAGGAGGGCGTCCCAAAGCACTGAACAGTCACGTCATGACCCGAGCGGTGAGGACTGGGGGATGGTCAGGGTATGGGGAAGGGGAAGGGGAAGGAGAGGGGGAAGAGTTAATGGGGCAGCTGAAGGCGCGGTCGAAGAGGAAGGTCTTGAGACCGGCCTTGAAGGAGGAAAGGGAGGAGGCGAGGCAGAGGGGCTGCAGGATGGAGTTCCACAGTGTGGGGGCAGAGAGTCTGAAAGCCCGGCCACCGATGGTTGAGCGGTTAGGGCGGTGGACACGGAGCAGGCCTGAGTCTGCTGAACGGAGGATACGGGCACAGGCTGATAGGGAGACAGTAGGTCAGAGAGATAGGCGAGGGCAAGGCAATGGTCTTGAAAGTGAGGACGAGGATCTTGAATTCGATCCTCTGGGGGATGGGGAGCCAGTGGAGACGGGCGAGGGTGGGAGTGATGTAGTCACGAAACCTGGTGCGGGAGAGGACACGAGCTGCAGAGTTCTGAATGATCTGCAGCCTGTGAAAGGAGGAGCTGGGGAGGCCGACGAGAGAGTTCTCGTAGTAGAGTTCCACTACAGTACTCTGCATATAGAGGACAAATGAGGCAGGCTTGTAAACACTGACACAGACTAGCTGGATGAATAGCCTGCGTGTGTATGTGTGTGTGTAGATTCTATGTGTAATGGCATGTATGCAAAAAAGGCATCTGAAGGATGTGATGGTGTGAAAGGCAATCTGAATATCTGAGGAACCTTCGTTTGGAAATAGTTGCTACTGTATTTTGTTTTTAATGACCTTGGACGCAAAGGAAGGAATTGTTTTGTCATAAAATCCTGGTCTTTGTCCTGGGTGTGATCTGGCAACCTGAGGACAATAATAATCTTTACATTTGATATAGCACCTTTCATATCATGAGCATGTGTCAACAACATCAAAAAATTACATTTGTCTAGCGTCTTTCATATCGGGAGGACGTCCCAAATGTAATTCGTTGTTGTTGGAAAAAGCGCTTCACTGGATTTACTATAAACCATGTGTATATGGTAGAACACAGCAGTCAGGTTGCTCACAGCAATGTCCCACACACAGCCATCGGTGAATGACAATTTTTACATGGTGGATTGTTGGCCGGGATACTGGGAGAGAAAGTCCCTTCCCTTATTGAATAGCACTATAACAACAACAACATTGCCCTTATATAGCGCCTTTCATGTTGGGAGGACGTCCCAAAGTACTGAACAGTCAGGTCGGGACCCGAGCTGGGGGATGGTGGGAGGGTCAGGGTAGGGGGAGGGAGAGGGGGAAGAGTTAGTGGGGCAGCCGAAGGCACGGTTGAAGAGGAAGGTCTTGAGACCGGCCATGAAGGAGGAAAGGGAGGAAGCGAGAGGCTGCGGGATGGAGTTCCACAGTGTGGGAGCAGAGCGGCTGACAGCCGACGGTTGGGGGGTTAGGGCGGTGGACGCGGAGCAGGCCTGAGTCGGCTGAACGGAGGGTGCGGGCGGCTGGTAGGGAGACAGTAGGTCAGAGAGTTAGGTGGGGGCAAGGCTGTGAATGGCCTTGAAAGTGAGAATTTTTCGACCTCCCCTACGTGTTTCACCCCCACCCGAACACTCCCCTCCCAGCCCGGGGCACACGCCCCCTGTGCAGCGCCTTGGGACGTCCTCCCGACGTGAAAGGCGCTTCATAAGTTTAAGTTGTTGTTGTTGAGAGGTGCTGTACAAGTGTCATTCTGTTGTTGTTGTTGTTCCCAATGTGAAGGCCGCTCTGCTCTACAAGTAGTTTGTTGTTGTTGGATGGCTTTGCTGTTCCAGGGGAGAGCAGGCAGCATGGCCCCGCCCAGGCTGGTTGTCCTGGTGACGGCGCTGGCCCTGCCCAGGCTGTTGCCCTGGTGACGGCGCTGGCCCCGCCCAGGCTGTTGCCCTGGTGACGGCGCTGGCCCCGCCCAGACTGTTGCCCTGGTGACGGCGCTGGCCCCGCCCAGACTGTTGCCCTGGTGACGGCGCCGTTCTTGCTGCGCGCGCTCCTCCGCTCGCGGCTTGTGGGTAAGGAAGATGGCGGCGGGTCCTGAGGTGGTGCTGAGCGCGGACGCGGCGGGGCCTCAGTGGAGCTGCAGTGTGTGGGAGCCGCTCTCCGGGGCCGTCATCACTACATACCGCGGGAGCAGCTGCGGCAGCCGCGGCCTGTGTCTGCTCAACGGCGAGTACCTGCTGGGCGCACAGCTCGGCAAGAACTGCATCAGTGTCTGGGAGATACAGCGCAAGGTGCGGCTCCGGGGAAACTGAGGAGGAACCTGGGGGAGCTGGGGGAGGGGGAGCTGGGGGAGGGGGAGCTGGGGGAGGGGGAGCTGGGGGAGGGGGAGCTGGGGGAGGGGGAGCTGGGGGAGGGGGAGCTGGGGGAGGGGGAGCTGGGGGAGGGGGAGCTGGGGGAGGGGGAGCTGGGGGAGGGGGAGACCTGGGGGAGGGGGAGCTGGGGGAGGGGGAGCTGGGGGAGACCTGGGGGAGGGGAGACCTGGTGGGGAGGAACTGGCGGAGGTGGTGAGGGGTGGTTGGGTGTGGGGGGCATGGGGGGGGTTTCGGGCCCACTCTCAGTGTCAGTGCAGTTACACCGAGTGTTGTGTTCCGTTTGTCCTATTTTTGTGTGTGGGGGCGGGGGGGAATGACACACGCACGTGGGAACCATCGCCATGTTTATACACAACGAAAACAGAAGTGTGGGAACCTGCAGCAGGCGGCCAGGCGGGTTCCAGGGCCGGGGGGGTGGCGGGGGGCCGGGGTTGGGTGGCGGGGGGCCGGGGGGGTGGCGGGGGGCCGGGGTTGGGTGGCGGGGGGCCGGGGTTGGGTGGCGGGGTGCCGGGCGGGGGGCCGGGGTTGGGTGGCGGGGTGCCGGGCGGGGGGCCGGGGTTGGGTGGCGGGGGGCCGGGGTTGGGTGGCGGGGTGCCGGGCGGGGGGCCGGGGTTGGGTGGCGGGGTGCCGGGCGGGGGGCCGGGGTTGGGTGGCGGGGTGCCGGGCGGGGGGCCGGGGTTGGGTGGCGGGGTGCCGGGCGGGGGGCCGGGGTTGGGTGGCGGGGGGCCGGGCGGGGGGCCGGGGTTGGGTGGCGGGGTGCCGGGCGGGGGGCCGGGGTTGGGTGGCGGGGTGCCGGGCGGGGGGCCGGGGTTGGGTGGCGGGGTGCCGGGCGGGGGGCCGGGGTTGGGTGGCGGGGGGCCGGGCGGGGGGCCGGGGTTGGGTGGCGGGGGGCCGGGGTTGGGTGGCGGGGGGCCGGGGTTGGGTGGTCGGGGGGGGGAAAGCAAAGAACTGCACAGGCTGGAAATCTGACACAGAGACAGAAATCGCTGGTCAGGTAGACCTAGCAGGTCAGGTAGCATCTATGGAGAGAGGAAAGTGAGTTAACGCTTCAGGTCTATAACAACTGTTCTGACGAAGGGGGAGAGGGGGAAGAGTTAGTGGGGGAGTCAAAGGCGCGGTCGAAGAGCAAGGTCTTGAGACGTAACAACATTACATGTGTACAGCACAGGTGCTCCAGCATCTATGGAGAGAGGAAAGTGAGATAATGTTTCATGTCAATGACAGCTGAGTGCTCCCACCCATCTGTTCTTATTTGAGATTTCCAGGATCTGCAGTATTTTCCCTTTGCCATCATAAGCTTAAGAGTCTCCAAACTGTTCCATACCTCCCACTTGGAAGCACCCAAGATATTTATTGGAATGGAATGCCACTCTTTCCCAGGAGGGATGCTTTGCTCATTCTGGAGATTATTAGGTGCAGATTTGCAAACCCAGAGTGGGCGTTGGAGTAACTGGAGTCTAACCATCTAAACGTGCATAGCTTGCCATTGACAGCACTGTCTGGCAAGCATTCCTGTTGCTTGTCCAGCTAGGACCAAACTGCCCCAAACTGCCACCGTCTCATGCACTGGGATGTTCAGCTGCATGAGTGTCGCTGTATAAATGCTAGTTGTTGTTGTTGTTATGGCTTTGTCTTGCAGAATTGACAGTAGCTAAATGGGAGGATTATCTGCCCTTAGTGACTGGTGAGTCCCTTCAAGTCCTGCAGATGAGCTTAAAAGCAAATCTGTCAACTTTCGAAAGGCTTTTGCACTAGTGCCTAATGAAGCTCTCATGATGAAACTGGAAGCCATGGGAGCACATGCCCAACCTGATTGGATTTTATCTGCAATGTCTGTTTAAGTTGCAAAATCTGTGTAAGTGTTGACTGTGGCCCAACTAGTTCATGAGGTGTTAGTGAGTGAGAGAGAATGCAGGCCGGTGGGGAGGCAGTTGCTCCAGTTGCATCAAATGATATATTAAAGCTACCAGCCATTTGG
This sequence comes from Hydrolagus colliei, assembly GCA_035084275.1. NCBI lineage: Eukaryota > Metazoa > Chordata > Chondrichthyes > Chimaeriformes > Chimaeridae > Hydrolagus > Hydrolagus colliei. Next base: position 7,859,871 of record CM068766.1, on the reverse strand, counting down.
CTGCTCCTTGAGATTATAGAGTGTGAGGGACAAAAACAAAATTACATTTGTATAGCGCCTTTCATGTCAAGAGGATATGTTAAGGCACTGGACAGTCAGTCTTGCAGATAGTGGGTGATGGAAGGGTGGGGGGAAAGGGAGAAAATGTGTTAACAAATTGAGTTTTGATTGGATCGGAACACAGCAAAGACAGTAAGTTACACTGATGGGTGGAGTGAATGGTTCTTACTGGATACCAATACCAGGTCATGTTCTTAGTGTTCGTAGTGTTTATTTTTAAATGTTCATTTGGAAAATATCCAGTAACATAAAGACAGATAAAGACAGGTGTGTAAATTGCAGCTAGTTTGGTGTCTGGCCTCTGATCATGGCCAGTGTCATCCAGACTGTTGAGAGGATGTTTCTGAAGAATCTTTGTTTCTTTTATTTAAGGACCAGCTGCAGCAGAAGATCATCTGCCCTGGGGTTGTGAACTGTCTCACTGCATCGGCCAACGGACTTTATGTTACTGCCGGTATCGGGGATAGCATCTATCTGTGGGAGGTAATGGCTGCATCGCTTAACTCTGGAGCCCAGAGGTTGTTGTAGATATGGAGGCTAATAATTGCAGGCCTGATGCTTGGTTTTACTCTGCTTATCGAGTGAGTAAAGCTTTTTATCAACTGTAACAATAGCTTTTATATTTATTTGTAGCGCCAGGTAGCGTCTTGGATCGGAGCCTGACATTGGGGGGTAGGAGGGGACCATAAGCACGAAGAGGAAAATTTGATCTGAAAATGAGGAAGGAGGGGGTACAAAATCATACAGGAGATTGCAGTTTGGAATCCAGACGCACACATAGTGAATGGTTACCTGGATGTGGTGCTGGAGGATGGGATTAGAAACATCATGACACTTGACACAGTCCAAGATAGAGATTTTAGGACTGGACGCAGAAGAGACGGGCTAAAGAGATGGAGATCCAGAGGTCATCGGTATAGATTCTTGAAAGCTCGGCCATCAATGGCCGGGGCCCAAATGGGTAGGCAGCCACTATATGGGAGGAAGTGGTAGATACGGAAGTGTGTAGGGATTACAGGTCATGAGGAATGTCACAGGGAGGCATTGAAACCTGCAAGGACTGGGGTGAAAGACGTGGAGTTTGCTGGTGGTGGAGTTTGGTAAGTTTATAGCGTAGTTAGGGAGATCAGGAGGTGTGAAATAATAAACAACCAAATTACATTGGTATGGCGCCTTTCACTTTGGGAGGACGTCCCAAGGTGTTGGATGGACAGTATTCCAGACTTGAGCTGGGATTGGAGAGGATGGGGGGGGGAAAGGTTGATCGAAACCATGGTCAACGAGGAGGGCCTTTAGGTTGGTCTTGAAGGAAGCACGGTATGGGGTGAGGCGGAGGGACTCCGGGATGGAGTTACATCATCCTGCCGCTCCGCCCTATCCTCTGCCAAATCATCCTTCTACTCCAGGATAATCCTACAGGCGAAGGACAACCCAACCTCTTCTCCATCACCAATCAGCTCCTCTGTCCGCCTCGCCTTGCAGATCCTCTCCTTGAACTCCCGCCGTGAGGAGGTGTTGGATTTCCTCGAGACCAAAATCGAGGGAATCCGCTCTGCGGTCACTGTCCCTCCAACTTCCACCCCTTCCCCCCCTCCCCCCCCCCACAACCTGCCTCCCACCCATCCCTCCTTTGATCTCACCTCCCCATCCTTCGTCATCAAGACAATCTCCTCCATGAAGCCCACCACCTGCTCCCTAGATCCCATCCCCACCCTGATCCTCACCACCCAGCTCCACATGCTAGCCCCACTAATTGCTGACCCTTTCATCTGGGACCGTTCCCACTCCCTACAAAACTGCTTCCATCACTCCCATCTTAAAAAGTCTTCTCTCGATGCGTCGCAGCTATCAAGCTACCGGCCCATCTCCAACCTCCCCTTCCTCTCCAAGGTCCTCGAAAGAGTGGTTGCCTCCCAGCTCCGCTCCTTTCTCACAAACCATTCACTCCTTGAACCGCTCCAATTGGGTTTCCGTGCTTCCCAAAGCACGGAAACTGCTCTGGTCAAGGTCACAAACGACATCCTGACCATCTGTGACCAGGACTCCCTCTGCCTCCTCGTCCTCCTCGACCTATCCGCCGCCTTTGATACCACTCAGGCCTCCTCCACCTCTCCTCCTTCCTCAACCTTCAAGGCTCTGTCCTTGACTGGATCCGGTTATACATCTCCCACCGCCTTCACTTCGACTCCTCCAATGGTTTCTCCTCCAGCCCTCGCACAGTCACATGTGGTGTTCCCTAGTGCTCTGTCCTTGGCCCCCTACTCTTCACACTATACATGCTCCCCCTGGGCAACATCATCTGCAAAAATGGGTTAAACTTCCACATGTAAGTAAGTAAGTAATCCTTAAGTTTAGAGTGCTTTCCACGTCCTATCGACGTCGCAAAGCGCTTCACAGAGTTTGGGGAAGGAAAGTAGGAAAATTAACGGTATATTTGTGGGCAAAATGCGGCAGCCAAATTGTGCACATGTATGCGGGTGACACCCAACTCTTTCCATGTCCACCCTCAACTCCAGGACTACTGGCGTTCTGACTGCGTGTCTATCCGACATTGAGTACAGGACGAGGGCCAATTTCCTCCAGCTCAATGTCAACAAGACAGAGGCTCTCCTGATTGGCTCATGTCAGCACCTCCGCACCTCAGACGCTGACAACATCAGCATCCAAGGCTGCACGCTCCATCTCTCAAAGTCAGTCAATCTGGGCCCATGTTTGACCCCGAACTCTCCTTCCTCCCCCACATCCGCTCCGTGACCAGACAGCCTTCCACCACCTCTGCAATATTGCCGGACTCCGCCACTACCTCACCCGCCGAAACTCTCATCCACGCCTTTATCACTTCCAGGCTCGACTAAGGGAACTCTCTCCTCGTCGGCCTTTCTAGCTCCTCCCTTCACAGGCTGCAGATCATTCAGAACGCTGCAGCTCACACACCAGGCTCCACGACCACATCACTCCCACCCTTGCCTGTCTCCACTGGCTCCCCATCCCCCAGAGGATTGAATTCAAGATCCTCGTTCTCACCTTCAAGACCATTCATGGCCTTGCTCCCGCCTCTCTGACCTGCTGTCTCCCTATCGGCCCACCCATCCTCTCCGCTCTGCAGGCTCTGACCTGCTCCGCATCCACCTCCCTAACCGCGCAACCATCGGTGGCTGGGCCTTCAGCCTCTCTGCTCCCACACTGTGGAACTCCACCCCGCAATCCCTTCGCCTCACTTCCTCTCTTTCCTCCTTCAAGGCCGGTCTCAAGATCTTCCTCTTCGACCATGCCTTCTGCTCCCCTCCTAACTCTTCCATCTCTCCTACTCTCCTTCCCTTTCCCCCTACCACGACCTTTCCTCCCGTACTCGGGTCTTGACCTGACTGTTCAGCGCTTGGGACGTCCTCCCGACCTGAAAGGCGCTCTATAAATGTAATTTTGTTGTTGTGTTGGGGCAGAATGGCTGAAGTTGGGGGATGTGAAGTATGCTGGGGCCCATTGGGAGGAAGGGAATGTGCAGGTTGTTAGGGGGACAGGAGGTCACGGAGGTAGGGGGTAGCGAGGCTATGGAGGTCTTTTAGCGTAAGGTCCCAGACCTTACGCTAAACTGTATCTTGAACTGTATCCTTTGTGTGATGGGAAGCCAGTGGAGTCAGGCGACGGTGAGGGGATATGGTCATGAGTGTGCACAAGAGGATATGGACTGCAGAGTTCTGGATGATTTGCAGCCTGTGGAGGGAGGAGTTGGGGAGGCTGACAAGCAAGGAGTTTGCATAATCAAGCCCGGATGTTATGAATGCATGTGTGAGAGTTTCGACGGCCAATGGTGTGAGACAATGGTGGTGCCAGACAATGTTGTAGAGGTGGGTGAAGGTAGAGCAGGTCAAGTCATGGTTGTGGGGTAGAACAACCCCACAACAAAATTACATTTGTATAGCGCCTTTCATGTCAGGTGGATGTCTCAAGGGGTGAGGTGGGGAGAGGAGTTGCCGATGGGTCCATCAAAGAGGAGAGTCTTGAGGCAAGATTTGAAGGAGGCTAGGGAGGGGGCGAGGCAGAGGGACTTCGGGGTGGAATTCCTGAGGTTGGGGGCAGAGTGGCTGAAGGCTCGCCCGCCAATGGTTGGGCAGGTGGGTCGGGGGACGCGGAGCAGGCCAGAGCCTGCTGAATGGAGGGGGCGGGCAGGTTGGTAAGGGGATAGGAGGTCACGGATGTAAGGTGGGGCAAGATTGTGGAGGACCAGGATCTTGAATTGGATCCTCTGGATGATGGGGAGCCAATGGAATTGGGCAAGGATGGGGGGGGATAGGATCACGGAGTTTGGAACGGTAGAGGACACGGGCCACAGAGTTCTGGATTATCTACAGCCTGCGGACAGAGGAAATGGGAAGGCCGACCAGCAAAGCATTTGCATAATCAAGCCAGGATGTAATGAAGGCGTGGATGAGAGTTTCAGCGGCTTTAGGGGTGAGGTAATAGTGGAGTCAAGAAATGTTATGGAGGTGGGGAAAGGCAGAGCGAATCATTCCTTGGATCTGAGGGAGGAAAGACAGTTGAGGTTCAAACAACTCACCTAGGATCCTGTCTGGATTGGTGAGGTGGAGTATGCAACCATGGAGATTGATGCAGCCAGTGCCTGATGCAAGAAGGCGCTGGCGCGAGCCAGTCAGTAAGCAGGAGAATAGAAAGGAGAGTTGAGGGTCGAACAAGACACCTAGGATCCTGACTGACTTAATGAGGTAGAGTGTGCAACTCTGGAGTTTGATGCTACCAGTGCTTGAGGCATGAAGGCGCTGGCAAGAGCCAATCAGGAGGGTCTCGATCTTGTTGACATTCAACTGTAGAAAGTTAACTCTTATCCAGGACTCTGCCTTTGGCCTCGAATCCAGGCAGTCTGTCAGGACAGCAGTGGTCCTGGAGTCGAAGGCAGAGGCAGAAAGATAGAGTTGGGTGTCATCCGCATACATTTGAAAGTTGACCCCATGTCTGCGGATGCCGTCACCAAGTGGGAGCATGTGGATATTGAAAAGTAGAGGACCAAGGACAGAACCCTGGGGGAAGCCACAGAAGACAGATAACAGCAACAACTTGCACTTGTATAGCACCCTCCACTCAGGGTTGTGACTCAGAGCTCTTAACAGTAGTGGAGCCTGACTGCAAGCCAGGGTGGGGGTGATGTGAATAGGTGATATACGCACGGTTAAAGAGTGGGACTTAGTTTTAGTGGGACTTGAAAAAGTGGAGCGAGAGGGCAAGGCAGAGGGATTGAGTGGGAGTGTTCCAGAGTTTTGGGGTGCAGTGATCTCTGATTGTGGGGCGGAGGAGGGTACGTGGGATGAGCAGGAGGCCGGTGCCAGTCGAGCCGAGGTGCCGGGTGGTGGATTGAGGAGTGCGGAGTGGTAAGAGAGGAGGCAGAGAACTCACAAATAGAATTGTGAGCTGTTGTGATGCTTTGGACTGAACGCTAGGTGGCGAGCTGTACACATGCAAAACAAGACTTGAAGCAGAAAGCCTTTGCTGATTATTTGGTGATGATAGTAATGTGTGTAGGTAAAACTGTTCATTTATCAGCTGCCAATTGCAACAAATCCACTTAAATATAAATACTTGGTATCAGGTTGGAGGTCAAAGTGCAAGAGGAAGCAATACGGTTGCTTTATAACCCAGAATGCCCCCAAAAGCAGGTCTCACAAATGGAATTAACTTTCCATCTCCTGCAAGGAAATGACAGTAACATTTCAGCCTAGTGCTTGATGAGGTTAATGTGATTGTTCCAAGGTGCTGTCTGACTTGCTTTTTATTTTGGTAGTTTGTGTGCCGATCTGGCTCAGCGATAAGACTTTTGCCTTGTAAAAGGTTGTGGGAGGTTGTGGGTTCAGATGCCATGTCGGGATTTGATCTCACATTGACTCAGCTGACGCTCCAATGCAGTGTTGGAGGGCATTACATTGTCAGAGGTGCTGCCCTTCGGATGAGCTATTAGACTGAGCTCTCGGCTGCCTGTCCAGATAGACGGTAAAGATCCTGCAGCACTATTCAAAAAGAGATAATCTCTTAAATTGACCTGGCCAACAATCCCCCAAATAAAAGTGATCACTCATTTCTCAACTGTTTTTGCGACTTTGCTGTGTGCAAACTGACTGCTGCATTTGCCTATACATAAACAGTCAATCCACTTTACAGTAAATCCTGTGAAGTGCTTTGAGACGTCCTTCCGATGTGATGAGACCCTATCCCAAATGCAAAGATTATTATTATTCATTTTTGGCTTTTCTAACTCCTAATTGTATGAATAAATATGTACTTTTGAGATTAGCACAGCCATTTACCGAGGCTTTGGAGTTCAAACTAAAACTAAAAATGGAAAGGTAGATGAAGGAAACCAATATTTGTCATTTCTCTATAGGTTTGTAGTGGGAACCTGCTGACTGTACTTCACAGACATTACCAGGACCTGACCTGCCTTTGTTTCACCGATGACAGCAGTCACTTTGTGTCGGGAGGGAAGGATAACCTGGTTCTGGTGTGGAACCTTTACAGGTGTGTATGTAAACTGATTAAAGTTTGTATAATTTTTTATCTGGCTGTCTCAAATAACTTGACCGCTCAATCCATGTTTGTTTTCGGATACTTCTGTGTGCAATTGGCTACCGCATTTCATCTATTAGCTAATTAGTCAATTGACTTTACAGAATATTCTGTGAAGCCCTTTGAGACATTGCGAAGATGTGATGAAGCGCTATATCAAATGCAGATATTATTATTATCTGAATTGTTTCTGACTGGATTATACAACTGGTGTGATTTAGTTAAACTAGGCGGTGGGGAAAATTTGTGACATGATAGTGAGCAAGACCTAACAACAAAATTACATTTTTATAGCGCCTTTCACTTCAGGAACACGTCACAAGGTACTGGACAATCATAGTTTCAGACCCGAGCTGAGGACAAGGAGGGTGGAGAGAAAGGGAGGGATTTGGAATGGCCAATGAGACCATTGAAGGAAATGCGATACGGAATTCCCAATCACTCTGTGATAGTCTCTTAACCCGTTCTTAAAGTGAGCCTGGTCTGCAGTATTCCAAGGCCCTGCTGATGGCAGTCCAGAGTGACCTGGCTCATTGGTATGACCTGAAAGGGCAAACAAGTCACTGGGGATAGGGAATCTTCCCATTTAGCCTCGTTAACCCTGCAAGCCAAAGTCCTAATGGGCAGTAGGGTGGTCTAGCTGGACAAGTAGCAGGAAAGCTTGCCAGACAGTGAGAATCTACAGGGGAACCACGGGACCACGACCAGGTGGTAGCGTTAGTGAGGTGTCAATTCTGCTGGATGAAAGATTAAACTATTGGTTACCGTCCATGCAGAGTCGGCCCTGTACACATCGAGGGCCGGGGAAGAGTAATCCTGCAATCCTAATCTGACCCTACGTATTTGGCAGCATCTCCTTTGGCAGGATTGGGAACCAGTCTAGCAATCCAGAAGTGACGACACAGTAGAGTGGCGCGAAGTTTAAAAACTTTTCTTGGGGATTTTGTGCTTTTATTCCCTGTTCCCTGATTGGCTAATCAGGGAACTGTTTGTTCCCATTGGCCAGAGTGGTCGTGTTAGGACCAGGAAAGTGTTGTTTGGGAACCGCCAAATCAGTGGCCGCGGTCCGGGAACCAGGGGTGTCGTGTCAGTGAGGTTTATTTAACTGGAAATGGGTAAGGAAATATTCGGGACCGACTCTGACTGGTTGCCTAGGCGTGTCGTTACACCACTGAGTTAGTCGCCAACCGAGGTTCCACTGTATAATAATAATAATCTTGCATTTGATATAGCTTTTCACATCTTATCGACGTATTAAAGTGCTTCAAGGAATATACTGTAAAGTGAATTGACTGTATATTTGTGGGCGAAACGTGACAGCCAATTGCCCACAGCAGTATCCCATAAACAGTCGTGGATTGAAAATGACCAACATTTATTATTTTGTTTTTTTTTAGACAGATTATTATTAGGCGTATGGACTAAGGAAACTTGCTCAAGGTTTCGCCCTGATCTGCCTGGATTCGAACACAGGCCTTGTGCTTGTAAGGCGAGTGCTCTTAAACACTGAGCTACAGGAGTTCATGTGGTTTATGCTGGTTAAACTCCAAAGTTATCGCAACACACCCTCTGGGATTCCAAGGGCTTATCCAGCTTGCAACTATATCTCTCCAAATGAAGTAAATAGGATGTGTCCCTCCAGGGAGCGAAATCACATTCTTTCCCTTTAAGGACACATCCTATTTACCTAATTTCAATACACGAGTTTCCTTGGGTATATGAGATACATAGAATTCTGGTTTAGATACTCTCTTAAACATGTGTCAGACACTTGAGTCGACCATAAAAAATAAAATGATGCTTTGAGAATGTGGTCAGTTCAACTGTTAGCCTCTGTGTCTGTTTCAGCCCTTTAAAGCCCTCCATGACCTCGCCCCGCCTTACCTCTGCGACCTCCTAACCCCACCAACCCCTCAATGCGTTCGGGCCTGCTCCATGTCCCCCAACTCACCCACTCCACCATCAGATGGCGAGCCTTCAGCCACTCTTCTGCCCCCAACCTCTGGAATTCCCTCCCACAGTCCCTCTGCCTCACCCCTCCCTAGCCTCCTTCAAATCTTGCCTCAAAACGCTCCCATCGGTCATCCCTCCCCTGCTTTCCCTCCACCCACCCCAATCTCAATTCGGGTCTGAAGCACTGTCCAGCACCTGGGGACGTCCTCCCGACATGAAAGGTGCTATATACAGTAAAAGCCCGTTTATCTGTGACCCGATCAACCGGATTACGAGATCCCCTCCCAGGGCAATTCCCCATTCCAGCAATTGCGAGTATGCTCACTTTGCGCATGCATGCAATCAGTGCGCATGCGCACTCATTGAATTTACGAACTCTGCGTTTTTACCGATCATTTTACCGAGTGTGCTGGAATTATTCGTAAGTATCCATACAATATTCTGTTACTACAGTCAAAGCCTGTTTATCTGGCACCCTTGGGACCTGGCCAATGCCGGTTAAAGTGCGTGCTGGATATTCGGTTGAAAACACCCCCCAAATTTTTTAAAAAATAATATTTTAACGCATTTTCCCGGATAAATTCCGGTTATCGAATGTGGACTTTTTTGTGTGATGCGGGTCATACGAAAGTTACGGTTGATCGGGTGCCGGATAAACGGGCTTTTACTATATTTAGTATATTATTAATATGGTATGTTTTAAAATATGTTAATTTTTTGTGTTGGGTTTTCGGCAACTTGCTGCCCGATTATCCGGCACAGTCAATTAGTCGACTCCCGGAGAGTGCCGGATAAACAGGCTTTTACTGTAAATGTAATTTTATTGTTGTTACCCTTCATTCTCCCCTGGAGGGTCTCCCCTCCACCATTATCCACAAAATCCAGCTAATTCAAAACTCTGCCACCGGCATACTCACCCGCACCAAACTTCACTTCCCCATTACCCCAATCCTTGCCAGACTTCACTGGCTCCCAGTGAGAGGATCGACTTCAAGATCCTCACCCTTGTTTTCAAGTCCCTCCACTCCTCTGCACCCTCCTACCTCTCTGATCTCTCCCCCCAAACCAGCACCCGCTGCCTTCGCTCCACCGGGTCTGGCCTCCTCCATGTCCCCGAATCCTCTGCTCCACCCTCGGCAGCTGTGCCTTCAGCCACTATGCCCAGAGGCTTTGTACTCCCTTCCTCACTCCCTTTGCCTCGCCCCCTCTCTTCCCAGTTTCAGGTCACAGCTAAAGACCTTTCTCTTCGACCGCGCCTTTGGTTGGTCACCTTTGCTCCTGGCTCGGTCCCGGGATCCACTATTGTGAAGCGCTCTGAGACGCCATCCGGTGTGGAGGGTGCTCTATAAATCAAAGTTGTTGTTGTTCATTCCTTCCCTTCCTTGCTTTTACTGCTCTGTGTGCCTAGAATAGTTTCTCTTCGACCGAGCTTTTGGTCACCTTCCTGCCCCTGCTCCTGGCTCGGTCCTGGGACCCGCTATTGTGAGGCGCTCTGAGACGCCTTCTGGTGTGGAGGGCGCTATATAAATCGAAGTTGTTGTTGTTATCTCATTCTGTGTCTGTTTCATCAGACATTCACTGAGGCCCACTTCCCTCACTCTGGATCAGCCACTTTCTGTCACTCTCACTCAGTCCTTCATCTACCACTTTGTGGAGTTATAGCTCAGTGGTTAGAGCATTTGGCAAGCAAGAGACCTGGGTTTGATTCCCGGCAGGAAAGCTTGGGCAAATTTCCTTACTCCACATGCCTGATAATAATCCCTCAAAAAAAAAAGCAAGAATAATTTAGTCACTCACTCTGCCACTTTGTGGGACACTGCTGTGCCCAATTGCCTGCTGTGCTTCGCCCACAAAAATACAGTCAATTCGTTTCACATTTTACGTGAAACGCTTTGAGACATCCAGAAGACTGGAAGAAGGACTAAAAACCGAATCTATCTGGTTAGAAATGAGGAATAAAAAAGGTGCAGTTACACTGTTAGGGGTATACTATAGACCACCAAATAGTGGGGAGGAGATAGACAAGCAGATCTGCAAGCGTATCACGGAGAAATGCAGAACTAATAGAGTAGTGATAATGGATGACTTCAACTATCCCAACATAGACTGGCAGAATAGTAGAGTAAAGGGCAAGGAGGGAGAAGAATTCCTGAAGTGTGTGCAGGACAACTTTCTTGATCAGTATGTTTCCAGTCCAACGAGGAAAGAAGCATTGCTGGATCTAGTTTTGGGAAATGAGGTAGGGCAAGTTCAACAGGTTTCTGTAGGTGAGCATCTAGGGAATAGTGACCACAATATCGTTAGATTCAGAATAATTATGGAAAGGGATAAGGAACGATCACAGGTGAGGACACTCAACTGGAAAAGGGCTAATTTCAATGAGTTGAGGTGGGACCTAGCCAAGGTGGATTGGAAAGAAAAATTGGCAGGTAAGACAACTAACGAGCAGTGGGCAGCGTTCAAAGAGGAGATAGTTCAGGCACAGGTCAAAAGCATCCCCACAAAGGTGAAATGTAAGGCATCCAAACCTCCCTGGATGACTAAGGAAATCGGGGCCAAAATCAAACAAAAAAAAGAGGCTTATGATAAGTGTCAGGCTCAAAATTCAGAAGGGAACAAAGCAGAATATAGGAAGTGTAGGATAGAACTAAAAAAGGAAGTTAGAGGGGCAAAGAGACTGCATGAAAAACAATTAGCGAGTAAGATTAAGGGGAACCCTAAGGTTTTTTTACCAACATATTAAGAGTAAAAGGTTGGTCAAGGAGAGGGTGGGGCCAATTAGGGACCTAGGAGGAAATCTCATTGTGGAGGCAGAGGGCATGGCTGATGTACTGAATGAGTACTTCGCCTCTGTCTTCACAAAAGAAAAGGATACAGCCAATGCCATGGTATTAGAGGAGAGGGTAGGAGAAATGGATAGAATAATTATAACCAGAGAGGAAGTGCTAAAAAGGTTGACGTCGCTCAAGGTGGATACGTCACCTGGTCCGGATGGGATGCACCCTAGGTTACTAAGTGAGGCACGGGAGCAAATAGCAGGGACTCTGGCCACGATCTTTCAATCTTCCTTGGACACAGGGGTCGTGCCAGAGGACTGGAGGATAGCTAATGTTACTCCCTTGTATAAAAAGGGGCAGAAGGACAAGCCTGGTAACTACAGACCAGTCAGTCTAACGTCGGTAGTGGGCAAACTTCTAGAGTCCATAATCAGGGACAAGGTAGATCTTCACTTAGAAAGATATAGGCTAATAAAGGACAGTCAACATGGATTTGTTAAAGGCAAATCTTGCCTTACAAATCTGATAGAATTTTTTGATGAGGTAACGGAATGGGTGGATAATGGTAGCGCAGTTGATGTAGTTTACATGGACTTTCAAAAGGCATTTGACAAAGTGCCACATGAGAGACTTATTATGAAATTAAAGGCCCATGGCGTAAAAGGGACAGTGGCAGCGTGGATCCACAACTGGCTGCGAGACAGAAAGCAGAGAGTTGTAGTGAGCGGCTGTTTTTCAGATTGGAGGGAAGTGAGCAGTGGTGTGCCACAGGGATCGGTTTTGGGACCATTGCTGTTTGTAATCTACATCAATGATCTGGACTTGGGTGTACGGAGTACAGTTTCCAAGTTTGCAGATGACACTAAGTTAGGGAGAATAGTAAACAGTGAGGAGGATAGTAGCCATCTGCAAGAGGATATAGACAAATTGGTAAAGTGGGCAGACACATGGCAGATGAAGTTTAATGCAGAGAAGTGTGAGGTGATGCATTTTGGGAGAAGAAATGAAGGGAGGCAATATAGGCTAGATAGTACAATTTTAAATGGTGTAAAGGAACAGAGAGACCTGGGGATTTGTGTTAGTGACTCGTTGAAGGTGGCAGGACAGGTAGACAAGGCTGTTAAGAAGGCATATGGGATACTAGGCTTTATAAATAGGGGTATAGAGTACAAAAGCCAGGAAGTGCTGACTAACCTCTATAAGACTTTGGTGAGGCCTCAGCTGGAATACTGTGTTCAATTCTGGTCACCACACTACAGAAAGGATGTGAAGGCATTGGAAAGGGTACAACGAAGATTTACTAGGATGGTGCCAGGATTGAGGGACTTCAGCTATGAGGAGAGGCTAGATAGGCTAGGGTTATTCTCTCTGGAGCAGAGAAGATTGAGGGGAGACCTAATAGAGGTTTATAAGATCATGAGGGGTTTCGACAGGGCAAATAGAGAAAAACTATTTCCACTCGTGGGTGAATTTGTGACTCGTGGTCACAGATTTAAAATAGTTTCAAGGCGCAGTAGAGGGGAGCTGAGGAGAATTTTTTTCACTCAGCGAGTTGTTCGAATCTGGAATGCATTGCCTGAAAAGGTGGTGGAGGCTGATTCGATAACAACTTTTAAAAGGGAATTAGATCTTTATTTAGGGAGAACGGGTCTATTAGGCTATGGGGAGCGGGCAGGGCAGTGGGATTGAATCGCTCTTTTCAAAGAGCCGGCACAGACTAGATGGGCCGAATGGCCTCCTTTTGTGCCGTAAAATTCTATGATTCTATGATTCTATGAAAACATGAAAAGCGCTATATCAAATGCAAGGATTATTATTATATAGAAATAGATGGTGTTTCAGGCAATGTCTTTACTCGCTGCAATATCATGGGAGCCTCAAATCTCCATTTTCCATGTTAGCTCCTGAAATTACATCATTTCTATTGTGTATAAATTCCTCTGGCCAACTCTGCCGGGCTTCAATGGTCAGGGATAATGACTTCACTCAGTATGAATCCCAGAAGCAGTGGACATTTTATTCGCTGATTTCAGTATAAAATGATACAAAATACACATCAAGAGAGGGAGGATGTTTCAAGGTGTTGGAAACAAACTGGTAAATGCTGGGACTGGCATTGTACTTACACTTAGCTTGAATTCAGTGGACTTAGCTCAGTGGAGTTGATCTCTCCCCACCAAATTAATCTGCCAAGCCCAGGACTTAGTGTGGTGTACAGTATTTGGATTTTGATGAATCTGCTGGTGGAATTGTCTCTATGCGCTTTGTGGTGCTGGATAACCAGCTCTGCCACAGAAGGCTCTGCTGCCTTTTTTATTAAAGAGTTTATGTTCAACTAGTAACGTGCTATAACAAACCCAGCCCCTTGGGTTGTTTGGCTGAAAGCCAAAGGCCTAAGTTTCACATCCTGTCTTTAACTCTATAGCTCATTCCAACTCCCCGCTAACCCATTTGTCTCCGTCACCGATTGAGTAACAATTTCAGAGGACTGGATGTGTTTTTAAAATGGGAGAATATAAACTGGGTATGGGAAGGAATAGAGCAGTGGTCTGTGATTGAAGTAGATAATAATAATCATCCTTACATATAATAATAGTAATAATAATCCTTGCATTTGATATAGCACTTTTCATGTCTTATAGACATCTCAAAGCGCTTCACAGAATATTCTGTAAAGTGAATTGACTATATATTTGTGCAGTGACTGTCCAGCGCCTTGGAATGTCCTCCTGACGTGAAAGGCGCTATAGAAGTGTAATTTTGTTGTTGAAACATGGCAGCCAATTGCCCACAGCAGTGTCCCACAAACAGTCATGGATTGAAATGACCAATTTATTATTGTTTTTTTTGAGGGATTATTATTAGGTGTGTGGAGTAAGGAAACTTGCCCAAGGTTTTGCCTGCCTAGATTTGAACCTATGTCTTGCTTGCAAGGTGAGTGCCCTAACCACTGAGCTACAGGATTCTTTGACTTACTGCCTTTCAAGTCAGGAGAATGCTCCAAAGAGTTTTGCAGGATATGCTGTCAAGTAGATTGACTCTTGGGCAAATCAATTGGCACATAGTGTTGTCCCACAAACAGCAATGTCTGATGGCTAATTTTATCTGGGGAATTGGTGGCCAGGATACCGAGAGAAACTCTCTTCTCTTTTCGAATAGTGCCATCTTTAGTTGAAAACCTGAACAGGGCTTTTTAGATAGATATCAATAACTTACATTTGTATGGCACCTTTCATGTTGGGAGAATGCCTCAAGGTGCTGGACAGTAACAAGAGTTTGCATCCTAGCTGGGGGTAAGGGTGGAGGTAAGGGAGGCTGGAGCAGGCCAGAGTTTGCTGACAGAGGGAGCAGACAGGTTGGTATGGGGTTGGAATTAGAAGGAAGCAAGGCCTTGGAGGACTTTAAAAGTGAGGATGATAAATAGATAGGTAGATGCAGTTTCTAACCAAATCAATGGTCTGAACACGTTAGTGCTTGCTTTCCCTACAAGCACACCACGTGAAGGACACTGTATGAATGCAAGTTATTGTTGTAAACATTGTAAAAACAAATTGGTCACTTCAATCCACGCAGTTTGTGGGACACTACTGTGGCTGTCGTGTTTTACTCAGAAATATAGAGTCAATTCAGTTTACAGTATGTTCTGTGAAGTGCTTTGAGATGTCTAGAAGACGTGGTGATGCACTATATCAAATGCAAGGATCATTATTATTAATGAACTACCATTTTAATGTAATGTAATGTGCTGCTCTTGAATGCCTCCTATGGGTATATGCTGTGCTGTTGAATTTGTCCAAATATTTGAGCATTGATCAGATCTAGTGGCTAAAGCTAGAGAAGGGCTCAATATCAGCAAACTGGAGTCCGAGAAGGATCAAACAGGGTCTTTGATCTGATGTAGATTAAGTTGAAACCAATTACTCTTGTGTACAAAATATGTTGCAGTTGATTTTGAAGATAGTCGCCTATGGGAATGGAAGAAGAAAGCTGGATTTTATGAGACGATCTGAATACCTCTTTCATATTATTTCAGATGTTGCAGTTGAGAAACTGATTGTTAATCCCTATACTTTACACTAGGTATACCCCTGCATAACATATGTGTTCAAAAATGTGTTTTTGAACACGTTTATTCTATATTTTGAAACTTTTTAAAACTAATGTATTTGTTGTTTGCAAAAAAAGGGTGAGCTTTAATCATTGGGTTGTTTTTCTTTGTTGTTGTTTTTAAGCTGTATTGGTTTTTGTTTTCCTTTTAGAAGTTCATTGTTTCAATTGCGGAAACATACCTGAGGCTTTTATATACAGGTATCCCCCCAACCGCAGCCTCGTCAACCACGAAACTCATGTATCCACGATTTGTTAAATGCGACAACCCTCGCAAACCGCGTTTTGCGCATCCGCAATTTAAATCCGCAGGTTTAAATTTTTGAACAGCTAGCGTATAGCACTAGGACCCAGTTGCGATGTTGCAATCAACCAGCGACAACGCTTCTCTCTTAGGAGTAAGATAAATACAGAAACATGAATTTATTGTTGTTTCTCCACAGCCTAGGTAGTAAGTTTGGGAGCATTGGCTGCCGGGATCTGCATCCTCTCTTACTGTGTGTAAGTGTATCTCTCTCTGACTCACCTTCTCTCTATTTCACCTTGTCCCCCTATCCCCGTGTTTCCCATAGAGCCCTGCATTTCCCAACCGCGAAAAAGCGCAGGTACTCCCCCTATCCCCGTGTTTGCCATAGGGCCCTGTTTTTTCCAACCGCAAAGGTTTACAGGAACGTATCCCTCGCGGTTGGGGAGGGATACCTGTATATAGAAGATAGATTTGACACAGTGCCATCTGCGTCAGGGGGACACAATTGCGGAAACATACCTACGGTTTTTATATAGAGTATATAGATTCCACTGATTTTGTTGGCAATTGTGATTTATGTCAGCGTGAGTGAATCAAGACACATGACAGTAAATGTGGAGACTTTTTCCGTTGATCAATAGGTAGTGAATCAATTAATCAACACTTACATAGCGCCTTTCATATCGAGAGGATGTCCCAAGGCGCTGTGAGTGGGCATGAGCTGTGGATTATCATGGAAGAAAAAGTTAGAATTTTTTCTGGAATCCTAATGTGAAAATTAATGATCAATAGTAATTACTCACTATGGATACAACACCTTTCCGTGAGGCGGATGCCTCAAGGCCTTCACAGGATTTTGCTCTAACTGTACTTTATAAGTGTGGCAGAAAATTTGTACATGCAGTGAATGGCCAATTTTATTTTGGGTATTGTTGACCAGTGTATTGTTGACCATGACACCGACAGGAACTCCCTTCTCTTTCTGATCTGCTCCGTGGGATCTTTAACATTCACTTGTACAGGCAAGCAGGACCTCGGTTTAACATCTCATCCAAAGGATTGCATCTCTGAAAATGCAGCTCTCCCAGCATTGTTTTGGAGTGTCACGGTAGAGAGTGAGTTCATCAGGAATCTCTATTTCTGGAAAAGGTCAGACCTTAAAACTGGAGCAGCTCTCAGGTCCCATCTGCCTGTCCTGGAGGAGGCTACAGATCCTGTGACACTGTTGGGAAAGAAAAGAATGTTTCTCCCAGTGACCTCGTCACAAGCAGTTTTTAGTTACAAAATTTGCAATAATGTGAAAGAGCAATTCTTATTACGTTGGTCATTCACAAGGTTTCTTGTAGGACCTTGATGTAGGCAAATTGGCTGGGGCATTCACCTATAAATACACAGTCACTGCACATCACAGCAGTTCCCTGGAAGCACATTGAGTCAAGGATTATTACCTAAATAAAGCATTTGATCTTCTCCCAGTATCCACAGCCTTTGATTCAATGTGACCTTTCACCCACAAAATATATAGTCAACTCATTATGCAGTATATTCTGTGAAATGCTTTAAAACATCTTGAAGATGTGATAAGGCGCTGTACTAAATAATATTATTATGTGAAGTATATGGAGTGCCCTGGGTGGAGTCAGTGGGAAAGGTTCCACTCACTCAGTATGTGTAAAGGAAGAGCTGAGTTTGATCGAAAGCATGGTCAAGGAGGCGGGGGATGGGGAGAGCCAGAGGGATTGTGGGTTGGAGTTCCAGAGGTGGGGCAGAATGGTTGGATGCCCGGCCACCAATAGTGGGGCGGACGAGGCGCGGTACGTGAATCAGGCCGGAGCCTGCTAAGCGGAGGGAATGAGCAGGTTGGTAGTGGGTTAGGAGGTCGCAGAGGTAGTGGTGAATGAGGCCATGGATGGCTTTGATAGTGAAGACTAGGATCTTGAACTGTGTCCTCTGTGATGGGAAGTCAGTGGATTCGGGTGAGGATGGGGGTAATAGGGTCACGGGGCCTGGTGCATGACAGGACATGGTTTGCAGAGTTCTGGATGATCTGATGCCTGTGGAGGGAGTAGTTGGGGAGGCCACCAAGCAAGGAGTTTGCTATCCTTGTGCGATCACAATCCCTTTGCTCCATTCAAATGCTTGTTGCTGTACTGTGGTGTGTGAGCTCCGAGACACTGAAGGGCGCTATATAAATGGCGCTATATAACTGCAAGCTGTTGTGTGTGACCTGTTGGTGAAATGGTCCCTCCTCTTAGTGTTCTGCAGGTTGACTTTGTTCGGACGCCCGAGCCCCGTCATGTCTGGACTCGCCACACGCTGCCAGTGACGGACATACACTGTGGAATTGGGGGGCCACTGGCTAGAGTGGCAACAGCTTCCCTTGATCAGACCGTCAAGGTAGGTTCATCATCTTTCAAGGTGATTTTTACTGAATTAAATCCCCTTAATAATCTTATAGATTTCTATAAGATCTTCTCTAATTCTTCCTATATTCTAGAGATTGGCTGCTGCATTTTGTCCACAAATATATTATCAATTCACTGTACAATACATTCTGTGAAGCGCTTTGAGACATTTAGAAGACGTGAAAAGCGCTATATCAAAATGCATTTGATATAGCGCTTTTCACATCTTCTAGATGTCTCAAAGCGCTTCACAGAATATACTGTTCACAGGTCCCAATTAGTGTGGGGATAGTGGGGCAGCTTCACATCTCTCCCCATCAACACCGTGATCTGAAGAGCACTGAAATGTTAAACAGGTTAAAACTGCAGTAACCTTTAATATGCAGCAGATGTGATGTGCTCTCTCAGTGGGATTGCCGCATTCACTCACAAGTTCCAGCACCTGGATCCACTATCTTGGGAAAGTTTACCAGAACAGCACAGAAGGACACAGGATCTTTATTAGATTGGATTACTACCACCCTGTCCAGTCCACCCCCCCTCCCCCCTCCCACCAAACAGTGGCTGTGTGCCGGTGGGTACAGTGAGGCTGTGTACTGTGCTCTGATTCTTTATATTTGTCTAATCCTATCCCGTATTTTCAGCAGCAGAAATAGTTTGGTTACATTGCTGCAATGCCTGGACAGATGCGATATACACAATGTGTATGTAATCCCCTGGATTAGCTGTTGACAGTGTTGCAGTAAATTCTTTTAACAGTAATTTACCGCTGGGGAGCGAAGATTTGCCATGTTTAAGGTTGTTGCGTGAATTAACCTTCCACTTGTCATAATCAATGATTACATTTTTCTCCAATGGAACTGACCTGTAAAAAGGAATAAAAATAACCCTTAATTTGTACAAGGGCCAGAAATGCAGTGGCCGGAGGCAAGAGTTTATAGTTTAGGACACAACATGTCATGAGACTGCTAGGATGGTGGAAGGTGAACTGGATGACTTTAGTCTTATTTGCTGAGCAAATTCTTATGTTCTTATAAACTGGGGAAAAAAAAGCCACAAAGGCTCCAACTCGTTGGAAAATAGAAAGACTGACAAACCACATATTTGCCCCATTTTTCTCTAGTTTCTGCTCTCAAGCCAAAGCAGAGATGGTTGAGAGGGGACCTGATAGAGGTGTCACAATTTGAAATGTTTTGACAGGGTAAATAGGGAGAAGCTATTCCCACTGGTAAGGGACTCAGTGGTTAGGACAGTGGACAGAGTTATAAACGAAAAAAATCACAAATTTTTTTGCCCCCATCCAGAGAGTTGCTGGGATGTTACGTAATCCCTGTTACGTAACGCGGGAGGGGAGGTTAGATTTGTAGGTTAGATTTCACAAGGCGCTAACTAACTGGCGTCTCAGAGAGGACCTGCCAAATATTCTCACAAGAAAAAAGTATCTTCGGATACAGTATACAATTTGGAACAAATGTTAAGCGACTGCTAGGATGGTGGAAGACAAACTAGAAAAATGTTGATCTTCTTTCATCCAGCAAATTCTGATGTTCTTATGATCTAATAGCGTGCACTCACTTTACTGGCTCAATATCTGCACTTAAAATCATGTGGAGATACTGAGCCAGTAAATTACTGACAACTGTGCACACTTTTAGATCATAAGAACATAAGAATATTGTATGCAGTTTTGGTCTCCTTATTTAAGAAAGGACATACTCACCTTAGAGGTTGGTTCCTGGGTTGAGGGGATTGACATATGAGGATAGGTTGAATAAACCAGGCCTATTTTCTGTAGAATATAGAAGAATTAGAGGTAATCTTATAGAAACCTATTTATGGAATTATCTACCCCAGAAGGCTGAGGATGCTCAGTCCTTCAACATATTCAAGACTGAGATTGATAGATTTCTAATGGCTAGAAGGATTAAAGGATATGGGGATAGTCCGGATAAATGGAATTAGATGATCAGCCATGATCTTATTAAATGGCGGGGCAGGTTCGAGGGGCCTATTTCTTATGTTCTCATGAAATCAAGAGGCAGTTATTCACCTAAAGGGTAGTGTAAATCTGGAACTCTCTTCCCCCAAAAGGCTGTGGATTATGACAGGATCTATTCACATCTTCAAGACTGAGGTGAATAGGTATTTGTGAAGTCAGGGCATCAATGGATACGGGGAAAATGCGGGTAATTGGAGTTAAGGTACAGATCAGCGACATTATAGAGTGGTGAAATAGGCTCGAGAGGCTGAATGGCTTCCTCCTGTTTCTGTTTTATTTGGTGCAGATTGGGAAGGCCTCCCAGGGTAGGGGAGGGGAAGACCAGCCCAGTTAGATGCGTAGGTCAGCCGGGTGGGAGGAGATGGGCCAGTGATGGGCCAAATAGCCTCCTTCTGTGCTGTAATATTCTATGTTCTATAATTGCCCCTTCCTCACTCGACTCCATTGGCTCCCCATCATCCAGAGGATCCAATTCAAGATCCTGGTCCTCACGTTTAAAGCCCCTCACAACCTCGCCCCACCCTACATCCATGATCTCCTATCCCCTTACCTCGCCCCCTCCATTCAGCAGGCTCTGGCCTACTCCATGTCCCCCGACCCACCAGCCCAACCATTGGCGGGCGAGCCTTCGGTCACTCTGCCACCAAACTCTGGAACTCCATCCCAAAGTCCCTCCATCTTGCCTCCTCCCTGGCCTCCTTCAAGTCTCGCCTCAAGTCTCCTCTTCGATGGATCCATCGGCAACTCCTTCCCCTCCATCTCCGGTCCTCAGCTCGGGTCTGAATCTGTCCAGCGCCTTGGGACGTCCTTCTGACGTGAAAGGCACTATACAAGTGTAATTTTGTTGTTGTTGTTGTAAAACGTACTTTCTCTGCTGAAGGACTGTTGATAACCCTTCACTTTAATGAATCAGACTTAGCTCCTTGTTGCTCAGTTTGTGCTTTAAAAAGTATGTTTTTTTTAACTCTGTCTGACATTCTCCTCTCCTTCCACTTGGGGACATCAGTCACCCTCTGGGACCTCATGCAAATGGGATTTCTGACCAAGTGAAACTGCCAATTCCTGTCAAACATTCCCACACATGCCCACTTCAGTGACGAGCAACATAGTAATCACAAGCAGGAAGAAGAACTGCCCCCAACACCCTCGCCCCCGCCTGCTCTAACCTAGGGCAGCAAAGCCAGTTACAGCCTTTAGGATGTTCCTGCTACTGAGTAGATCTTTTCAGTTCCTGGTACTCGGAAGCTACTGTAGCAATGTGCTTTGGCTTCTGTGTGACATGGGTGGGGATGGGTAGGGAGAGAAGGGGGGCAAGATGGCACCAGAGAAATGGGGCAGTGTACGAGAAACAATATGAGCCTTGCAGAGGGGTAATGGAGTGCTACAGCCTTCGCACCCAGGAATGACCAGCTGAAGAGCCACATAACAATGAGGACAAAATTGGAAAATTAATTGGTTATCATCGTGCAGATTAGCTCCTGCGAGGGATAGCTGCCTCCCCTCTGTGTGAGAGTCAGTCAGAAGTTGCCCGAGCCAAGAAGTACATCACCGGCCGCCTACTTTAGAAAGAGGAAAGTCACCTTTAAAAAAAACCTATTAACCTTTCACGGTACAAATTTCACATTGCTTTAGGAAAATGTAACAATGGAACAATCTAGCGTATGTTGCCTTTAGTATTCCAGCAAGGTTTACTAATTTGCCGTGCCAAACATTAATGTCAGAATAGTGAATGACCTGATCTAAGGTCGTGAGCAAGTCTGTTTCTGTGAGTTGGCGCAAGTCCATCTCAATTGTTCCAGCTCCCCCAAGTGAACAGGAGATCCCTGGCCACTAAATCAGAGCACAGAACTTACGCCATAAAACATACCCCAGTTTGCTTCACAGAGGGTCTCTGCTCATCATCAACAACAAATTACACTTCATATCGGAAAGACGTCCCACAGCACTATACAGTCAGGGCTTTTGGACCTGAGCTGGGAGTTGGGGTCAGGTGGGGTGGGGTGGAGGGCAGGGGTTTGGAGGGTGGGTGTGTGGCCGAAGCGGAAGGTTATTAGATGGAACTTGGAAGGAGGCAAGCGAGGGGTTTAGAAGGGGGGATTGCAGGACAGGGTTCCAGTGGGGGCAGAGATGCTGAAATGGCTGACCTGCAATGGTGGAGCAGGAAGTGAGGGGGACCTGAAGCAGACTGGTGTCTGCCCAGGGGAGGGAGCTGACAGTATGGTATGAGGTTTGGAGGTTGGAGAGATCGGGTGCAGCAAGACCTTAGAGGGCTTTGAAGGTCAGCTTCAAAACTCTCTGAGGAATGCAACTGTACCCCCCACCACTGCAACAGAGTTGAGCTCAATCAGCACAGACCCACAACATCTTGCT
Organism: Hydrolagus colliei; assembly: GCA_035084275.1. Classification (NCBI taxonomy): domain Eukaryota; kingdom Metazoa; phylum Chordata; class Chondrichthyes; order Chimaeriformes; family Chimaeridae; genus Hydrolagus; species Hydrolagus colliei. The sequence goes on along the minus strand of CM068766.1, from coordinate 7,837,383 downwards.
TTATATAGCACTTTTAATGGAAGATGAATGTCTTGAAGCACTTTAATGGATATGACGGGGATGACTTGAGGAGACAAGGGAGAGTTGGCCAAAGAGAGAAGAGTGTTTCAAAAGCAATGATCAAAGCTGAGAGATGGAGGGATGGTAGGAAATCATTCTGTAGAGCAAGTGCACCGTGGCTGCCTGCCAACGATCAAATCCTGGGCCTTCCAGCTCTGTGGTTCTTGGCTTTCACGGAACTGAGCCACCGGGGGAAGCTAGTGCTGAGAGGATTAATTCTACTACCATTTGATCCTTCAGTTATCAAACAATAGTATTAAACTGACTCATTCAGATAATTAACATCTTGTGGAGTAGGAAATGGGGGCGTTAATCTGCATAATTTGCATTGGATGAATGACTTGCAAAAGCATTTACTTAAATGAAAATTGCCATCATTTGATAAGGATGAATGGGGGAGGAATGTTGGCCTTTAAATAACCAGACTTCAGCAGATCTATAACTGCTGCCAGCTCCCAGTCTAACTGCTGGCATGTGACTGGACAGAGCTTGATTCAGTCCTGCAGGACAAGACACTGAGCCATCGAGTCAGTACCACATAATGATTTCCACTATTCCTGAAATGTGGAGAAACATTGCATAAATCACTGCTCAATGTGCCTACTGGTGGCATTATTCATAATGGACATCAAAACTCTGAGGCACTTAATTTTTCTATGGCCTATCGATCAAAGCTCTAATTGAGTACGTTTGAGCCTCTTGCATTACTTGATCAATAATGCCTGGTACTTGTAACACTCATTGCTGATGGCTCAACACTGGAGTTTGGGGAGAATGGCTTGGACTATTGGTAATTCGCAATTGAATCCATATCTTATCCCCAAACTAATAGAGACTTAAATATTTTGGAGGCTGCAATTTTGAATTAAGTGCAAAATAAGTCATGTGCATATGTTTGATGTATCTTTCAGTGGAGGAATTTAATAACAGATATTGGAAGCTGCAGATCAGTTAATTATGTATGAGGAATGGGTTTAATGCACCAAATTCATCTTAATTCCTGTTTCAAGAATTATGTTTCAGTAGAGTAGTAAACTATGGCTCCATCCAGCTACTCAGTCATCTTCTCAAAAGATTATTTTGACAGATGTGTCATACATAATCACACTGAATCTGGAGAACTGTGACTTTTTCCTTTTGAACAACAACACAATTGCATTTGTATAGTGCATTTTTCACATTGAGAGGATGTCTCAAGAAAGCAGGTTGAGGGGTTACCTGTTTGAGGTCTTCAAAATGCTGAAAGATTTAGAAACATTCTAACATTGTAAATGACCAAAATTGCTGTATGAAATACTAGGACTATCATCCTAATGTCAATAGGAAGACATTATTTCCACTGGTCGGTGAGTCAATAACTAAAGTGCATCAATTTAAGACAGTTAGTAAACCAGTAAATGGGGAGGTTCCGAGATTTTTTTTCAGGCAGAGTGGTTGCTCTCTGGGATGCTTCACTGCTTGTGAGGTGCTACATAGATCCAAGTTGCTGTTGTTGTTTTAGTTTAGGATACGGAATGCCCTTCCAGGAGCAGTAGTTGAGGCAAAACATATATTGACATTAAAGTGGGAAGTAAACAGATACCTTAAGAAGAGTGGAAAGGGGGAAAGGGCAGATAAATGCGGTGGAAATATTTGATCTTGAGGGAGTGGTACAAACACAATTGCTTTCTCCTGTGCCATACATTTCTATGTTTTGTTGAATCCTTTTAAGTTATAGGTCCTAGTGTTTTTTTGTGGGGGAGCCTTTACAATTCTTGATTCTCCGACCTGTGTTGCTGCCTGTCACCCTTTTAATAAAATTAATTTGTTTTATTGTGTTTATTGAGAAGCTGCGATCTCTTGTATTTGAATTTTCTGCAAGGCACTAAAACCTACCAGCATCTAAATATTCAGAACCCTTTGTAATTCAGAACTCCTCAATCAGGTCTTCCATCTCCTTCACCCCCCCCCCCCCCCCCCCCCACCAACATACACACAACTTCCTCTTCTTGAGAGAAAACCCAAAGGGTGGTCTAGGAATACACAAGTCACTACACTTACCTGTGATAGCAATTATCTCTGAAGCACTTTGAGACATTCTAACATTGTAAATAACCAAAATTGCTGTATGAAATACTAGGGCTATCATCAATTATGCATGTGAGGAATGGGTTTTATGGTTCAAATGTATCACAACAAATGCAAGGATTTATTTATTCAACGCATCAATCTGGGTAGAGACTGCAAACGTGCTATATCGATGTTGGGGTGGGGGGGAGGGGGGGGAAGGGGAAGAAATGTAAACTAGCCTCCCAGATATTGAATTTGTTTTTCAATACACAAATGTTATCATGGAAAGATTTTTTTTAGTTCGGGGAAACATTTATTTTATGCAGCTGAACTTATTTGCCACATGGAGAATTCTGGGTATGATTTTGTATTTTAGGAAGGCTTGAAAGTTTGCTGGTGTGAAATGAGTTGTAATTTTCCCTTTAAAGCAGATCCACGGAGCTCCCAGGCAGGAGATGGCTTAGGGCACTCTGACTAAAGCAGTTAATATGTGTTGTTGCGCACAGTGAATCTGGTACTTTGCTCTTTGCTTTTAACGCTCGAGAAGCTACTGCACAAGATCATATTCCATATAATGAGCTGTTAGCATGAGGGATTATGCAAATAGTTTGAGTTACAGATATCACATTACAGATATTACAAATTCACCACCATTTTTTTTGAGCGGTTTGAAAAAATGCTGATCCAAGTGTATAACGTCTTGGCAAAGGTGCTCTGCATTTACTGCCGATTTAAATTTATTGAATGACCCATCTGTGGATGTGCAGGAGTTTGTGGTTGTGTGAGTGTGTGTGTGCTGGTGTTTCTGCGTGTATGTGTGTGTGTATATTGGATATGTGTGAATTTGTGGTGCTCAGTGGGGTTAATTTAATAAATAATTGTATATTAATAATCCTTATATCTATACAGTGCCTTTCACGCTGAGAGGATGCTTCTCAAACATTTCGCAGGATTTACTGTAAAGGGTAGTTAGTGTCTGTGTATTTTGTAGACGAACGTGGCAGCCAATTTGTGCACAGCAAAGCCCCACAAACAGCTGTGAAATGAATGGGCATTTTTCATTTGAGGGGTTGGTGGCAGGACACCAGGAAAAATTGTTTCTCTTGTCAAATAGTACCATGGGATCTTTAACGTCTGATTGATCAATTTAACGTCTCATCCGAAGATATTGCCTCCAACAATGCAGCCCCCACCCCAACACTGTCTCAGAGCCCAGCCTTCTCCCACACCAGCCAGACTAATCCAGTTTTCACTTCTTTCCATCTTGTTCAGTGTCTCACAATCCATTAAAGCATTTGAAGTTGCCTTACTACGTGAAAAACATCACATTGGTGAAAGTTCCTTCACCACATAAACAATAGTTGCAGTATCTCTCCCTCTCTCACATACACGCATGCACACATACACACAGCTGAATGGTAGTTAGAAACTTGTCTGCTGTCTGATTTCAACATGAAATCTTATAGACACTTTCACAAAACTGTAAAGATTGACATCATCTAAGCCCAGAGAAAGAAAGTTCTTTAAATTGCTCAGCAAGTTGGTACAGAGAAAGTCACTGTAATTGATAGTAGACTGATGGGGCTGAGGAATGGGAGTCAGAGAGGTGGTTGCTTTCCTGCTGCAGTGGCCATCACTCCTCCTGCCTCAGGCCAGCCTTCCCTTATGTTGTGATTAATGTTTTTGCAAAGCAATCATTGGGTAAAGGAAGATGGACAGGAGATGGCAGTGGGGCTGCAGTCCCTGGAAATGCTCCTCACTGGTGCCAACTGGAGGGTTTCTGCAATGCCGGCTGCATTTATAAATAGAACCCATTGCTTAATTGTCACACCCGTTCTTTACGGCCTGTGTTCATCCTGCAGGCAGGGATGAGGGGACACAGATAGACACTCACACAGCCTTGTCTATGTACCTGAGCAGCCACTTAACACTAACAGTGATCAATCTGAATCCTGAATTATTTCTGCGATCTAACCCTGCTCAGACATATTCCACAGAGACTCCTGTGTTTGTTTCCCAAAGTCCTGAGTTTCAAGTAAATCCTTAACAAATGCAAGTTTTCTTTTAATCCAGTTTCCATTTATCATAGAATCATAGAATTTTTCAATTCAAGAGGAGGCCATTTGGCCCATTGAGTCTGTGCCGGAGTTAACGAGCGCAGAGGCTCAAATTGATTCTCTTTGTAATCTGCCACCCAGTTACAACTTCCCATCAATACCCATCCAGCTCCCTGAAAGTGATGAGTGACTAATAGGACTCTTACAGCTTTGCCAGCCATTTGTACCACATGCCCACCTCACATGTAATTACAGAGTCAAAATCCTGATTTACTTCGACCGTCTAATTGGAGCAGAGGTTTCTGGGGGTAATAATTGATTAAAAAAATTAATAATTATAATAATTTGGTCACCGCTGTGTACAAATGGCTGCTGTGTGTCGCCCACAAAATAGTCAGTTCACTTCACTATATTATTATAATGATAGAGTTGGGCTCAAATAATAATCCTTGTATATGATGCAGCGAGTTTCACATTGGTCATCCCAATGCGCTTCACGGGATTAACTAAGGTGTAGTGACTATGTGTTTTTATAGGTGAAAGCAGAACCTATTTGCACTTTGAAATGTCCCACAAACAGCCATGAAGTGAATAACAAATTTTATCCAGAAGGTTATTGGCTAAGAGGAAAAACTCCTCTTTTTCAATAGTGTCATGGGATAAGAACAGCGAGATGGGAAACATTGTATAAAGTCACACCTGAAGGATGGTACCTCTGACAATGAAGTACATACTGCCTATCACTGTACTGAGCATCACCCTGGTCTAGGGTCCATCGATATGAAATTTTCCTATTTAGATATATCAACGGGCTCATATAGAGATATACTGACATATCGATATTTTGGGGGGTTTTCGTACTACGCATGCGCGCGCGTTGCGAGGTGCGCGCGCATTCGGGGCCTATCTCCTCAGGAGGTAAATATCTCTATCTCTCTGTGTCTCTCACACTCTCTCCATCTCTGTGTTTTTCTGTCTGTGTCTCTGTGTCTCTCTCCTCTCTCACATCCCCCCCCCCCCCATCTCTATGTCTGTCTGTCTGTCTGCCTGCCTGCCTGCCTGCCTGCCTGTCTGTCTGTCTGAATATTATCACATCCCCCTGTCTCTCTCCCCCCCCCCCCCTCCCCCCTTGTAGTTTAGTGCGCGTGCATTCCGATTTTTTTCGATATATTGATATTTTTAAAATGTCTATATTGGCATATCGATATGAGGATTATATCGAATATATCCGATATATCGCCAGACCCTACCCTGGTCTATGAGTTCAAAGTTCTGATTTGGGGGTTGAGCCCACAGGCTTCTTGATTCAGAGGTGAGTATCCCTTTGCCAGGCTGACACCACTCTTATGGAGCAGGGAGAGTTACATCCCCATTGTCTGAGCACCGATGAGCTAAGGGTAATTGTTATCACAGATATAGATGATGCAGCTACTGCATGGGAAAAATCAATACAGGAATTCATTTTCAGAAATAAACTATTGGATTAAAATGGAGAAATGGTGACTCAGCAGCATGAAATCAGGGAGTATTAGTGTGAATGGGAACAGATTACTCACTCAATACTGGTCCTACGAGAGCTGTGGGCATGGGTCGGGGCAAACCCTAAGACTGGAATTCAGGAGGGCTGCTCTGATTTGTAAGGGGGATCCTCCCTTTGGCTGAGTGTCAGATCTGGAAGAAATTAGAAATTTTGAGAAATGGTTGGTTATATTTTTGGCAGAGCCTGAGCCCCCAATTACTCTCCTGGTTGGCAGTGGGTGGGGGGGTGTCTGTGGGCAAATTATACAAATGGCAATAGAACACATGGGGAGGTACAGATGAGTTGTCGTGCCATCAAACCATTGTTCGGCATCAGGGTCTGAGGACATTGTAAATCACAAGAGCAAAGCTCAAACTGTTCACCTGAGAGGCCAATACAGCAGCTGCCACCATCTTAGATTGTTAGTAAACAGGGAATTAATCTGGACAAGAAAAGCTTGTGTAACTAGCTGACTTGTCCTTTCCTTGTTTTAATTGACACAAAATCCATTAAAGGAGACGTCCATCTCTTTTAGTGGATCATTTCTCTTGATGAATTCTCTCTGGAGCCCTGGTGGCTATTTTGAGACTGTAACTTTGTGCAGTTGTGACCATATATTTCTTTCAAGAAAATGCAAAATGCTGCAGATGCACGAAATCTGAAATATTAACAGAAGTGGTTGTGAACACTCAGGCAGCCTCTATGGAGAGAGGAAAGTGAGTTAACATTTCAGTTGATGACTTTTAGTAGAGCCTCTAATCTGAGGTACTATCTGCTTGTTGGGGTGGACATGGGTGATCTCAGGGCACAATAATAATAATAATCCTTGCATTTGATATAGCATTTTTACATCACAGAATAATTAGAACAGTTAGAAAAGAGAAGCGAGTTTCTCCTGGTCTGTGGGTAGAGGAAGATCAACTTAATGATCCTGTGCACCTACATGAAGAGTGCTATTTAAATAGTGTTGTTATTGAGATGGGAAAGAGCACATGAGTGTTAGTGAAGCTTAACGTGCAACAGGGCGAGAGATTGAGACACAGAAAGGCTGACAAGAGGCACACAGACAGACAAAGTGAGAGACAAACTGAGAATGAAGCCATAGGGTGGTGGAGAAGGGGACAGAGAGAGAGGTGAGGGAGGTAGCACAGGAGAGAGACTTAATCATAACAATAAATTATACTTGTGTTCGCAGCCGCTTGCCCAACAGTCATTTGTTTGGAAGCCCTGTTCCCTATTGCTCATTCTGAGCTGAGTCACTTCACTAGGAGAAAGGAAAATTCGCAGGGAATGATAATTTTTTCAGGGTGTTAGTTATTCTATTTCCTGTGAGAATGCATCAGAATGTCTCTCTCTTAGTTCCCCTTTAAGCTTGTGACATTTATTTTACTTTGTAATTTTTACAAACAATTCTGTTTGAAGTGGGGGAGAAAACGAAAGCAGCTATGATTCAGCAGTTGCTGCTGGGCCCGCTTCTAAATAGAAATAAGATTTGTCACATCTCTGGGAAAACAGCCCTAAAGGGAAAATATCTCACTCTAGCCGTCTGTCTGTCAGGTGGATATGAAAGGCTTCAGGTCTATTGGAAAAAAGAGATTCCTCTGTTGTCTTAGCCAGGAGTCCTCCAGATAAATTGAAAATTAGCATATTGATTAGAGCACTTGCCTCGCAAGCGAGGGAACCTGGATTCAAATCCAGGGGATGACTGTGGGGTAAAAATCCCCTCCAACTAACTAAATAAATAAAAATAATAATTTGGTGACTGCACCATTGGCTGCCACATTTCATCCACAAAAATATATAGTCAATTCACTTTACAGTATATTCTGTGAGGAACTTTCAGATGTCTAAAAGACGTGATAAGGTGCTATTTAAAACGCAAGGAATTGTTAATATTATTCACCATATGGCTTTTAGTAGGACCTTGCTGGTCTAAATGGCTGCCACATTTGCATTAAAAAAAACTTGGTAGTAATTATGAAGAATATTGAGACATTTTCATGGCTCAGGGACAGGAAGTTTTTTGTTTCCAGTCACTTTACTCTACTAGGGATATTCTATTTTGCCTCTTGAGAATAATAATGACAATAATAAAAAAGTGATTCCCAGAATATACTATAAAGTGAATTGACTGCATATTTTGAGTCTGAAATCTGGTAGCACAGCAGAGTCCCACAATTGGCTGCAGGATTGAGGGGCTAAATTATTATTGTTTTTTGAAGGGATTATTACCCCCAGAAAAGAGATCCCCCAAGCAGGTTCATAGGTAAACAGAGTGTGGAGTAAGGAAATTTGGCCAAGGTTTTCCCTGGCAGGAATCGAACCCAGGTCCTCTCACTTGCGAGATGAATGCCACTGTTACATGACTCGACTGTGTGTATCAAACACGATGAGCTCTATGGTGCAGCAGAGTGTGCTGGCTGACTAATCCTAAAGATCCTGACAGACTGTGTTCCAGTGAAGGGATTCTATTGTGTCATTGAGAACACAGAGACGAATCCCAAGTGACTCAGGGTTGGGATGTGTGTGCAAAATGGAATTGATCATTTCACTATTGCATCACAAATCATGGAGACAAATTTCACCGCAGATTAGCTATGTCGGGTAGCCTGCTCATTTCAGCTTTGGTTGCTAAAACAGTGACGATTTCTGGAATCACTTACTGCGCCATCCGTGTGTGGCAAGCCGGCAGCCCATTCTCCCCTCGATCACAAGCCCTACAAAGGGATTGAACCTTTGCTCCATCCAGAGAGAGTGCTGCATTGTGGTGATGCTGTCTTTTGGGTTAAACCCAGCTTCTCTGGTTCAGATAGATCCTAAAGATTCTATGGACCCACTTCCCATTTAGAAGATGATGTCCTGGTCAATATTCTATACCATCAGCCAAATTTGTCCAAAGAGTAGATTAATTGATCAGGCATCTTATTGCTGTGTGTGGGATATTGTGAGTGTAGACTAGCTGCCAAGTTTACAGCCACTGCTTGTCCAAGTGACTCAGTGTGAAGGCGCTAAGCCAGTTGCAAATATTCTTGATTGTTCTGTTTGATCGTGTTAAACTGTTAATAAATAGAAACCCAGGCAAGTATTCACAAGCTGGGAGTCCTGCAGTTGGAATCCTGTTAAACACAAGAGGGGAAATTCTGTTCATTCATTGGCAGCACCCGCTTGCACTGACATCATCTCAGGTTCTGGTCACCGTGACGTGCTGTGATTCCGGAGAGAATTAGGCACAAGTTGGCGAGAGCCAAGGCTCTGTGTTGGGGATATTACTAGGATTTGAGCAGCTAATACTGCATGACTCTCCACTGAGAAGCTGAGCCAGGCAACTCCTTGGTTTGTCTCTACAGTTTACTGTTACTGATCTCAGATGCTCTGGCAGTGCCTGGTTTAAGGAAGAGAAAATATAGCCAGGGTTCCTTGCTTCTGACCACTATCCCACAAGAACAGCTTATATAGTGCCTCAGAACGCTGCTCAGTGTTGGGATTGGACCCTGAGCAGAGGAGGGCGAGGTGCCACAGTCCCAGTGAATGCAGTAGGTTTTAATGTGGGATCTTTAAATCCATAAAGGAGTGAACTGGAGGGATTCAGGTTCGGAGTTCCAGAGTTTAGGGGTGTAGTGGCTGAAGGCACAGCCACCGATAATGGCAAAGAGGGGTTGCGGGTTGCACAGCATGTCTATGTTAGCAAAGTCATGGGACAAAGGAGTGGATTCCGAGCAGATCCGAGAGGTTGGGAAGTGCTGGGGCATGAAGTGAGGGTGAGCATCTTGAAGTTGATCCTTTGGAAATGGGGGGCCAGTGGAGTGTGGCGAGGATTGGGGTGATGGGGTGGGGGAAACTTTGGGGCAGGTGAGGATGTGGGCAGCAAGTGGACCTCTTGCCCTGTGTTGTCATGCCTTTGTTTGATCACGTGCAAAACCCAGCACTAGCTTTGAGGGCATCCAAACCAGACTAAGCGTTCCACATATAAAGGCTACTGACATATGAAAGTTCCCTGTGTCTAGAATGGAATGCCAGTCCCCTGCACTCTGCTTACCTAAGTCTGGAGAGTAATAAGGTGGCGGGTTGGTGAGAACCAAGGCTTGGAAGACGCCATAGTGTACATTGGGATACGACTATCGAAGGCACAATCTGGCAAGCTTCCTGCTGCTTGTCCAGGCTGGATCTTTAGTTGTTAGGTCTTTAATGTATAATACTAATAATCTTTGCATTTAATATGGTGCCTTATCATGTCTTCTAGACGTCTCAAAACGCTTAACAGAAAATACCGTAGAGTGAATTGACTGTATATTTTGAAGGCAAAATGTGGCAGCCAATTGTGTACAGCAGTGTCCCACAAACAGTCGTGAATTGAGTGAGCAAATTGTTTTTTTTTTAAGGAATTATTACCTCCGACAAAGCAATCGGCCAGTCGACTAACAGCCGGGATCTTACTTACTGCTAGGTAACTGAGGCGTGTGGATTAAGGAGACTTGAAAGGTTAACAGGAGCTGAGTGGGAAGAATTCTTGCCCTTGGTGTCTGATCCTACAGGTATTGCCGACGAGCCGGCTATACTGAGGAGCTTCCCCTACCAGATGCTATCCAGTGCTTAATAGGGAACGGCGATATATTGGTATATCGCTAAAACCCAATATGATTTTCATATCGATACGCCGATATAGACATTTTAAAAATATCGATATATCGAAAAACGATATATCGAGGTAAAGAATCGGGATGTGAGCACAATCAACTACAAGACCCAGAATGCTCATCTCTATACACAATGCACAGACCGAGGTGCGAAGCCGCCATCTTGTATTCATAGTCCTCGAATACAATATACAGGTATGCAAGGGGTGGGGGGAGAGAGACGGCTGTGGGTGAGGGGGAGAGAGACTGCTGGGGGGGGGGTGAGGGGGAGAGAGACGGCTGGGGGGAGGGGGAGAGAGACGGCGGGGGGGAGGGGGAGAGAGACAGCTGGGGGGAGGGGGAGATAGACGGCTGGGGGGGAGGGGGAGAGAGACGGCTGGGAGGGGGAGAGGGGGAGAGAGACGGCTGGGGGGGGGAGGAGAGACGGCTGGTGGGGGGAGGAGAGGGGGAGAGAGACGGCTGGGGGGAGGGGGAGATAGACAGCTGGTGGGGGGGAGAGGGGAGAGAGACGGCTGGGGGGGGGGAGAGGGGGAGAGAGAAGGCTGGGGGGGAGAGGGGGAGAGAGACGGCTGGGGGGGGGATGAGAGGGGGAGAGAGACGGCTGGGGGGGGAGAGGGGGAGAGAGACGGCTGGGGGGGGGATGAGAGGGGGAGAGACACGGCTGGGGGGAGGGGGAGAGAGACGGCTGGAGGGGGAGGGAGAGAGAGACGGCGGGGGGGGGGAAGGAGAGGGGGAGAGAGACGGCTGGGGGGAGGGGGAGAGAGACGGCTGGGAGGGGAGGGAGAGAGAGATGGCGGGGGGGAGGAGAGGGGGAGAGAGACGGCTGGGGGGAGGGGGAGAGAGACGGCTGGCGGGAGGGGGAGAGAGACGGCGGGGGGGAGGAGAGGGGGAGAGAGACGGCTGGGGGGAGGGGGAGAGAGACGGCTGGCGGGAGGGGGAAAGAGACGGCTGGGGGGGGAGGGAGAAAGAGACGGCTGGGGTCGTGGTGGGGGAGAGAGACGACGGGGGTGGGGGGTGCGAGAGAGGGACGGCGGTGGGGGGGTGGGGAGAGACGGGGTGGACGTGATAATATACAGATAGATAGAGATGGGGGGGGATGTGAGAGAGGAGAGAGGGAGAGAGACATAGAGAGACACAGACAGAAAAACACAGAGATGGAGAGAGTGAGAGACACAGAGAGAGAAAGATATTTACCTCCTGAGAAGATAGGCCCTGAATGCGAGTGCACCCGGAATGCATGCGCACTCCGATGCGCACGCGCATGCGCAGTACGAAAAAACTAAAAATATCGATATTTCGGTATATCTCGATATGAGCCAACCGATATATCCATCTCCGGAAAATTCCCATATCGCCGTTCCCTAGTGCTTAACTAAGATGACGTAAGCCAAGCAGAACAGCTACACGTTGCTGGCTGCACTGTACTGTAGCACGTAGATAACAGACCTCAGACCTTCAGGAGTCGCACTTCACTCACTGTTGATGGTGAATCATTAAATTCCCTGGACTGGAAATCGCAGATTGAAGTCTCTTCATCTTTCTTGCTCATGGCCAAGTGTAGCCTCCCTGCCAGAGGGTAGGTCGTAAAGCTAATGGCATTCTTTGAAGGTTATAATGTTTTTGCATTAGTCACATTTCTGAAACTCAGCTGAAATAATTATTTTAACGTGGGCAGTTAAACTGCCATGAGTTGGCACTCACAACTTGATATTTCCTGTGTTTTTAAAAATTCAGATTTTACCTCATCAACTAGATTTATGATCTTCTCTTCAAGTTTAAAGAATAATTTAATAGAAGGAGAACCTACGTTTACACTTCCCCTAAAGGCCTGGGGTTGAGGGAGGTTCTGAGGCAGTGTAGAAGGCCCCCACATCTGCCTCGCTCTCATCAGTAAACAGCAGGGCTCATCGGCAGAACTTGGGAGAAACAGACTGGGTTCAGAGATCCTTCCCACTTGGCTCCCATTAACCCTCTAAAATAAAGCTCTAACGGGTTGGGTGATCTGAGCTGCACAAGCAGTGGATAGTTTAGATAGACAATGCTCTCAATTGTAAGCTATGTGGTTTTAGCTGGTTAGGCTCCTAACAGTTACTTCATTGTACACTCTGGGGTCCCCAAGCCAGGCGTCCTCTTGCCAACTGCGCCTAATGCTCTCCAGAATTTAAGCATTCTGAGATGCTGTCCGGCATGGAGGGTGCTATATAAATCAAAGCTTTGTTGTTATTGTTGTTGGTGTCTTCCAGGGAGAGGGTGAGCATTCCATTTCAGACGATGACATTTCCTTGTGTTGGTGGTGTACACACGTGTAGCTGTGTCTGCATTGGATACTCAATCACAGTGATGGGTTCCAATTGCGTGAGTCACCAGCTGATGAAAATACACGACTGAACCGCTTTCCCCTGAATGTTGGTTAAACTGGAGGGTGAGCTGACTGCTACAGGAAAGGAAGGGTACCAGGAACAAGACAGTAATAGATTCTTCCAGCACTGTTCATGGGACATGACATAATACTCCTTACATTTGGTTCAGTCCCTTTCCCAGCCTCTTGGGACATCCTGCTGACGTGAAAGCCGCTATATACTTGTAATTGTTGTTGTTGTCCGTGTGAGAAGGACATTTCGCCAACACAAAAGATTCAAGTCAACTCACTTTACTGTATATCATGTAATGATCTTTAAGACGTCTTGAAGATGTGATAAGGCGCTATATTAAATGCAAGGATTATTATTATTCCAAAGTGCATTACAGGATATAAGTTACAGTTTGTTGGGTCTATTTTCCCTGTTGGTTACTTCAGATTATTATTGGTTTAAATTTTATTCACCGTCGAGCCCAGTTTGTGTTATTTGAGGTGAGGGTGGCCATGACTTTCAAAGTATGAGACGCCATCTTCTGGAGTAAAGGAAGGGACTAAAGAGAAGAAATTAGGACCTCAAAAAACCCAAACAAGATCCAAAATATTCTGTGCTATCCAAAATAATAAGACTCGTGAGCGAAAGCAGGACACTGTAATTCTTAAACGTTTCAATTATTATTCATTATTCCTCTTTTGAAACAGATTAGACACTTTAAACAAAAATCCGATTGTCACCTCATTTCACATAACTGACTTTCAGAATTGAAGACCAATTTTCTGCATGCTGAATAGGAAATGTCTGTCTGATCGATGAGCTCAGCGGTTCTGTGTGATGTGGGGATACACTGAGGTGTTGGAGACATTTTATAGCATAGATCCAAGTGTCAGCTAAACTCTCGGACGTATTGTACTGTGTTGAATGGAATATGTGATCAGTGGTAAAAACCTCAGCTCCTCTGATGGCTCAGCTGGTAAACCTACCACCCAGAGTGTGTCACGCCTTTCTCTTCGGGAGGACATCCCAAGGCACTGGACAATCAGTGTTTTGGGCCCGAGCTAGGGGTCGGGATCGGGAGGATGGAGGGTGATCGAAGGCATGGTCAAAGAAGTGGGTCTTGAGACGGGTGTTGAAGGAAGTAAAGGAGGGGGTGAGGAAGAGGGGCTGTGCGATGGAGTTCTAGAGGTATATAATTCATTCATGAATTCCAGAAATAACATATTTCACTTTCATTCTGCATTCCAGTTTGTACATGACTGCACTGAGCTTCCTCTGCTTGCCGGTTCCTTTGAAGATTAACATACAACAGATTAACAGTTTAAGCGGCATTGCAGGTACCCTGCTAGTCTATTTGATCTGGAGATGGTTCTTGATAATATCTGAGTGTTCTTGTTCAGTTGAATGTTAACTGAATAAATGGGTGGTGTGGGGGATCTCAACTGAATGGCATTCTGGGGATGGATCAGTTTGATCTGGATCTGTTGCCAGCCTGTGGCTATGTGAGCTTTACCTTGTCCTGTTGGATTACATTCTGCTCAAAAACTAATAAAAATAACACTAATACGCCTATTTGATATAATGCTTGTCAACATCAACAGCCTGCGCTTATATAGCGCCCTCCACGCAGGGCAGCATCTCACTGCTTTTCACATCAAGAGGACGTTGTTGCAAAGTACTTCACATGATTTTACTGTGTAGTTTAGTAACTGTGTACTTTCTAGGCAAACACAGCAGCCAATGTGAATGTCTCACAAAGAGCAATGACTGACTGATTTAATCTGGGTGATAGTTAGCAAGAACTGCTAACCCATCTCTTTTTGAGTAACAACAACAACTTCGAGTATTGCTGTGGAATTATTAATATCCACCTAAACAGGTAATTCAACACAGACCATCATATGGATAGTACCTCCGACAATTCAGTCCTTCCTCAGAACTGCACTGGAGGCTCAGTCTAGACACGATTCTCCAACTGCCAATCAAACAGACAAGAAGAAAGAGCAAAAGAATATTTGTGCTGTTATTGAGTCCAATTCAAAACGGAGCCAGATGCATCTCAAAATATAAACTTCAATGTTTTAAACCTCAGTAAATATCGCTCCTTCCTCTGGATTTTATTGAGTGTGTGAGTCACCACTGAGCGGTTGGAGATTCCTAACCTAAACTGTGAATCAAAATCTACTCAGCTGAGAGTGCCAACAGCTGAGCCAGGCTGACATGTCTTAATCCCATTTCTTTACAAACCAGTATAGAAGATAGTTTAGGTTTTCTCACTGGTGTCTCAGGCAAGACAGCAGCTGGGTGATGAGTGTGAAAAGTCTGTCAGTGGCTTTTGAAATGCCCACATGTGGAGTTTGACTGTGATTCAAGTGGTAGCTGAGGGTACGGGGGAAGCCACAATAACTGAAACCCTCCACTGCATTATAATTATACACAATATGTCTGTAGAGAGTGAGATTCCTTCTCACAATGCAAGGTTTGATGGCTAACTATTTGTTTCTTCCCTTTCCCAGCTTTGGGGAATCCCCTCAGGAGAGCTGCTCATGTCCGTCTTGTTTGATGTGGGAATCATGGCCGTGACCCTTGATCCCTGTGAATATTACCTCTTCTGTGGCGGCAACGATGGCTCCATCTTCCAGGTCAATCTGTTTGCTGGGGTGAGTGTCTGACTGACAGCCTTTAATCTAAAGCTAATTTGTCTCACAAGAAATCTTCAAAGATGCTTTTAATATAGGTTTTGAACTAATTATGTTTGAAGTTAGCTTTCAAGCTGCAGTTACAGTTCTCTGCAAGAAATTGCTCACATTACTAATGAAGTGCCTGAAGCTGCCATTGAAGACTGCAATAGACGGGGATTTTTTCCCTCATGCTGGTTTGTGTTTCTCTTTCTGCCTCCCCTTTGCTTCCCCTGTCATCCCCCTCCCCCTCTCCCCCTTGGCTCCTGTTTGGGGCACTGGGTATATGAGGCATTAACCCCATAGGTGAGCGTCAGAAGATTTAGGCTTTGGCTCTTACCAACCTGTACCTAATCCGTTCCGGAATTGATAAGCAGGATGTGGAGGGAGAGAGAGAGAGCATTCCATTCCAACAATCTATCTCTGGGATTTACAATGTTTAAGTGGGAGGCAGGGAATTCACAGATTGGTTTGGATACTAAGTACAGTGATGGGACTCCACACGTGTCAGGACACCCAACTGACCCCTACCCCCACCTCCACTTCCCCCCACCATCTGCATTTTGCGGTGCAAAAATTAAGCCGGAATGTGCATTAAATTTGTATTCACTTAAACATTCACAGATGTAAAAGTTTCGGTGTGGCTGAAAATTTCTGCCCTTCCCCTCCCAGCAGTCAGTCACACCTTATCAAATGCTGACGTAAGTTAGGTTCTAATAATGTTCATGATCCTTGTGTTTGATATCATAACTTCCCTGTCAAGAGGATGTCTCACAGGATTTACTGAAATGTGTAGTGACTGTATGTTTTGTAGGTGAGAGCAGGTGTAGCAATGTTTCATTGGTTATTCTGGGCTGATCCCAGATGGGAACCTGGCGGGTGAGACTGGCTGGTGGGGCAGATTGGCTCTCGCTTAGCCCAGCTATGTGGATTGGGCTTTAAAGTTGTGTGGCTGGGACATCATTTGGTTTATTGGAAAAATGAACCTTTCTGCTTGCTCATAATGGCAAGAGGGTCCAACTCACAGCATTCCTCCTTCCCTGCAGGAATGTGCATTTCGGAGAAGTCAGAGCAGAGGTTGTGTGGGTTGCATGAGAGGAGTCACTTGCTGTTTCTGGACAAAGTTTCCGTTTGCACAACTCTGATTCCCATTAAATACAGCAAACTCAACCTTCTTATTGCAATGTGATTGAGCAGATCAGTGATGTTTTTCTGAGTGGTGAGGATGGGGAGCAGGCAGTCTCTGATGGATAGGTTGTGTGCCTTGTTGGACTCAGTTCCGCTTTGTGTAAGCACTTTGCCGTTTCCCCCCCTCGAGAGACTTGGGGGGGTAACTGTGTATTCGGTGGTGGCACAGACATTGTGCTACTTTTCATAAAAGTTTTGTCAAGATTTGCTGCTTCTGCATTTAATGTGGATTCCGCTTCGGGCTGTGCAGAGACCGTTTAAGACCTTGAGCTGTACACTAGTTTTACTCTGTCTCTCTCTATCTTTGAGCCTCCCACCCCCCCCGCCCCTAAAAATGTATTAACCTGTGTAACACAGGGCAGAGAGCTGGTGAGATGGCAGCCATTGAGGTCACAAATTTGCACTGGAGTAAAACAGATTGCTATAATTTATTTATCTTGAGCACCAGAATGCAAGGATCAGTGATGACACTGAATTCTGCCACTGGAGATAGCCTTTTAAACAGTAAGTTTTAAGTAGATGGACATGTTTACTGATGTTCGTGTCTGGCATTGTTCAGTGAGGCCTTTCTACCAGGAACTGAATTTCTAACCATTTGTGAGACATTTGTTTTGGGGACCTGGTGGAATCTGGCAATAATTGCGGTGAAGACTTTCCTCGGTTGACCAAAATGTCCCAAATCGAGTTGATTTGCCTGTCAGACATCAAGTCCTAGATGAGAGCTAACTTTCTACAGTTGAATGTCAACAAGACAGAGGCCCTCCTGATTGGCTCCCGATAGCGCCTTCACATCAGGCGCTGGCAGCATCAACCTCCATAGTTGTACACTCCACCTCACCAAGCCAGTCAGGAACCTAGGTGTCTTGTTCGATCCTCCCCCACATCCAAGTAATGACTTGCTCTGCCTTCCCTTACCTCGGCAATATTGCCTGACTCCGCCATTACCTTACCCCCGAGGTTGCTGAAACCCTCATTCATGCCTTCATTACATCCCTGCTTGACTGTGCCCTGCTTGGCGGTCTTTCCAATTCCTCCCTCCACAGGTTGCAGATAATCCAGAACTCTGCGGCCCATGACCTCCACCGCTACAAGCTTCGTGACCCCATCTCCCCCCTCTTCGCCCGACTCCATTAGCTGCCTATCATCCAGAGGATTCAATTCAATATCCTGGTCCTCACATTCAAATCCTTCCACGGCCTCATCCCATCCTATATCTGCGACCTCCTAAATCCCTTACAAACCTGCCCACCCCCTCCGCTCAGCAGGCTCCGGCCTGCTCCACGTCCCTCGTCCCACTTGCCCCACCATCGGTGGACGAGCCTTTAGCCACTCTGCCCCCAACCTTTGGAATTCCATTCTGGAGACCCTTTGCCTCGCCCCCTCCCTGGCTTCCTTCAAGGCACACCTCAAAACCCTCCTCTTCGATGGTCCCATCGGTCACCCCAATCCCCCCCCTTTCCCTCCACCCTCCCCGTCGCTGACCCCAGCTCGGGTCTGAAACAATGACTGTCCAGCACCTTGGGACGTTGTCCTGATGTGAAAGGCGCTACACAAGTGTAATTTTGTTGTTATTGTTGTTGATGATTTGGGCAGCATCGATCTATCACACAAAGGTGGCTATGAATTGCCAAGCTTGTTGAGCTCGGAAACTTTCTTGTGCTGCTAGTGGCTAAAGAGTTTATCTCTCCCTGTGGGACTGTGGTGAAAGTGCTTTGTTCTAGCCCCATCTCTGATCCCTTCAAACAAACTCCATAGATGACACTGATGCTAAATTTCTCCAGTGATCAGAAAGTGATGCATAATGTTTGAAAATAATGTTAGATTTGTTCAAGTACATCAGCGAATGTTGCAAGGCTTTATGCTTCAAACCTTTCACTTTAGGAGGACATCTCAAAGTGCTTTACAGTAAAAAGGTGTGTTTTCTGGGTGAACTCAAAAACAAATTACATTTATATAAAACCTTACATGTCGAGAGGATATCCAAAGGTGCTGGACAGTGAAGGGGTTTGCAATCAAGCTACGGTTGAATTTGGAAGAGGTAGGGACCAAAGGGGAGGGAGGTAGGAAGATGTTTGAAGGTACGGTCAAAGAGATGGAATTTCAATGAGGTGATGGAGGGGGCAAGGCACAGGGTGGAGTGGCAGAGCATGGGGATAGGAAGGCTAAAGGTCTGATTGCTGATGTTGATGGTCATCGGGGTTTTAGGAGGTCACAGAGGTGAGGGTGGTGCAAGACCATTGAGTGCTTTATAAGTGAGTACGAGGATCTTGAACGCAATGTTCTGGGGGATGGGAAGTCAGCTGGTGCACGGATGAGGTGATGTGTTGACGTTCTGTCTGCTTGTTTTACCGGGTCCTCATATTAAAGAGCAGGGAGTGCTCCAATATTCAGTCACTCATTCAAAATTCATCCAAACCGGCTGAATTAGTGGTGCACTTCATTCGCTATGTGTGATGAGTCCGTCAACATTAGACCACTTCAAAGTAACTTTCTGTGTGAAGCGCCTTGCGATGTTTCAACATTAGATACTGTATCAATTGCAATAATATTATTGATGTATTGTACATTCATTTTATTTCATCTGTAAAAACAGCAGATGATACAAAATGCTGATCAGAGCAGAAGACAGGAAGCATGCAGTTTGCTGTTTGTATCAGCCCGGTTGCTTACCTTCTCCTGCTCTGCTCAGCATTACTCTATTCATGAGCCTATTGGTAGATGAGCTTTGAGAATCTGCTTTTAATGCACTAATCTTGTTCTTTTGACAGTCATCACAATAAGTCTGTTTCTTATTCATTTTATAAGTGAGATCAAAGATTTGCTTCCAAGAGCTTGCACACTCTGGGGCAGCATAAACAAAAAAGCTCAGCATTTGGTCCCAACAGGTTGTCCTCTCATCTCTACCCCTCAACCCACTCTCACAAACCTCGATTCTCTCTAACTTATTGCGACTGCTTATTGCTGCTCAAAAATCTCTTCCTTCCAAACTCCGAATACACTGACCTTCACTATTAATAAAAATTGCATTTGTACAGAGCTTTATCACACTGAAACATCTTGAAACACTTCACCCAATTAGTTTCTTTCTTGCCTTAAACTGTTATGTAAATTGTAGAAGGCATCTACTTGTTGCCAGCAATGAGATGAATGACCAGTTTATCCATTTGTGGTTTGGGTTTGTTTGTTTCAGGATAAAATATTAATGGACTGAAAATTCTCTGTTCTTCATGATAATGCCATGGGATTTATAACATCTACCAGACAAGGCAGACAGGACCTTGGTTTGACTGCTCATCTGAAGCACATGACCTGTGACAATACAGTGTTATCTCAGTACTGCAACCGGTGTTAAACTGATCCATTAGGTTAGCCATAAATCCACAACCTTCTGTCCCAGAGAGAATAACTTACCATCCTTAGCCGGAACTACATTTCTGGGACTACATGACACTCCAGATCCATATTATGTAGCCTTAACGCCCACAGAAATGGCCGATTAAGCTACTTAGTCAGGGCAATCAGCAATGGTCAATACATTCCAGTGTCACCCATATCTAAGTTGTTTGAAACCCCGTTTGATTGCACATTCTTGGGTTAATTGATCAGCAGGCACTGTGTGGGTTTGATGGTGTCTATGCCTGTATGGTAACTGGGAACTATCAATCTTCCATTGAGCATAAGAACATAAGAACTTGCTGGTGAAAGAAGGCCAAGGTCCATCCAATATCCTGGCAGTCACTTGACATGTTGTGTCCCAAACTAAATATTGTATTCCCAGGTATTATTTTTTAACAGAAATAATGCAAGCTCCATCTGAAGGATTTGTGCATTCGTTTACATTTACATTTAAACCGTTGATGGTAATTGTTCCAAATGAAACTCTTGGAGCTCCCTCTACTCATACACTTGCAGCACTTTTGAGATTTTTCATGCATGAAAAGATGTCTAGATTTGCCCTGCTGCACTTGCCTGTATGAACACTTTATTTACTCGCTGGCAAGAATTAATCGTGTGGAATTGGTTTGGGATTCTAAAATCTTCCTCCTAAAATTTCTAATAGCAGCCTCTTAAAACTTCTGATCCATGAAGGATCCCTGGTTAGTGACCTGAAGGTTCCCAATGTTAATAGTTCATGCTCCACGGCGTCCTTCATGGTACATTCGATTCAGGCTCCAGTTCCTCCTGATCCGCCCACAATGGCAGGCAGCACAGCACAGTAGGTCAGGCCAAGAGCAAGTAATTGGCAATAAAAGTTTAGATGAGGGCAGCGGAATTTGAAAATTAGCCTTCAACAAAGGACTTCTCAACTGCCAACATTTTAAACAGTGCTACTTGGTTGGTTACATGATTGGGTCTGGCCTGTGTAAAGTCTATTAGCAGCAATCTGCAGGGACCTTGTTCCTTTCGCTTATTCTGTTCTCCAGCAGTTCCCGTCTGCCTTTTATGTCTAGGCCTAGAAGGTGTGGAGAGAGTAATGCATGGGGGAGAAGGGTGGGAGGTGGGGGTGCAAAGCTTTTGCTTCTACTTCCACTCTTGAGTTTCTCATTGCTGTCAGACGGGATGGTGATTGCCAATCCTTGGCAAAGGATGTGTTGCTCTTGGAAACACTTGTGCATTGCGCAAGGGTGCTTTTGGAGTCTTACATCTGAGTTTCTGCATGGCTTTGTCTATACTCCACTTCTGTCTCTCCATCTCTGTGTCTCTATCATTCTCCTCTCTCGTGAAACGTACAGCAGCTGTTGAGAAGCTTACAAGCGTAGCCCATTTCTCTTATGGATGATAAGCAAGAGAAATTGTGTACAAATCTTAATGTTGCTGTGAATCTTTACATATATGTTCCAATGAAAATGAGTGAGTATTCTGAAGTATTTGACTCATCCTGTTTCATGGACACATTAGTCCTGGAACTCAGTCAGACTTCAGCCGGGCATTCTTTATTTTCCTGCTCAGTTTTCAAAACCTTGAATGCCGCAGACAAAATGGAAATTGTTTGTCAGTTAACCTGGCCAGATCAGAGCATGTTAATGGAAAATTAGAGTTATGTACATTAATAGTGAAATGTTGCTGTTGAGAAGGCAAAAAAACACCTTAATAAACCCTATAATTATTCAATCTAATCTGGTGGGGGGTTCTCTGGGGTCCTGATTCTATCTGGGCCTCAGAAAAAGTTGTGCACAGTGTTCAGAAAATAGAGGCTGAGGTATGGGGCAGAAGACTTTAACGCCTTGGAACGCCTTTCATCGCCTTGGGACGCCTTTCAGCGCCTTGGGATTTCCTCCCGACGTGAAGAGTGCTATACAAATGTAATTTTGTTGATGTTAACGGTGCATGTCAAGTCTACTGCTAAACCAGAGACATCATTCAATGGGGCTCTGAATTTGATTAGCTTTGGTTTTCCATTATACAAGCGGGGTGGTGGGATAGGCTTCATTGAAATCCCAATGTCACATGTTATTGTGACCTGGAGGTGGAGCAGTGGGAACAAAAAAGAAACCATTGTATGTTCGTTCACACACCACGGGTTGTCATCTGTTGTCCACTTCACTTGCTCTCTGAGCTTCTGTGGCTAAAATTGCGCTCTGCATATTTCCTGATCCCCAACTGACTTGAACTCGTCTTTTCATTGGCCTCACATCTCAGTTATGATTCTGCCCCTCCACGGATATAGCTCCAGCACTACACTCATCATATAGAACCCATTGTGTTATCTAGAATATTGTTTGTGATCTTATCACCAAACCCCACAAACTCCCAACATTGTTCCCGAGCAGAGACGTGTCTCATTGGTTGAGTTAATGATATCTGTCCCCACTTTCAGAGAATCATAGAATGTTACGGCACAGAAGGAGGCCATTCAGCCCATCGAGTCTGTGCCGGCTCTTTGACCGAGCAAGTCACTTTCGTTAACCCCAATCACCAGCTTTCTCCCCATAACCCTGCAAACCTGTCTTCCCCAGATACCTATCTATTTCTCTCTTAAAAGCTGCTATTGAATCGGACCTCATTACCCTTTCAGGCAGATCATTCCAAATTCGAACAACTCGCTGAGTAAAAAAAATTCTTCTAACCTCCCCTCTGCTTTTTTTGGTAGATATCTTAAGACTGTGACCACGGGTCACAGACACACCTACCAGCGGAAACAGCTTTTCCCTATCTAGCCTGTTGAAACCTTTCATGATCTTGAAGACCTCTATCAGGTTCCCATGTAACCTTCTCTGCTCTAATGGGAAAAATCCTAACTTCTCCAGCCTGTCTTCATAGCTAAGTTTCCCCATTCCTGGTATCATTCGCTAAGGTTCCCCATTCCCGGTATCATTCCCCATTCCTGGTATCATTCTCGTGACTTTCTGGAACTCCTTCCCCTAGGTTCTTCTGATTCACTCCCTGCCTTGACTGTTTCACCATCCGTCTGAAGTCCGCATTTTTGGTCACCTTTCCCCTTTTCACCCTACCCCCGTCTCCCAGCTCAAGTGCCAAGGTAGGATTGTTAAGCACTTTGGGACGTCCTCCCACCATATCACAATATTGCTTTGTTGAGTCATTTTCACATATTGTGTGTGTGTATGTGGGGGGGTGGGGAACAAATGATTCTTCATCATACTTCACCTTTATTTTGATCCTGTGCCCTCCAGATCCGTGCTCAGGGTCCTCATTGGAAACAGTTTGCCAATGGAAATCCATCAATTAGTCAAATTACAATGGCAGAGCCACTAATTGGGTTGAATGCTTCCTAGCCCTAATAAAAGCATAATATCCACTGACACAAAAACCATTTATGACAGGACTTCTGAAAGCACAGTTGTCTTTTTTGCTGTGCTGTGAGATTGTTCAGGAGAACTCACTCAGCTCTGACATTGAAGTAAACCCAGCACTAAGCTCTCGCTGTGGCCTGACTCTCACCTTTGAGACTTTTTCTTATTAAAAAACCCCCTGAATTTAATAGGTTGAAGAATGAGTGGTAGATTGTGTTGATCCGAGTAAGACGAATTTGATATGAAACCTAAATCGTGTTCTTTCTATTAAAAAACAGCAAATGACATTTGTACAGTGCCTTTCACGTCAGGAAGACGTCCCAAGGCCCTGAAACATTGAGAGTCTCAGTACAAGGCTGATGAAATTGCTCAAGAATTGAAGGAGAAATGTTTTTAGGAGGTGGGTGATACAATGGACCCAACGGCTAACACAAAAGGTCGAATAAATAACTCGAAAGAGTTTCAAAAGGAATCAGTCAGCTTGACTGGGCTGCTAGCACTCAGAAGATTATGTGTTGAAACTGAATGTCAGAGCTTAAAGCATGTGCAGCACAGGGGAAGCCCTGCACTGTCAGGTTAAATGTTAAACCGAGGTCTTGTCTGACCAGGTGAAGATGCCATGATATTTGAAAAGTGAAGGGAGTTTCTCTGGTGCACAAATGTCTCTTAGATCCAGATTTTTTTTAAAAGTCTGTGAATAGTGCAGTAGGCAAGGGGGGAACAGGCTGTTGGGCTGTAAAGGATGAGAGTAAAACTACCATGTGGATGATCTGATGGAGTCTAAAAGATGCATTGATCAGTAATGTTTTGGGTTATGTTTTACATGTCAGTTTAACTTGTAGCTCAGTGGTTAGAACACTCGCCTTACAAGTGTGAGACCTGTGTTCAAATCCAGGCAGGTCAGGGCGAAACCTTGGGCAAGTTTCCTTACTCCACACACACTCTTAATAATAATTCAAACACAATAATAAAATTGGTCATTTCAATCCACGACTGTTTGTGGGGATGCTGCTGTGTGCAATTGGCTGCCACTTTTCACCCACAAATATATACAGTCAAGACACTTTATTGACTCGTGACCTGAGGCAGAGGCTTGTTCACTTCTTGAATAATCACAAAGGAGCTGCTCCAGGAAGAAGGGAAGAGACTGTATCCGAAGGGCTTTGCTTCTCACTCGTTGGGAGTTTGGCTGTTTTTGTTACTTTATTTCTGTCAATGTCAATTAATTTGCAATTTTCTACGTTAAACTTAATTTGCCATCTGTCCGTCCATTCTGCTGGCCTACCTACTTGCACACTCCTGCCTTCCTCATCACTGTCTGACTACTGCTTTACTGAGTAACGTTTAGGGCAGCTACTCACTAGTTTCAGCCAGAACTTTTTTCAACTGAACCCAAGCATTCTTTTTATTATTAGTGTCTGTTTTCACACACACTTTGTTTTTAATTAAAGCCAGGCAAGCATAGTCTGGAGCAAAGGCAGCTGATAATTAAATAGCTGTGTGTTATTGCAGTGCAGGACCGCTGGGTTTTGTTAAATCCTCTTGCCTGTCTGCAGACTTGCTCAGTATTGAGTCTTTCTGGCATCCGACCATCCCCGGATACAGCACGTACTGTACATAAGCAGCTTGTTTGGCCAAGATTGTATAATTGGCTGGGTTTTTATATCACCTTCATGTAAATATATAGTTTGACATTGGAATGCCACAAAATTAAATGTACAGTATTTAATCCTGCTTCATTTGTTTTAAAAATGTTGTGTTTTTGTGGAAGCAAAATAAAATTCTCTAATTTCTGCTCCACCAGGGACATCCTCCCGACATGAAAGGCGCTATACAAATGTTATTTTGTTGTTCTTGTCTCATTTGGTGCTTCCTTCCTCTTCCCCGAACCCTGGCAGTTTCCTGCCTGACTGAGGAGAGTAAAGTGTAACACTGGACCAGTGAGCCATGCTCTCAACTCTGTCCAAAAGGTTGTTGGTTCGAACCCCGCTCCAGGCATTCGCTCTTTTAATCTTTGCTGACTAAAGAAACTACGTTGTTGGAGATGTCCAGTAAAACTGAGATCACATCTACAACAACAACAAAAAAAACAAGATGACATTTATAGTGGTTCACATGTGGCTGTTAAAGTTCCCACAGCCACAGACCAAGAGCAGGGAGTTTTCTCCCCACACCCAGAACAATATTCCTTTTCCAAACCTGCTGAAACGCAGGTAACTTAGGCATCTTCCTAGCTGGGAATATTATGGATACAATATGGCCGCCATTCTTGCTTCTGTGAAGCGGGTCAATGCAGAGTAGGGAAGTCTTGCTGCAACTGTATTGGGCTCTGGTGAGACTGCACCTAGAGTATTGTGTGCAGTTTTGGTCTCCTTATTTAAAAAAGGACATATTTGCCTTAGAGGGGGTGCAGCGTAGATTCACTAGGTTAGTTCCTGGGATGAGGGGACTGACCCATGAAGATAGGTTGAATAAACTAGGGCTGTATTCTCTAGAGTATGAAAGAATTAGGGGGGTTGTTATTGAAACATATAAGATTCTTAAAGGGCTAGATAAAGTAGACACTGAGGGACTGTTTCCCCTGGTAGGACTGTTTCCCCAAGGGTCACAGTCTTAAAATTAAGAGTCAGCCTTTTAGAACAGGGTTGAGGAAACATTTCTTCACTTTATGGAATTCACTACCCCAGAAGGCTGTAGATGCTCAGTCCTTGACATTTTCAAGGCTGAGACTGATAGATTTTTGAAAAATAGATGGATTAGGGGATATGGGGATAGAGCAGGTAATTAGAGTTAGGTGAGAAGATCAGCCATGATCTTACTCTAGTTCTCCACTTCACTTTGTGACCCCCGGTCCCCCGATGTTCTGTCAGCCTGCCTTTCAGACATCAGGGGCTGGATGAGCGCAAATTTCTTGTAGCTGAATGTCGACAAGACGGAGGCCATACTCCTTGGCTCTCGTCAACTTTTCCATTCACATGGCTCTCACCTCCTCCACCTTCCCGGCCTGCCCCTGAAACTCTCCGAACCTGTCCGCAACCTTGGCGTCAGGTTCGACCTCCAACTGTCCTTCCTCCCCCACATCCGGTCTGTTACCAGCACTGCCTTCTACCACCCCCGAAGGATCGCCGGAGCAATACCTCACCTCAAAAGCCGCTGAAACCTTGGTCCACCTTTGTCACCTCTCGGCTGGACTATTGCAACGCCCTCCTCGCCGGTCTCCCCTCCACCACAATCCACAAAATCCAGCTAATCCAAAACTCTGCCGCCCGCATACTCACCCACTCTAAACTTCGCTCCCCCATTACCCCAGTCCTTGCCAGATTTCACTGGCTCCCTGTCCCAGAGAGGATCGACTTCAAGATCCTCACCTTTGTTTTCAAATCCCTCCACTCCTCTGCACCCCCCTATCTCTCTGATCTCCTCTCCCCCAACTCAGCACCCGCTGCCTTCGCTCCTCTGGGTCTGGCCTCCTCCATGTCCCCCGAAACCTCTGCTCCACCCTCGTCGGCCGTGCCTTCAGCCACTATGCCTGGAGGCTCTGGAACTCCCTTCCTCACTCCCAATGTTCGCCAACATGGATTTGTTAAAGGCAAATCTTGCCTAACAAATCTAACAGAATTTTTTGAAGAGGCGACTGCGAGGGTTGATGAGGGAAATGCGGTGGACGTTATTTACATGGATTTCAAAAAGGCTTTTGACACAGTACTGCATAAGAGATTAATAAAATATTAGAGGCCCACGGTATTAAGGGGACAGTGGCAGTTTGGATTAAGAACTGGCTGAGTGACAGAAAGCAGAGGGTGGTGGTTAATGGGTGTTTCTCAAAATGGAAGGAGATGTGCAGCAGTGTCCTCCAGGGATCGGTATTGGGACCACTGCTCTTTCTAATATATATTAATGATCTGGGCTTGGGCATAGAGAGCACTATTTCCAAGTTTGTAGATGATACAAAGTTAGGTAGGGTAGTAAATAGTGAGGAGGACTGTAACCAACTGCAAGCGACATACACAGATTGGTGGAATGGGCTGACATGTGGCAGATGGATTTTAATGTGGATAAGTGTGAGGTGATACGCTTAGGTAGGAAAAATGATAGGAGGCAATATAGACTCAGTAGCTGAATCTTAAGGGGGGGTGAACGTATAGAGAGATTTGGGTGTTCAAGTAAGCGAATCATTAAAGGTAACAGGGCAGGTAGATAAGGCAGTAAAAAAGGCATTTGGTGTACTGAGCTTTATTAGTAGGGGCATAGAGTATAAGAGTAGGGAGGTTATGGTTAATCTATACAAAACACTGGTTAGGCCTGAGCTGGAGTACTGCGTCCAGTTCTGAGCACCTTATTTCAGGAAGGACATTAAGGCACTGGAAAGGGTGCAGAAGAGATTCACGAGAATGATACCAGGAATGGGGAACCTTAGCTATGAGGACAGGTTGGAGAAGTTAGGACTTTTCTCATTAGAGCAGAGAAGGTTACCCGGGGACCTGATAGAGGTCTTCAAGATCGTGAAAGGTTTTGACAGCTAGATAGGGAAAAGCTGTTTCTGCTGGTAGGTGTGTCTGTGACCCGTGGTCACAGTCTTAAGATATCTATCAAAAGAAGCAGAGGGGAGGTTAGAAGAAATTTTTTTACTCAGCGAGTTGTTTGAATTTGGAATGATCTGCCTGAAAGGGTAGTGAGGTCTGATTCGATAGCAGCTTTTAAGAGAGAAATAGATAGGTATCTGGGGAAGACGGGTTTGCAGGGTTATAGGGAGAAAGCTGGTGATTGGGGTTAACAAAAGTGACTTGCTCGGTCAAAGAGCCGGCACAGACTCGATGGGCCGAATGGCCTCCTTCTGTGCCGTAACATTCTATGATTCTATGATTCTATGATAATTCTTATGTTCTTATTTTTTATATCAGATTATCCTGTCAAATTTGAGTGTGATGTGCTCTCACTTTCATGGTGGTTTGTGGTACAGTCTGCAAAAATGTCACTCCTCAACACTGATACTCTTGGCAGCTTGGCCATTCACTTTAACTCCTCAACACTGATACTCTGGGAAAACTAGCCACTCCTGGGGTACTGTTTGCAGAAGTGTAAGGAACCGACTGGGCACTGCCGTCACCCACAGTCACTCACACTGTATCGTGTAAAGCACCCTGTGAGGTACTACCCCTTGTAGGTGTTATAAAAATGCAAGTTGTTGTTGAAGTAGTTGTCGTTATCCTTGTGATGTGAAAGGTATTATAGCAAATACAAGGACTATTATAGTTATTGTTATTATTATTACTTCAAGAATGTAGAAGACATGTTTGACAAACACATTGTTGTTCTAACACTACCCTGGTAACTTCATAGTTGGAATTATTCAGTGGGGAAACTGCAATTTCCGGGTGCCAATTGGATTGGAATGAACTGCTGCATTATCCTTGTTGTGCTTCACTGTGATTGTAAGCAGAACAATTATTCAGCCAGTGGAGCGTTGAGGAACTCACTGACAGAGACCAGCCACATTGGCCTCAAGCAAAATGCATTTCTTGGGAGTAAGTTGTAAAATGTAAAGCGAGAGGTTTATTTTCTGCGGTGTTTGCTAAAGACTGAAACTATGGAAAGTTTTCCCAGAGTATCAGTGTTGAGGAGTTAAAGTGAATGGCCAAGCTGCCGTGGTAGTGATCCAATTCCTGAAAAGCTGCAGCAGCTTTACAATACATTATTTATCAGTTGCCTACAATGGGACACTTGCTGGAAACCTGGACCTGGGGACCTGAGGAAGAGGTTTATTTCCTGCAAATTCCATTTCATTGTATTTGCTAAAATATTGAAGTTTAGAAAGTTTTGCTAGAGTATCAAAATGTTGTTGACTTAGAGTGTGACATTTGTGATGCTGTGTGTAGCAACTTTCTAAATGCGGGTATGAGGTAGGGTGAGGCTGTGCAGATTGGCTCCAGAGTGCTGTATTGGTGTTCAAGAGAGTTTGGGGCTAGGGACAAGAACAGACAGCTACCCACTCAGGGTGTGTTTCAGTCACTTGTTTAATTTTGCTCCTTGCTGTGCTTGACTCAGCTCTATCAAGTTTTCTGCACTGAGCTCCCGAAGCCTTGAACACAAACGGTCATAACGTAAACACTATTCTATCAACAACAAAATGACACTTATAGAGCACCTTTCACATCAGGAGCCAT
This sequence comes from Hydrolagus colliei, assembly GCA_035084275.1. Taxonomy (NCBI): domain Eukaryota; kingdom Metazoa; phylum Chordata; class Chondrichthyes; order Chimaeriformes; family Chimaeridae; genus Hydrolagus; species Hydrolagus colliei. The sequence continues at coordinate 7,807,931 of CM068766.1, read as the reverse complement.
GAAGCAACGGCTGAGCTGTCTCGCACTGTGTTTCTGGGGCAGAAGATCCAGGCACCACATCGGGAGTTTGAGTTCACAATCTAGGCGGATCCTCCAGTGCATTGCTGGGGGAGGTGCTGTCTTTTGGTTGCAGTTTAAAACTTAGATCTTGTGTCTATCCTAAGATGGAGATGATGCTACTGAGAAACAGAATGGAGTTTGCATCTCGTATCCATTTGTAGGACCTTGCTGGCGTTAGTGTACAAAAGCTTGACAGGAATTACCGGTCAAATGTTCAGAGATGTGATCAAGTGCAGATTGTAACCTTTACTAGTGTCTTTATGTTGTGTTGAATAGCTGTATTGCTAAGAATGATTTCTCATTTTTTTGCAGCCCGTTCAGAGAGAGAGAAACTTTCAAGTGGACAAAGAGAGCAGTTATGTTTTCACAGGACACCGGTAAGAACCATTCACAAACCCTGTCAGCACTGGAGCTTCTGCTTCAAGCTGCAGCCTACAATGGATGCATCCTGGACTTTCCCTTTAAGCCAGTTTTCAGCTGGGTTCAGTTAGGGTGAGAGAGACAGTAAACTCACAGTGAGTAGTGAGAGGGGTAGTTCTGTCAGTTTGTTCTCTAAGCTCCCCAACATTTCCCTTACACTAGTTTTACCACTTTCTGTCACCATCTTTCCCCTGAGCTTTCCCCCTTCCTCCTCCCTACCAAGTTCCTCTCCTCCATCCCCAACCCTCCCTAACTAAGGCTCCCACTCAGATATGCAAAGCTCTTTGAAACATCCTTCTGACATGAAATGTAATTTTTATGTAATTTTTTTCTTTACAATCTCTTGATTTCAGTTTAATGTGTAATTAATTCCCGGCAGCCAGTGCTATAATAATATATTTATAACCTCTTCTTTGACGGGAGGACAGTATGGTCAGTGTACTGGAAGGATGAAATCGGATGGGTGGAAGGACCGTCTTCATCCAAACCAATCCCTTCTCCCATGACCCATGCCTCCTGTAAACTATTGGTACCCAGGTGTCAGATTGGTTCAGTTGAGGGAACACTCTTGCCTCTCTGTTGTGGGAAGTTGTGGGTTCCAGCTTCACATTGGCCTGAACACACAGACAAGGCTGACTGACATCCCACTATAATGCTGGGGTTGGTACATTGTTACAGGTAACCTTCAGATGAAACATGAAACAGAGGTTCCTTCTGCCTCTCCCACTCTCCTTCCCCTACTGTTTAGTGCTTTAAGATGTCCTCCCGACGTGAAAGGCACTATATAAGTGCTATTTGTTTTGTTGTTGTTGCCTGTTTAAATGGATATTAAAGATCCCGTGGCACTATACAAAAAGAGAAAAATGTTCTGGCCAACAACTATTCACAAAATTCAGCTCATCCAAAACTGGCTCCCTGTCACAGAGCAGATCAACTTCAAGGTCCTCACTATAGTGTTTAAATCCCTCCATTCCTTGGCTGTTCGATTGGGTCTTGCCTCCTCCTTGTCCCCTGAATCCATGCTTCACCATTGGTGGCCATGCTTTCTGTCACTGCTTCCCAAAACTTTGGAACACCCTCCCTCAATCGCTTCGCCTCACCTCCTTTGCCTCACCCCCTCCTTCCCTATCTTCAGGTCGCGCCTGAAGACCTTTCTCTGTGACCGCACCTCAAGTCAACTTTCCCCCCACCCTGGCTCAGCCTCCGGCTCTGCTATTGTTAAGCTCTCTGAGACTCCACCTGGCATCGAGAGCAAGTTGTTGTATTGCACTTTACAATAAATTCTGTGAAGCACTTATAAGTCGTGCCTCCCAATGTGAAAGGTTGAGAATTATTTATTTTACCTCCTCCGTAACTGAATCATATGTAACACGACCAGCCCTTCACCTCACATATTTCAGGTTCAGTCAAAATATGTGAAACACTGGTTAATGTGGTGTGAGCTATGCTATTATCAGTGGGAAATGGGAAGGCCACCCTCCCGGGTACCTAGGGCTCCCCACGCAATAGTTGGCGCTCAGGAAACTTTGGCCCTGCCTCTGTCTGACTCACATTGGGATGTTTGGTCTCTCAGGAATCGGGTGACCTGCTTATCGGTCTCGATGGATGGGAGTTTGCTGCTTTCGGGATCACACGATGAGACGGCCAAATTGTGGGACATTCAGAGCAAGCAATGCCTGAGAACCGTCAACCACAAAGGTAGGACCAGAACTTCCCTCCAACTCCTCTCCACAGAGTCCCTGTAGCCTGATAAGTCCATATTCATACTTCAGCCTGGATTTGCTTTGCCTTTTTGTAATGACTAAATTAATGATGGAATTTTGAAGTGGGAGATGGATGGATTTTCGGTGAGAGGCGTTTGAGGTGATGAGAGTGCAATGTACAGTTTGGCTTTAACTCCTGACCAGGCGGATGGATAGCAAAGATCTTTCTGTTGCTGCACTTGCCTGTGGTTCTGTGATGTACAAAGTGGGATCAGATCTACTATTAGCCAGGAAACCTGGGGACTGAAGTTAGTCACTCGCTCACACACACTGAGGGGCAGCTCAGAGACATTAATCAGAGCTTCTTTTACTTTCAGAAACACTGGTATATTGCACCTTATGTACTCTAAACAATGCTGTAAACTCGGGGAAACAATACTCCCTCAACACAATGTAAATAATTTGAGAAAACCTTCTGACCTTCAGCTATTGTTGGAGGGTGTTGTAAAGGAGGTCACTCTGGCCAAGATTAAATAATTTGAATATGATGATTGTATCATGCCTTCAATAGCTGTGAGATGAAGTTTAATGTTGATAGATTGATTAGTTTTGACAACCCGTTGCACCAATCTCCAGGTCTGAATAACCAAATGGGAATGTCATGTCCGTGGTTCCGGATGTGGGTGTGGGGGTGGGGGAGGAGGGGGGATTTTAGACACTTTGATTTTAGAAAGTATTAAATTAGGCAGTAATTTGGGAGCCGTGTTATTAAAAAGCCCTCTTCAGGGACCTTTGTACTTGCTGATGAGTTTATTCAATTATCTGATGTTTAATGAAGTCTAAAGGCTTTGACGATGGTAAATTACAGTTGGCTATAGGTCACAGAGCTCACTGTTGTCAAAATAACACAGCGTTTAATGACTGTCAAATTGGTTATTTTATCCTAGTTTCAATCTTGTGCTCTGTTATTCTGGCTAATTGTTCCAATTTTGGGGGCAACAATATGTTTTGGAAGGCAGCGGTCCTGTCTGATCATCATAATAATACAGTAAAAGCCTGGTTATCTGGCACTCTCGGGACTTGGCCAGTGCCGGTTAAACGGCGTGCCGGATATTCGGGCGCCAAGTTGCCGAAAACCTGACACAAATTTTTTTTTTTTTTAATCATACTATATTAATAATAGACTAAATAATAACAGAATATTTTATGGATACTTACCAATAAAGCAATAAATATCGATTACAGTCTATAAACACAGCACACAGTCACAAAGCAAACTTCTACAATGGCGGATGGAAGAGTTTTTTCTTCTTAAGGGGGCACTGTCAGTTTTTCCTCTTTTTTTTCTATCTTTATCTCCCTCCTTCCCTCTCTCTCTTTCACACACACACTCAGTCAGTCTGGCATCTCAATGGCTCCAAACCCAACTCCCCTCCACTCCTCTCATTTTCCATCAAAATTAATCAACTCACCCCCTCTCTCTCTCCCCTCCTCTCCCCCATCTCTCTCTCTGCCTCCCACTCTTCATTCTCCCCCGACTCTTTCTCTCTCTTTCCCCCCCACCCTTTCTCTATCCCCCACCACCCTCTCTCCCTGCCTCTCTCTCCTCCCACCCCACTCCCCATCAAAATAGTGTATAAACCCATGACTACACAGGCATTGTAGTATCCGTCAGAGAGAGAGGAAAAGAAAGAAAGGGGAAGAGATAGAAAGAGGGAGGGAGAGATAGAGAGGAAGGAAGGAGAGAGAGAGAAAGGAAAAGAGGGAGAGAAAAAGGAGAGAGGGAGAGGAAAGAAGAGTCGCTTTAAGATGAAAAGCCGGAAGTGCCACTACTGGCAGCATTCAGAACTAATCGCACTGCACTCTTGTGTGACAATCGACTCATGAAATGCACCACCCCTATTGTGCCAAATAAGATCTGGTTATTCGAATGGGGACCTTTTTTTTGAGGTGCCGGTTTATGGAAGTTACGGTTGATTGTGTCACGGATAAACGGGCTTTTACTGTAATGATAATTTTTGCATTTGTTATCGCACCTTTTCACGTCATTGAGACGGCTCAAAACATTTCACAGAATATATTGTAAAGTGAATTTACTGTGTATTTTGTGGGCGAAACACGGGCAGCCAATTGTGCACAGCAGTGTCCCACAACAGTTGTGAATTGAGTGACCATTTTTTGGAGGGGGTTGGTGGTGGAAGGATTATTATCTCCTGAAAGCATTCACTTCTTTTTCATCATGGTTCGAATAGTCGGAGCTTGATGGGATGGGAATCCCAGGCTTGTTCAATGTTGTGTTTTGAAGGGTAAGCAAATAAATGAAACTAAACCTTGTCTTGAATCTGAACCCACCCTTTCTGTTCTGTTCTCTCTCTCTCCTTCTCCCCCACCTCCATTGCTCTAGTGCAATATGCCACAATCAATTAATTTTATCTTGATTCCCCTCTTTGGCTGCCTTTTCTTTCTCCCAATCCTTGTTTACTAAGTATTGAGAGCTTCAGTCCATTTGGTATGTGTGTCCTCTCCATGTCCTCACAACCCTTATTTGCTGGATGCCTTGGCTCGATGGCTGAGATGGTAAATAGACCAGACCAGTTGTGTGTTAGCTGGCTTCAGCTGTGATGTTGATGGTAGTGACTGCGACTGCTCAGCTTCCCCTGGCTGTTGAAGGCGATCTCTGTTCCTGACCGCTGAATACATCCATAGGATGAGAAGAGAGAACTTAGACGCCATGTCCCCTGTGGTCAACCGACCTGCCAACACTCACTGTACTGCCTTAGCCGATAAGCTGTGCTGCCAATGGAACCGTTCCCAGCATGAATCAGGCCCAACAGTAGACAAATTGCAGGCCATTTCTGTTCATGAAACATTGTTAACCAACTGTGATGCCCTTTTCAGGCACGTCCTTTGGGAAATAAAACGTCCTAAGCATAATTTTTCCCCATGTTTGGCCTTTATATTAATAATAATCCTTGCATTTGATATAGCGCCATCTAGATGTCTCAAAGCGCTTCACAGAATATACTGTACAGTGAATTAACAGTATATGTGGACATAACGTGGCATTCAATTGTGCACAGCAGTGTCCCACAAACTGTTGTGGTTGAAGTATTATTATCATTTAAAAAAAATTAAGTATTGGAGTGATGAGAATGGAACCTTGTGTGCTCTACCTGTATTTTTAATGAGGTATGGCTATATTTATTTAGTAAAAGTTAATTACCAGAGAGCCCGGCCTGGTAGCACTACATACACCTGGGGGTGGGGGTGGGGGGTGGGCGGGGGCGGGTGGACAGGCTGTGTGACTGACAGCAGGGAATGTGGAGCAGGAGAACACAGGCATGTTGCAGACCCACACTGCCCAACTGAGATCATATGACATTGCTGCTATCTTGATCTGTTAAACGTTTTTCTTCCCAAACATCACACTTTAAACTGGCTTCCTCTCTTCAGGTGGATGTTAAGCATCCTGTGACACTATTGAAAATTACAACAGAGTATCTTCTGGTGTCGCTTCAAAACCCTCATTCATAGTCTCTCTTTTCCCCTTCTCACCCCTGAGACCATCTATACCCCTCCCAACCTGGCTGATCCCTTTGCTGGAGAAACAACTCATCAACTGCATCTCCCCCACCACCGCCCTATCTACCTCACTGTTGAACTCGTGTTTTCAGCCATTCTGTCTTCACTCTCTGGAACGCAAACCGTGTGAAGGTTGCTTTATAAATGCAAGATGTTGACGTTGGAACTCCTTCCTGGAAGACCTCCAGCTCACCCTTTCTTCGACTACACTTTTCGGTCGTTGCTCCCCTTCCCCCCCAGCACCCTCATAACTGTCAACCCGCAGCACCCCCACATCTATAAATACAAATTACATTAATTATTCATGGATATTTGTGAGATATTGTTGACACAAATGGCTACTGTGTTTACAACAACAACAACAATTTACATTTATATAGCGCCTTTCACGTCGGGAGGACGTCCCAAGGCGCTAAACAAGAGGCGTGTGACCCGAGCTGGGAGGGGAGTGTTTGGAAAGGGGTGAAACACGAAGGGGAGGTAAAAGAGTTCGGGGTGGAACAAAAGGCACGATCGAAGAGGAAAGTCTTCAGATCGGCCTTGAAAGAGGAAAGGGAAGAGGCGAAACGGAGGGATTGAGGGATGGCATTCCATAGGGTGGGAGCGGAGAAACTGAAGGCCTGGCCTCCGATGGTGGGGCGGTTCGGGCGGGGGGCTTGGAGCAGGCCAAGTCCTGTTGAATGGAGGGTCCGGGTGGGCGTGTAGGGGGAGAGTAGATCGGTTAGGTAGGATGGGGCAAGGCCGTGCAAGGCCTTGTAGGTGAGGATGAGGATCTTAAATTCGATCCTCTGGAGGATGGGGAGCCAGTGGAGACGGGCTAGGGTGGGGGTTATGTGGTCACGGAGGCGGGTGCGGGATAGTACACGGGCTGCAGAGTTTTGGATGGCTTGCAGCCTATGAATGGAGGAACTGGGGAGGCCGACTAGGAGAGAATTTCCGTAGTCCAGCTGTGAGGTGATGTACGCGTGCACGAGTGTTTCGGCAGCGCGGGGGGTAAGATAATTGCGGAGCCTGGCAATGTTGCGCAGATGGAAATAGGCGGTGCCGGTCAAGGCGCGGATGTGGGGGAGGAAGGAAAGTTTTTGATCGAACATGATGCCGAGGTTCCTGATTGGCTTTGTGAGGTGGAGAGTGCAGCCTTGGATGTTGAGGCTGGCAGCGCCCGATGTGCGGAGGCGCTGGCTTGAGCCAATCAGGAGGGCCTCGGTCTTATTCACGTTCAATTGCAAAAAGTTGTCCCTCGTCCACGATTTGATGTCGGACAGACATGCTGTCAGAACATCGATCTGGGGGTTGAGGGATGAGGCAGAAAGGTACAACTGGGTGTCATCCGCATACATGTGGAAATTTACCCCATGTCTGCGGATGACGTCGCCCAGGGGGAGCGTGTAAAGGGTGAAAAGAAGGGGACCGAGGACAGAGCCCTGAGGGACGCCGTGGGAAACTGTGCGGGGGTTTGAAGAAAAGCCATTGGAAGAAACAAAATGTAAACGATGGGTCAAATAAGAGTGGAACCAGTCAAGGACTGTGCCTTGAAGGTTGAGGTGGGAGGAAAGACGTTGAAGGAGGATGGTGTGATCGACTGTGTCGAACGCAGCAGACAGGTCAAGGAGGACGAGGAGGCAGAGGGAGCCCTGGTCACAGGCGGTTAGGATGTCATTTGTGACCTTAACCAGGGCAGTTTCTGTGCTGTGGATAGGGCGGAAACCTGATTGGAGGGGTTCAAGAAGTGAGTGATTTGAAAGGAAAGAGCGGAGCTGGGAGGCAACCACTCTTTCAAGGACCTTGGATAGAAACGGGAGGTTGGAAATGGGTCGATAACTTGATGGTTGCGACGCATCAAGGGAGGGTTTCTTCAGGATAGGGGTGATGGTGGCTGTTTTAAGGGAGGTAGGGACGGTTCCTGAGGAGAGGGAAAGGTTAATGGTGTCAGAAATGAGTGGGTCTAACAAATGGAGCTGGGTGCGGAGGAGGGGGGTGGGGATGGGGTCCAATGAGCACGTGGTGGGTTTCATGGAGGTGATTGTTTTTGTGACTGAAAGCGGGGTGGTGGGGTTGAAAGTGTGAAATGGGGGGTGAGTTGGGGTTGAGGTAACTGATGAGGGCGCGGAGGTGGAGGAGTGGTGGGGGGAGGAAACCGCAGAGCGGATTTTCTCAATTATGGACTCGAGGAAATCCAGCATCTCCTCGCAACGAACGTTTGAGGAGAGGATCTGCGAGGTGAGGCGGGGTGGGGGCGGAGGAGCTGGTTGGTGGTGGCGAAGAGGAGGCGGTGGTTGTCCTTCGCTTCCAGGATTATCCTGGAGTAGAAGGCTGATTTGGCGGTGGCTAGGGCGGAGCGGTAAAATTTGATGCGGGCCAGCCAGATTTGCCGGTAGACCGTGAGGCCAGATTTGAGCCAGGTGCGTTCAACTGCTCTCACTTGGCTTTTGAGGGAACGGAGGTGAGATGTGTACTACGGTGATGATCGGGAATGGGAGACGGTTTTGGAGGTGAGGGGGGCCAGGGTGTCAAGGGTAGTGGAGAGGGTGTTATGGAGGGCGGTGGAGGCGGAGGATGGGTCTGTACAAAAAGAATGCCATTGTGGGAGGAGGTCGGAGGTTTCTAGGGCAGAGGTGAAAGTTTGAGGGGGAATCTTCTTCCAGGGCCGGTAGAAGATGGTGGTGGGTTTGGAAGTGGAGGGGGGAGGGATAGAGGTGTTGCAGGAAATGAAAAAATGGTCAGAAATGGCCTTGTCTGTGATGGTGACGCCAGAGACGTTGAGGCCTCGGGTGATCACCAGATCGAGAGGATGGCCGTGAGTGTGGGTGGCAGTGTTGATATGAAGGGAGAAGTTGAAAGACGAAAGTAAAGAGGAAAATTCTGAGGAAATGGGGCAGGAGGGGGTGAAATGGAGGTTGAAATCGCCAAGAATAATAAAGCGATCAGAGGAGGCACAAAGGGAAACTAAAAGTGAAGAAAAGTCTGAAATGAAAGTGGGGGATGGTTTGGGTGGGCGATAAACTAGTAGGATTTTGAAAGAACTGTGGGAGGAGTGAGAAAGGGTGAGATGTTCAAAAGAGGGGAAGGAGCCGGAGGAATAGGGGGATAGGGCGAGGGATGACTTTGAAATGAGGGCCACGCCACCGCCACGACGGTTGGTAGAATGTGTAGTTGGGTGGTGTGGCTTCAACAAGGGGGAAAGTGTCGCCTGGGATGATCCAAGTCTCCGTCAGGGCCATGATGTCAACGTTCTCACCAAGGATGAGATCGTTGATGGCCAGTGCCTTGTTGCAGACAGAGCGGACATTTTGGAGGCCGATGCGGAAAAAGCAGTTGGCCGAGGGGTGTGAGGGGGGGCTGGGATGGTCGGCGGGGAGGGTGGGGATCTGAATAAGGGAGGAGAGGTTGACCCCCCGGGTTTGTGTCCGGTGAGGCTGACGGTGATGGTGGAGTCCTGTAGCTTAGTGGTTAGACCACTTGCCTCGCGCAAGAGAGGACCTGAGTTCAATTCCCAGTCAGTGCGAAACGTTGGGCAAGTTTGCTTACTCCCAACAACAACAACAACTTGGATTTATATAGCGCCCTCACTCCACGCCAGATGGCATCTCAGAGCATTTCACAATAACGGATCCTGGGGCCGAGTCAGGGAGAGGGGCAAGAAGATGATCAAAAGCGCGGTTGAAAAGAAAGGTCTTTAGCTGAGACCTGAAAATAGGAAAAGGGGGGGCAAGGCAAAGGGAGTTCCAGAGCCTCGGGGCATAATGGCCGAAGGCACGGCCGTTGACGGTGGAACAGAGGATTGGGGGGACAAGGAGGATGCCAGATTCGGTAGAGTGAAGGCAATGTGTTCTGTTGTGAGGAGAGTGGAGGCCAGAGAGGTAGGGGAGTGCAGAGGAGTGGAGGGATTGAACAGAAGAGTGAGGATCTTGAAATCGAACAATTCCAAGACAGGTAGCCAGTGAGGTCAGGCAAGAACTGGGGTAATAGGCAAGCGAAGTTTGGTTTGGGTGAGAATGCGGGCGGCGGAATTTCAGATAACCTTGATTTTGTGGTGGCGGAGGGGAAACCATCGAGGAGGGCATTGGAATAGTCCAGCCGAGAGATGACAAAGGCAAGGACCAATGTTTCGGCAGCTTTTGGGATGACATGTTGGCAGAGATGGTTGATAGGTTGGAGATGGAAAAAGTGGTGATGGTGAGGGACCGGATGTGGGGGAGGAAGAATTATTGGAGGTCAAACCTAATGCCCACACACCTATGTTAACCTAGCACTGAGTAGGAACCTAGATGTTGGAGAATAATACTAATAATAAGTTAGTCATTCAATCTACACTTGTTTGTGGGACACTGTTGTGCGCATTTAGCTGCCCATTTCGCCTACAAAATATACAGTCAATAAATCACTTTACGGTATATTCTGGGAAAGGCTTGAGACATTTTGAAGATGTGATCAGACACTATCAAATTCAAGGATTATTATATATTACAGTAACTGCACTCTGTAAGACATTCTGTTGTGATAAGGCAATAAAATATTTAAATACTTTCTTTGCTACAAACAGGACAGCTGCTTCAAATTCCCACTGAATGTGGGCATGCTTTGCTTGCCTTCATTGCTCTCCAGCCAATTAGGTTAAGGTATAATTTATTTTGGAGTCACTTAAGTAAAGGAGGTAACTTGCCAGCTGCTTTTACACCTTCATCCTGTCCAACCAGATCACCAGGCCAAGCTTGGGAACTCGTAAAATGTATCTTTCATCAATAAAGCAAGCAACTGTCCAATTTGTAGAGTTGGAGACCCTGGAATACTGGGCTGATCTATTGCCTGGCTCACAACCAGCAGCAGAACCTGCCACTGGACCTGTGTTTCACTGACTGGAAAATAAACCATTTTCCTCCTTCCAATTAATTTTGCTGAAACATTGGACAAGTTTCCTTAATCCATGCTTGATAATAATCCCTCAAGAAAAAAAATACAATTGGTCACTTCAATCTACTAATGTAGGGGATGCTAATGTGCGCAGTTTTCTGCCATGTTTCTCCCACAAATATACAGTCAATTTACTTTATGGTTATGCTCTACGAAGTGCTTTGAGACATCTAGAAGACGTGAAATATCAACAACAACAAGATTACATTTGTACAGCGCCTATCGGCAGATTGGTAGCAAGTTAGGAGGTTGCAGAGATAGGGTGAGGCAAGGTCATGGAGGGCTTTAAAGGAGAGGACCAGGATCTTGAATTTAATCCTTTGAATGATGGGGAACTAATGGAGTTGGGCGAGAATGGGGTCGTGGATGCGAATGGGGTCGTAGAGCTTGGTGCGGGAGGAGGCACGGGCTGCAGTGTTCTGGATAATCGGCAGCCTATGGAGGGATTTGTTGAGAAGACCAAGGCTGACAAGCATAGTCGAGTTGGCATAGTCGAGCCTGGACATGATGAAAGCATGCATGAGAGATTTGGTGGCCTGAGGGGTGAGGTAGTGATGGAGTCAGGGAATGTTGTGAAGGTGAGGGAAGGCAGAGGCAAGGCAGGTGAGGGAAGGCGTGGATGTTCGGGGCAAGACTGTTGAGGATTGAACAAGATACCTAGGTTCCTGATTAGCTTAGGGAGGTGGACTGTGCAACCATTGATGCTGCCAGTGCCTGAGGTGCAGAGGTGCTGGTCCGAGCTAATCAGGAGGGCCTCTGTCTTGTTGACATTCAACTGTATAAAGTTAGCTCTCATCCAGGATTTGATGTCTGACAGTAGTCTTGGAATTTAGAATGGAGGCAGAGAGATAGAATTGGGTGTCATCCGCACACATGAGGCAATTTAATAGCATATCTGCGGATGATGCTATTAAGGGGGAGCATGTAGAGGTTGAAGAGGTGGGAACCGAGGACAGAGCCCTGAGAAACACCGCACAAGACGGTGCAGGGGCTGGAAAAGAAGCTGTTGGTAGAGACAAAGTGGAGATGGTAAGACCTGTAGGAACTGAACCAGTCAAGGTTGAAGGTTGAGAGGAGAGGCGGTGGAGGAGGATTGAGTGGTCCACGGTGTCAACAGCTGAAGTGTAATTAGGATGAAGTGATATTGCTTATGAAAATAGTGTGAGATCAGGATTGATTTGTGTTCTTTTCCACGTGCTAGGTCTGACACTCACTCCACCGAGGAGAAGCTTTAATCCATATATAGATTCCTCCATTCAATTTTATTCTTCTTACAATTTGCATTAACAGCAAATTGTTCTGCTCATAAACAAATTTTTTCTTATTGCTTCAGTGCATCCCAAGGTTACCCGGTGGCCGGCTTTCCTGTTGACTGCACCATTATTTCCTCTATTAATGATCTGCTACATTAATAGCCCCAGCATCCATTAGTCAGTTATTAAAGAATGAGACTAAATCCATCTCTTAGTTTACTTCAAACCATATTTTAAAATCCATGATATTCCCAATTATGTATTTAGTTTCACTCTCTTGTTGGTTTTACATTTGAATAGGATTCAGTCTCAGAATGGGAACTGGGATCACTGTTTCTGTTTTTTCCACAAGTATGAAATTCATAATTGATTGAATCCACAGTAACACCAATTTGGCATATTTTATTAAATAGAATAATCCTTGTGAAATCTATCTGATGGAGGTCCCAGGTTTCCACTACTTCTCCAAGGAGATCACATTTTTGTTCCTGGGTCTGCCTCACTTTAACCAAAAGAGTGGAGTGGGGATCACACGCTAGGAATGGGATGGAGTCTTTACTATAGGCTGGTGGTAACCTAATCTCAGTATCCTGGAAGACGCAGGCACTTTAACAACAACTTAAACTTATAAACTTATAAAGCGCCTTTCACGTCGGGAGGACGTCCCAATGCGCTGCACAGGAGGCGTGTGACCCGAGCTGGGAGGGGAGTGTTCGGGAAGGGGTGAAACACGTAGGGGAGGTCGAAAAATTCGGGGGAGGGAACAAAAGGCACGGTCGAAGAGGAAAGTCTTCAAACTAGCCATGAAAGAGGAAAGGGAAGAAACAAGGCGGAGGGATTGGGGGATGGAATTCCACAGGGTGGGAGCGGAGAAACTGAAGGCCCGGCCTCCGATGGTGGGGCAGTTCGGGCGGGGGGCTTGGAGCAGGCCAAGTCTTGCTGAACAGAGGGTCCGGGTGGGCTTATAGGGGGAGAGTAAGTCGGTTAAATAGGGCGGGGCAGGGCCATTTAAGGCCTTGAAGGTGAGGACGAGGATCTTGAACTCAATCCTCTGGGGGATGGGGAGCCAGTGGAGATGGTTGAGGGTGGGGGTTATGTGGTCGCGGAGGCGGGTGCGGGATAGTACACGGGCTGCAGAGTTTGGGATGACCTGCAGCCTGTGAATGGAGGAACTGGGGAGGCCAACGAGGAGAGAGTTTCCGTAGTCCAGCCGTGAGGTGATTTATGCGTGCATGAGTGTTTCAGCAGCGTGGGGGGTGAGATAGTTGCGGAGCCTGGCGATTTTGCGCAGATGGAAATAAGTGGTGCCGGTCAAGGCACGGATGTGGGGGAGGAAGGAGAGTTTATGGTCGAACGTGATGCCGAGGTTCCTGACTGGCTTTGTGAGGTGGAGAGTACAGCCTTGGATGTTGAGGCTGGCAGCGCCCAATGTGTGGAGGCGCTGGCTTGAGCCAATCAGGAGGGCCTCGGTCTTGCTCATGTTCAATTGGAGGAAGTTGTCCCTCGTCGATGATTCAATGTCGGACAGACATGCTGTCAGAACATCGATTGAGGTTGAGGGATGAGGCAGAAAGGTACAGCTGGGTGTCGTCCGCATACATATGGAAATTTACCCCATGTTTGCGGATGACATCGCCCAGAGGGAGTGTGTAAATGGTGAAAAGGAGGGGGCCGAGATCAGAGCCCTGGGGGATGCCGTGAGAAACTGTGCGGGGGTTTGAGGAGAAACCGTTGGAAGATACAAAATGTAGACGGTGGGTCAGGTAGGAATGGAACCAGTCAGGCACTGTGCCTTGAAGGTTGAGGTGGGAGGAAAGACGTTGGAGGAGGATGGTGTGATCGACTGTGTCAAACGCAGCAGACAGGTCAAGGAGTACGAGGAGGCAGAGGGAGCCCTGGTCACAGGCGGTTAGGATGTCATTAGTGACCTTGACCAGGGCAGTTTCTGTGCTGTGAGCAGGGCGGAAGCCTGATTGGAGGGGTTCAAGGAGTGAGTGAGTTGAGAGGAAAGAGTGGAGCTGGGAGGCAACCACTCTTTCAAGGACCTTAGATAAAAACGGGAGGTTGGAGATGGGTCGGTAGCTTGATGGCTGCGACGCATCAAGGGAGGGTTTCTTCAGGATAGGGGTGATGGTGGCTGTTTTAAGGGAGGTAGGGACTGTGCCTGAGGAGAGGGAAAGGTTGATGGTGTCAGAAATGAGCGGTGCCAAAAGGTGGAGCTGGGTGCGGAGGAGTGGGGTGGGGATGGGGTCCAGTGAACACGTGGTGGGTTTCATGGAGGTGATTATTTTTGTGACTAAAGACGGGGAGGTGGGGATGAAAGTATGAAAGGGGGGGTGGGTGGGGGTTGAAATAACGGATGGAGGGGCAGAGGTGGGGGGAGGAAACCGCAGATGCTCAGGTGAAGATATACGTCCTACAATGGTAGGTAGGAAAGGTTAGGAGAGCAGAGAAGATAAATCAATAAGTAGGGGCTACATGGTATCAAGCTCCTAGAGTGCAGGAGGCAGGGAAGGCTAAGAAAGAGACAAAGCCACAGTTACGTGAGTAGGGTGTGGTACAGTGAGCCAACGTCAACAAGTTGCCTGGCCAAGGTCTCCCCCTCTTCACCCCTTCTCAGCATAAAGTGATGGTGTACCTTGAGTTTGGCTATGCAAACCTCTCTCACAGGTACTGTACTCCCGGTGTTCGGCTGCCAAGCTTTGACAGTAAATTTTCAAAGCTCCCACATTAATATCCTGCCAAATATAGATCCATAGTTTCTGTGCAAAAGTACTTATGGCTGTAAAATGGCCAACTAACTTCTAACTTATTTGAGCACATCATTGTGTATGTAATAAAGATGAACACCGGCTGTAAATTCACCAACCAAAAATAAACATAAATAAAAGTTAAATGTTAAATGTTGAATATGTGTAACTTTCTGACTCTGAAGCCATGTTGAGGTGTTCTGGTACAGATTGAAATCAGTTCAATAGTCACTCAATGTACAACCGATGCATTGAAGACCCAATGCCAACTTGAGCCTAATACTCTCCAAAATTAGGTCAGTGGAGTTTATCCCTTCAGGAACAGGGTGTGTATACCTCAGAGAAATGTCCGTGTGTTGTTGTTGTACATAATTGGAACTATTTCTAATTTGGGTCCCTTTAAGGATTGTGACTGGTTTATCTTGCGTCAGACACCTAACTAACCAAATAAGGAAAATAAGCAAAAAATAAAGAGCTGAAGAGGCTCCTTACAGAGGAAGGCAAATATGATGGAAATTCACTTTCAACGTAGAAACTAACCGTACGAGTAAAATAAATAAAACTGTGATCAAGATGCCAATGAGAGATTACGATAAAAAAAGTCACACAGAGAACATTAGTATCAAATGCTTTTATAAATATACTCTAAAAGAGGATCATCAAGGAAGGAGTGGGGTCACTGTGGAATGAGGCAGGTAATGTGGGAGCTGAGCATAAATTAATGGCTGAGATGTTAATAAATACTTAATCTCAGTGTTTTGCACAGGAGTGGGATACATAAGTAATGTGGGAACACCAGAAGGGATTAGAGAGAAATAGATGTATAGTGGTTAGAAAGGAAACGATGCAAGGGGTGACTTGTTAGAGCAGAGGTATTTAAGAGGTATTTAAAACATAATTAGACAAGCACTTGCACAAGAAAGGTAAGGGAAAATGGGAATAAGTAAACAACACCAACAACTTCCATTCATATAGCGCCCTCACGCAGGATAGCATCGCAGAGCACTTATGATAAGTGCCTTCTTGGGGAAAGCAAATACCGACATGATCAAATGGGCTGAGAGGCTTCCCTCTGGGTTGTACTTTTCTGTGATTCTACACGGAAGTTCAGATTCATTATTGAAGACTCGGAGCAGAACAAAGTACTGGCTTTTAATCGCGTTGGCTGCTACGTTGGATTTACATTAAAATGAACTCACCAATTGCTCTGGGAACAGCAGTCATGGCCATCATTAACCTGTAAAACATCGACTGAAATTCCTTTGCTTCCTTCCCACATTTAGTTTGGGGAATGTTTGAATTCTAAATGTTTCACCAGCTCAACTGTTGTTGAGTGCTCTGAGACGCTGGCCCTGTGAACACAAACACAAGCTGTTGTTATCCTGGAGATTTTTAACTCCTGATTTTTCATAAGTATGTGTGCTTCAAGTCACCTCCCCTCAGCCGTGCAAACCCTATCTTATTGTGTCGTTCATCTCACCGTCTGCTACAGAAGATCAGAGATAAGTGAAAATTGCCTGATTTTCATTGGATCAGAGACCCAGTCTGTAACTGATTAAGGGGCTTTGATAGAGTAGAGAGGAAGAAATGATTTCCACTGGTCGTTAAAGGATAGTAGCAATAATAATAATAATATTATGCATTTGATATAGCGCTTTTCACGTCTTCTAGATGTCTCAAAGCGCTTCACTGAATATGCTGTAAAGTGAATTGACTGTTTATTTGTGGGTGAAATTTGCAAATATGATACATATTTGGGGAGGACAAGTTTGCAGGATTCTGGGAGAGAGAGCAGAGTAGTGGGATTGATTTAGACAGCTCTTTTCAAAGAACCGTATCCTTTTCAATTTTCACTCTACTGAATGATAGTCATAGGCAGGATAATCTGAATAACATTTTTTTCCCAATTTATTTATTATCTAATATATAATATATGTCACAGCACTTTGGTACTGACAAATTGCTGGGTTAGGACAGAATGCCAAACAGTAACTCATTAATTAATTCAAGATAATTATTTTCTTTTACTTTCATTTTTATTTTTGCATTTCTGAGTTGGCCTGGGAACCCCTTCTGACCCTTAGAAGGAATAAGATAAACAACATGGTTTACGAGTACTCCCAATTGAAAATCCCTCGTCTAAGGTGACTCTTCCTTCATGTATTGTGTTGCTTTTCCAGAGGTACTATGCTACGAACTTTGAGCGCTCCACCAGCTCTGAGATGCTTTTCAGCTTGAAGTGTGCTATACACGTTGTTGTCCTTCAGATAATGAAATTTGCCAAAGGTCCCATTCTGCCCAGGATGAAACCCAGGTCCTCACTGGAGAGCGAGCTAACCACAGCACTGTGGGACTCAGGAGGAGTTCTGAGAAGAGATCGTGAAGATGATCCAACCATTGGAGAATTGTGGATTTTATTTATGAAACAGTAACAGTAACTGCTGCACTCAGAATATAACTGATATGCAGCAGATAATGATATAAAATCTCATTTATCAGTGGGGTAGAAACAGAGCCTTGTGACTCCCATGTCCTTGCCAAGGCTCTGTTAGCTCCATGTCAGAGTGGATCGATTCCCAAATCCTCAACTCACCGTTTCACTTAATGCCCTGACACCTCCCTAACTCTCACACCCTATTCTTCTATTAATTTTCTTCACTCAGCTGGCTTGGCCCGACTCCTCTGCTCCACCATCAGTGGCCTTTAGCTACTACAATTTGCTGCCTCAATTCCTTCTCTCTGCCCCCTCATCGCCTGTCTTCAAATTATACCTGAAGATTTTCCTCTTTTACATTGTCTCCAGTATTTTCCCCATTCCCTGGCTCAGCAACAAACTCCACCATTGTTCGGAGCTCTGTGAATGCCGCTGTATATACGCTAGCAGTTGTGTTATAGAATGGTCTAACGCAGCAGTTAGAGGAAGAAGCAATACGCAGGCTGGCTTTCTTAAAGATTATCCCCAATCCCCAATTGTGCAACTACTTTGCGCCTGTTTTTAGCTCCTGCTATTATTACTCATTTCAGAGAAGCAATAGCTTTAATCTTTCTCTCTGCCATTTTATGGAAATTTGAAGAGACTGATTACAGTGTGAATGTATCTGTGTAAATGTAATTTACTGGCACAAAAACTGCAAGTGTTCTGCTGCTGCCTTTCCACTCTGTTTGATCTGGATTCTGTCACACATCTTATGAAGATATCACGCCAGTCAGCCAAGGACAATCTGCTTCACCAGCTTAGTCTAATTACTTCTACACAATGATCTACTTTGCACGACAGAAGCCTACTTTGGGTTAAATTGGGTGCAGATTTACCTAGTGACGCCTTTACATTATTAAACAGTTCAAATTCTTACATTTCCAAAAGAAATTAGATCATCCACACTCTGCAGTAGGAACTTCCTGATTGTAAATATCTAGTATGGCTTACGGAAGAGCCAAATAAAAAACAAACGAAAAAAAAATATTTGTATGAGGGACATACAAATTAAATGATACAGCTGAATTTACCATCAGTGGACAGGTAAAGGCTGCACAAATGTGTCTGCGCTGTGGGATGTGCATGATCATGCTTTAATTGCCTGATTCCAATGTAGGTGGAATTCTTGGGCCAACAGCATATTGTGTCATTCTGCATTGTCTCCCAATGCTTGCCAATCATTAACTCTGGGTCTGAGCGCTCGCTGTGTAAAACCAGCTACTCTCTCATCCTCATTCTTCCTTATCTCTGAACACTGCCCTGGTATTGGGGGAAATCAATCTCCAGCTTTACAGATAACCCTTGTATGTACTACCATCATAACCATGGTACTACTACCATTACCATGGTACTTTTTTTTACAAGGGAGATGATTGGACCTCCATCTTCTAGATGCTCTATGTAACTCTGATGTAACTCTTAACAATTGGGGCAGCACAGATGCTGACTGACTCTCCCAGATTGAGAGAGTATCATGTCAAGGAAAGGACTGGGGCCAGGCTAGATTTTGTGCTGAGCTTGGGGGAAAAGAGAGGTGGGGGGAGAATTCAACAACAACATTTCATTTGTACAGCGCCTTTCACGTCAGGGTGACGTCCCAAAGTGCTGGACAGTCATTGTTTCAGAGGCCAAGGAGGGGACGAGGCAGAGGGACTGCGGGATGGAGTTCCAGAGGTTGGGGGCAGAGTGATTAAAGGTTCGCCCGCCAATGGTGGGGCGGGTGGGTCGGGGGTCATGGAGCAGGCTGAGTGCAGGGGTGGGCAGGTTGGTAGGGGGTTCGGAAGTCGCAGATGTAGGGTGGGGCGAGGCTATGGAGGGCTTTGAAGGTGAGGACCAGGATCTTGAATTTAGTAGGGCCTCTGTCTTGTTGACATTCAACTGTAGAAAGTTAGCTCTCCTCCAGGACTTGATGTCTGACAGGCAGTCTGTCAGGACAGTCGTGGTCCTAGAGTCGAGGGTACAGGCAGAAATATGGAATTTGGTGTGGAAGTTAACCCCATGTCTGCAGATGATGTCACTAAGGGGGAGCATGTAGATGTTAAAAAGTAGGGGGTCAAAGACAGAGATGAGATGCCACAGTGCGGGGACTGGAAGCGAAACCGTTGGTGGCGACAAAGTGGAGACAATGAGAAGGGTAAAAGTTGATCCAGGCGAGGGCAGGTCCGTGGATGTTGAGCTGGGAGTAGAGGCGGATGTTGGAGCATGGAATGGTTGACAATGTCAAAGGCAGCAGAGAGGTTGAGGAGGTCTAGGAGGCAGAGAGAGCTCTGATCGCAGATGTTTAGAATGTCGTTAGAGACTTTGGCCAGGGCTGTCTCCGTACTATGGGCAGCACGGAAGCCAGATTGCAAGGATTCGAAGAGGGAATGGTGAGAGAAAAAGAAGCAGAGCTGGGAAGCAACAATTTATTCCAGGACCTTGGAGTGGAATGGGAGGTTGGAGATGGGGCGGTAATGGAGAGTAAGGATGGGTCCAGCGAAGGTTTTTTCAAGAGAGGGGTGATGATGTCAGTTTTTAGAGGAGTGGGAAAGTGCCAGTGGATAGGAAGAGGTTGATGATGTCAGTTAGGAGGGGAGCTAGGAGGTGGAGCTGGGAGATGAGGAGAGAGGTGGGGAATGAGCTCAAGGGAGCAGGTGGTGGGTTTCATTTTTCGTATGAGAGCAAAGAGGGTGGGGGGAGAGATAGGGTCAAAGTGTTTAGTGGGGGATGGGAGGGACGTGGATCCTGGGGGAGAGGTAATGGGGAGGTAGTGGAGGACGGGGAAGAGGTGGCTGAACAGCTCGCAATTGCACCTTGAGGGTTTGGAGGTGGGGAGAGATTAAGGGAGGTGCAGCGGGAGGAGAAGTCTATATATAGATATAGCAGGAGGGGGTGAAATAGAGGTTGAAATCGCCTAAAATGAGGAGGTGTTCAGAGCGAAGGGAGAGAGACAACAGTAGGGTGGAAATGTCTGAGAGGAAAGTGGGGGAGGGGTTAGGAGGATGATAGACAAGGAGGATTTTGAGGTAGAGGCTGGAAGGTAGTAAAGAGTAAGGTGTTCAAAGGAAGGGAGGTTCTAGAGGAGTAAGGGGAAAGGCCAAGGATGGACCGGGAGATGAGAGTCCCACCACCACCACGGTGGTTAGGCCGTGGGATGTGATGAAAGGTTGTTGTGATCTCGATCAGGTGGAAGCTGTCGCCTGGGGTCACCCAGGTTTCGGTCAGGCGAGGATGTCTGTTTTCATCGACTGTGAGGTCATGGATGGTGAGTGTCTTGTTGGACAGGGAGAGGACATTTTAGAGAACGATGTGGAGGGGACAGTTGGTGATGGAGCATCGTGCAAGATGAGGGGGAGTGCGGACTGGTGGGGGGAAGTCGGACTGGTGCGGGAGAGTGGGGGCTGGTGTGGGGGTGGTGTGAGGATGGGCTGGTGTGGTGGATGAGGGGGGCTGGTGTGGAGTGGGAGGCGGGGGCTAGTGTGGGGGAGGCCGGACCGGTGTGGGGGAAGCCTGGCTGGTGTGGGGGAGGCACGGCTGGTGTGGGGGAGGCACGGCTGGTGTGGGAGAAGCCTGGCTGGTGTGGGGGAGACCGGACTGATCTCAGTGAGTCCAGGACTGGAAAATTTAAAAGATGCAGGCAGGGTGATGTTGCACGCCTGTGTTGGCTGATTGGCCGAGGCCTCGGCGAGTTAGTAATGGAGGTGATGGTGTTTCGGGCCGAGGGTGAGGCCCAGGTGATATCTGTGGCTTCAGGCCTCGCTCGGCTGCTATCGCGAGCTGCAGGATCCAGAGGCAGCGAGTCCCGACCGCGCTTCAGGCTCTTCAGGCACCCGCAAGTGAGTAGGTTTCCGATTTCCTGATTCCCGGCTCTTCCGGTGATGGGAGGCCTCGAAGTCAAGGGTTCACAATGCCCCCACTCTAGGCCAGGTCCGGGAGACCAGCCACCCGTCCGCTACCATCTTTCTCCCCCAATTCATAACCTTTGGCCAGGATCTACAATGTGTTTGACATCACTGGGAGCACGCAGGTTACACATCCCTGGGACAGAGATCTAAGGAAACCTAATGGAATGTTCGTCTCAGTCTGAATAACGGACCAGGCGTCATACAGTACGTATACAAAATGCCCTTTATTAATCCAAGTGAATGTGAACGATACAATCTGTTGTCTTGGTGAACTCCAGTAATTGTCTCGGGAACAGGAGGATGTCTTTTACCAGGAATTTAATTTATTGGAAGACTTTTTATGGTAACTTTTATTGAAACAAAAAAAGTAATTTAATCGCTGGTATCTAGTGACATTTCCAAGTGATTGATGTGCCAACTCTGACCTGACCTTGTCCCTGTAAGCTCCAGTTCCCCTTCAAACTGGCTTCAATGTATTTTGAATCGCAACACGCCAAGGCTGAGAAAAAACTGATCCAATTTCTCTTATCAATACAGATAATGACAGGTTTCATTCATTCACTGGGAAAAAAGGGGGAATGAATCAACAAAGCTTTTACACCCAGCGGTTACAGCTCAGCTTACAACCCTAAATCCACCCATGGGGTGGGTGGCTGATTATTAGTCATGGGTGAACTTGTTTCAGGTGAAATGTAGAAAGAACAGACGTCCATTGTTATGTTGGCTTATCACACCTTGTCAGTTCTCAAAATACTTCACAGATAATTCCTGCCAAGTAGCGGCACTATTATTGTAGGCAAACGTGGCAGCCATTGTGCATCAATACTGTCCCGCAGAAAACCATGCTGTGAATGAGAGATTAACTTGGAGGATTGTTGGCCAGTAAACCTGAAGAGCAGCTGGCGACTGTACATTACGTGGCAGGTTCGACCCCCAACTGTCCTTCCTCCCCCACATCCAGTCCCTCACCAACACCGCCTTCTACCACCTCCGACAGATCGCTCGTCTCCGGCAATACCTCACCCCAAAAGCCGCTGAAACCTTGGTTCATGCCTTTGTCACCTCTCGGCTGGACTATTGCAATGCCCTCCTCGCCAGTCTCCCCTCCACCACAATCCACAATATCCAGCTGATTCAAAACTCTGCCGCCCGCATACTCACCTGCACCAAGCTTCGCTTCCCCATTACCCCAGTCCTTGCCAGACTTCACTGGCTCCCTGTCCCTGAGAGGATTGACTTCAAGATCCTCAGCCTTGTTTTCAAGTCCCTCCACTCCTCTGCACCCCCTACCTCTCTGATCTCCTCTCCCCCGAACCCAGCACCCGCTGCCTTCGCTCCACCAGGTCTGGCCTCCTCCATGTCACCGAATCCTCTGCTCCACCCTCAGCGGCCGTACCTTCCGCCACTATGCCTGGAGGCTCTGGAACTCCCTTCACCTCTCCCCCTCTCTTCCCAGTTTCAGGTCACAGCTAAAGACCTTTCTCTTCGACCGCGCCTTTGGTCACCTTCCTGCCCCTGCCCCTGGCTCAGTCCCGGGATCCGCTGTAAAGCGCTCTGAGATGCCGTCCGGCGTGGAGGGCGCTATATAAATCAAAGTTGTTGTTGTTGAACACAAACTGACTGCACTGAAATTGCCCAGTTTTGTAGGCGTGGGGCAGCAGTGAAAGCCGCTCCGTTAGGACAATAATAATAGTAATCTTGCAATTGACAGCGCCTCATCATATCTTAAAGCGCTTCACAAAATGTATTGCAAAGTCAATTTACTATATTTGTAGGCTAAATGCGGCAGCCAATTAAGCACAGCAGTGTCCCACAAACAGTCCTGGATTGAGTGACCAAAGTATTTTTTCGGTGAATTGATATTACCCCCAGAAAAGCAATCTTAACAATCAGCTGGGTCCCTACTTACTGTGAGGTAAACAGAGGCGTGTGGAATAAATAAACTTGCCAAACTTTTCACCATGCTGGGAATAGAACTCAGATCTCTTGCTTACGAGGCGAGTGGTACGTCCTCTCGACGTGAAAGGCACTATATAAATGTAAGTTTTGATTGATTGATTGGATTGATTGATTGATTGCTCTAACCACTGAGCTACAGAATTCCAGGGTAATGTTCTAATAACGAAGAGCTTTAAATTATACAAGACCACCACATCATTGCGATTCAAGCGCTTCTCTAACATTCCTTTATTTATTAAAGTATGAAATATTCATTTTAATATTTCTGATATTATAACCTGAATTTTTTTAATACTTTGCCCTCAAACTTTGCCCGCATTGTTTTGTTGGAGGAGTAATCGCATGTGCCAGGCACTGGCAAAATCTGGAAATCAAAGCAATAGGAACTGGGGCTGCATTTTGTTGTAAAGGTTGTCCACAAAGTCATGTTACCCCCTGTTATGAAACAGTGATATGAGACCATGGAGTAGCTGAAACAAACTGTTCGAGATGCATTTCACCCTCGTCACTCCATCATGTTGCTGCAGGTGTTGCACTGAACGTAGTGATGGATCATTATCTGCCATGAAATTGATGGCACTCACACGCATTGGTGAGTGAGCACGACTGTTTAGACACTGGGCTAAACAGTGTTTAAATGTCTAGACCAGTGTGAGCACCACCAACACTTGTACTGAATATGGTACCCGTTCCCTTCGCTCTACCAGGTTTGGCCTCCTCCTTGTTCCCTGAATCCTCTGCTCCACCATCGGTAGTTGTACCTTCAGCCACTATGACCCAAGGCTCTGGAACTCACTCCCTTCGCCTCACCCTCTCTCTATCTACCTTCAGGGCTTGGCTAAAGACCTTTCTTTTCGACTGCACTTTTGGTCACCTCCTTCCCCCTCCCCTTGGCTCGGCCCCAGGATCCGTTATTGGGAAGCACTTTGAGAGGCTGTTCGGCATTGGCACTATATAAATCCAAGTTGTTTGTTGATTAAGTACTTTACTTGGTCATCATTCTTCCATATGTTTCAGTCGTTGGTCAGGGCACTACAGCAAAACAAAACATGGGGTAACAGGCATCTATGGACATACATAATCTAGGCTACACATGTTGGAAGTGAACACTGCACATACCTGATCCAGGATACACCTATTTAGAGTGACACTGCACATGCCTGACCAATCTTGAGTCTTGATTATCTAATTAGACCCTTAAAAGCTGTGTTGACGAGAGCACCTCAACAAACCAACTGCTGAACCCAGTCTTCCAGTTAGCAATCAAAGTTATAACTTTTAAGGTTTGAAGTAGCAATAAAATATTCATCAGCGAACAGCAGAACTGTTTTCCTGAGCATAACTTGACACTTGAGAAGTCTGGAGATAAATTGGCATCTAATACAATGTGACAAGCTGGATTTATCATCTGGGTGCCACCTGATAGCCCACGTACAGATCAGTAGAAAGCTGCGGAAAGCTGTATTTGGGATAGAACGTGCTAATTCAGCGAGCTTATCATCTTCTCTGTCAACCGAACTATGTCCTCTACATCCCTGCCCTAACAGAGTTCATTTATGTAGCTTCTTTCACAGAAACAGAACATCTCAAAACGCTTGACAGCAATGAGTTGGGAGGTGGCTGATAGTGAAATCAACAAGAGATGTGTTTAAAGTCAAGAAATTACTGAGATGTATGAGTATAAAGATGTATAAAGGAGGGTGGCCCAGAGAATTTTACAGCACAAAAAGAGGCCATTCAGCCATTTGTGTCTGTATCGACTCTTTGAAATAGTTACCAACTAGTCCCGTTCCCTTTGGCGGGTAAAACATTGCCTGTTTATGTGGCGAACAACTGTTTCACCTTGGGACGTCCTCCGAACGTGAAAGGCGCTCTATAAATGTCATTTTGCTGTTGTTGTTTCTCAAATTTGGCATCCAGCTCTCAATAGTCAAAAGGTTGGACCTTCCCATCATAGAGGGTATCACAGATCCCTCTTCTTGTGGGGGAACATCTCAGGCATCTTTCACTTTCCCAGGTGTGGCTCCTTGTGTTCTTTCTGTGTTTGCCAGGGGTTCATGGTGAGCTGATGTCAGACTTTGTTTTGGTTGCTGGAGAGATTTCTGTGCCGTGTGTATCTGTGTTCCCTTGTCTCTGAAAGACCAGTGGTTTGGGTCTGTGTTCTGCCAGGATTCTTATGAAGGGAAGGAAGCAGGAGCTCAGTGTGCGGCAAGATAGTCAACACAGGTATTTTGAGAATCTTAGGATGTTCTAAGCAGATGATCATCTTGAGGTGACCAGAGATGTATCACGTACAGGACCAGAAAAGGAATGTACAAGACCAGAAAAGGCCATCAAAGGAAAATAAGATCTCATACTGCAGCTTTGTTTATCTCAGTGCCACAAGTTGAAAGCCCCATTAAAAAGTTTCTCAATGGGACAGAGAGGGATTTCCCCTCTCTGTCCCCCAACCTGAAAGGGGCTACACAAATAATATGTTGTTGTTTATTACCCTTGTTGAGTCTTGTAGCTCCGTGGTCAGAGCAATCCGCTCGCGTGAGCAGATCTGGGTTGAGTCCTAGAGTACAAGAGTAGGAAAGTCTTGCTGCAATCGTATAGGGCTTTGGTGAGACCGCACCTAGAGTATTGTGTGCAGTTTTGGTCTCCTTATTTAAAAAAGGACATTCTTGCCTTAGTGGGGGTGCAGCGTAGATTCACTAGGTGAGTTCCTGGGATGAGGGAACTGACCTATGAGGATAGGTTGAATAAACTAGGGTTGTACTCTCTAGAGTACAGAAGAATTAGGGGGAATCCTATTGAAACATATAAGATTCTTAAAGGGCTAGATAAAGTAGCCACTGAGGGACTGTTTCCCCTGATAGGAGAATCTATAATCAGGGGTCACAGTCTTAAAATTAAGGGTCAGCCTTTTAGAACAGAGTTGAGGAAACATTTCTTCACTCAGAGGGTAGTGAATTTATGGAATTCACTACTCCAGAAGGCTGTAGATGCTCAGTCCTTGAACATTTTCAAGGCTGAGACTGATAGATTTTTGAAAAATAGAGGGATTAGGGGATATGGGGATAGGGCAGGTAATCAGAGTTAGGTGAGAAGATCAGCCATGATCTTATTGAATGGCAGAGCAGGTTCGAAGGGCCGAATGGCCTACTCCTGCTCCTAATTCTTATGTTCTTATGTTCCTGGCAGCGCAAAATATTAGGCAAGTTTTCCTACTCCACACGCCTCTGTTTACCTACACCAACAACAACAAAATATATTTGTATAGCACTTAAGTAGGAACACGGTTGTTAGTTGATTGGCGGATCTCTTTTCGGGGGGTGGAGGGTGGTGGTAATAAACCCTTCACAAACAAATGTGATCACTTAATCCATGACTTTTTGATGATTAAGTGGCTGCTGTGTTTTGCCCACAAAATGTGCACTTTACAGTATATGCTGTGAAACTTCTTGATGCTATACGAAAGGCAAGAATGATTAATATTATTATTATTTGTTGATAGAATGAGCTCCTGAATGTGCTAGACACAGTGAATATGTTCCCCACTGCTGAGACATGTACCGAGGCCTCTCTGGTCTCTAGCTGATATAATAATAATAAACCTTGCATTTGATCCTTGCAATAATCCTTGCATTTCATGTTTTCTAGACGTCTCAAAGCACTTCACAGAATATACTGTAAAATTAATTGACTGTATATTTGTGAGCGAAATGCAGCAGCCAATTGTGCACAGCAGTGTCCCACAAACAGTTGTGAATTGCAGGACAAAGTTATTATCATTTTTTTGGAGAGCATTATTTATTATTTATTTATTAGGTGTGTGGGGTAAGGAAACTTGCCCAAGGTTTCGCCCTGCTGGGAATTGAACCCAGGTTTCTCGCTTGTAAGGCGAGTGCTCTATACACTGAACTACCGGACTCCACAGATAGGTTCTTGAAAAGGTACAATTTGCAGAGCTGCAGGGAAAAAATAGCAGAATGGGGCTTGTTGAATAGCTCTTTCAAAGAGGTGCCACTGGCACGATGGACTGAATGGCCTCATCCTGTGCTGTAAGATTTTATGATTCTATGATAGAAACTATATAAAAGGTGCCTTTTTAAGGAAAGATGGTGCTTGTAACTACAGTAATTTTAGTTGCCAAGGTTTCACTCTCCAGTTTAGTATGCTGTCCAGTCCTGTGAACACACTGGCATTTGCTATCCTGTCATCTCCATGAGTGCAGAGTATTCTGATACCTTACCAAGTGTATATTCTTCATGTGTCAGTACAAAGACTCAATGCCAACAGCCTTTCCCAATCCTGACCTCAACAGACAGCCACAACACGAGTCTTACAAAAGGGTGATCACGAGATGAGCAACTATTAAACAAGCAAAGGTTCTTCAATCTCGAGATAAGACAACCCAAAGGGCCCCACACAGAGGATTATAACATGTTAAATGGGATTGAAAAAGCAAACCCAATAATTTAGGATGCAAGAACACAGTAGGACAAGAGGACATGTAGCTTTACCTGCTGTTGAGAACCTGCTGGTGGGGAGAGGTTGAGAGATACTCATGGGTAGCAATGAAGGAGGACAATGCCGTTTAAACCAAACCAGCCGATTGCTGGATTCGTGCCTAGAGTTAAAATGAAGTTAAGGAGATTTTGGGGCTTTTCTCCCTGTCCATGTACCAGTTGAGCTCTTGACTTTTTATTAAAGCTCCACCCACAGTGTGCAGATATGTTGATGAAGTTCATGTTCAGTATTTAACTCTAATGATAGTAATTTGTAGAAACTTAATAGAAGTAGAAGCCTGTTTATCCGTGACCCTATTAACTGGATTGCTCGACCCCCTCCCGGGGCAATTCCCCATTCCAGCAATCACGAGTATGCTCAATTTACGCATTTAAACTTACGAACTTGGAGGGTTTTACCGATCGGTAAAAAATGCTTTTTTACCGAGTGTGCTGAAATCTTTATTGGTAAGTAGCTATACAATATTCTGTTACTATTTAGTATGTTATTTATATAGTATGTTTTAAAATAAGTAAATTTTTTGTGTTGGATTTTCGACTTGTCGCTCGATTATCCAGCACAGTCAATTAGTCGACCCCCCCGAGCGTGCCGGATAAACGGGCTTCTACTGTAGTATGATGAATGAGTTTCGCTTATCGGAGATGGTCTAAATGCCACAGTTAATGTTGTGAGTGTTCCAGTCTACATTTCCTGAGTGCGGTTGTCTCTCGTCGGGACTCACTTCCAGCCAGTTAGTATTCAGAGAATGTAAAATATTTCACGCAGTGAGGAGGCCCGAATACAGAATATTCTGATCAGAGGAGGCAGGGGCAGCTGAGAATAGACAGCAGCTTCTAATAGGGAGATACATGTGGTCTGAGGTTTCATTGCTTTAGGTCTGATTATAAATGAATCACTGCGCTCATCTATCGGATCCTCTTCAAACACATTTTCAGCCGAATCCAGTCACATTTTCAAGACAGAGGTAGATAGATATTTGTTAGGTCAGGGTATCAGAGATAATAATTATCCTTGCATTTGATATAGCGCTTTTCACGTCTACTAGAAGTCTCACAGCACTTCAGAATATCCTGTAACGTGAATTGACTATATTTGTGGGCGCAACGTGGCAGCCAATTGCGCACAGCAGTGTCCCACAACTAGTTGTGGATTGAAATTACCAATTTGTTTTTCTTGAGCGATTAATATCAGGTATGTAGAGTAAGTAAACCTGCCGAAGGTTTCGCTCCTGCCGGGAATTGAACCCAGTCTCTTGCTTGTAAGGAAGTGCTCTAGCCACTGAGGTACAGGACTCTACGTATATATAATCCCCGCTCCCCCCCCCACCCCCCACACTCCACTTATGCATATACAAATACTGATTCACACTATATTATATATTTTCTTTTCTGGCAAAAAATGACCGAGGATAGCAATTGGGAGCACAACATCCAATTTTACTATCCAAGTTTTAAAAATCATAAAGTTTTAATGATCAAAAGTGGGGGCAGAAACAAGGATACTGGACTTGAGGTCAGCCATCATCTTATAGAATGGCAGGACAGGCTTGAGGGGCTGAATATACTTTTCCTGTTTCTATGTTTCTTGCATTTTCTTCATAACATTTTCTCTCCGATTTTCATCTTCTTTAAATTTATTTCCAGTGAGGTTCAGTTCTACAGGGTTATCATATGTGAGTTTAGACAATTAACCTTAGCCAGGCCAGCAATTGAGGTCATAAAGGAACTGTGTTAGTGAGGGGGAAAATCAGTCATGGTCCCCATTACTTAGTTCTGTCTAGAGTCACACTACAAAGTATGTGTATGTGCTGGAGTGTACGTAATCGGGTTCGCCTGTGGTGCCGGATCCTTTTCCCCCCCCAATCCCCCTCCCTGCCCATGGTGAACACCTAACCATTGCTCAAGATCAAGGCTCACATTTATTGGCGACTTGAACGGGTTGCCAGATATGTAAATATCTAAGGTAGTGATTTCCAACCTTTTTTTGCTGCTAACTTGGCCACCAACAGGACCTCCTGACCCTGTGCGACTGAAGCAAAGCTCAGCCAAGACGATATCTCCGTCTCTTGTGGACTCTGCACAACTCGCTAGTACGGTCTTTCATACAAATTCGTCGGCGGTGTCACCTTGGGCACTTTCCAGCATTAAAAGGGAAAAAATAAAAATTTGTGGTGACCTGTCACAATCCTACTGAGGATCCCCGCAACCCTGATTTGGGTAGGGACCCGAGGTTGGGAACCACTGATCTAAGGAGTTGGTAAAATAATACTAAAACTTGCCTTTGCTATAGCGCCTTATTTCTTTGTTGACACGTGTCAAAGCACTAAATATTTGATGAAATGAAAATTATCGTTATTCATATAATAATAATATCCTTGCATTTGATATAGCGCTTTTCACGTCATATCAACATCTCAAAGCACTACACAGAATATACTGTATATTAACAAGTGAATTGACTGTATATTTGTAGGTAAAATGTGGCAGCCAATTGTGCACAGCAGTGTCCCCACAAACAGTCGTGGATTGAAATGACCAATTTTATCATTGTGTATTTCCTTTGGATGGATTATTATTAGACGCCTGTGTGAAGTAAGGAAACTTGCCCAAGGTTTCGCCTTAATCTGCCTGGATTCGAACACAGGTCTCACGCTTGTAAAATGAGTGCTCTAACCACTGAGCTATCAGAGCTCCACAATGAAATGGA
Organism: Hydrolagus colliei; assembly: GCA_035084275.1. Taxonomy (NCBI): domain Eukaryota; kingdom Metazoa; phylum Chordata; class Chondrichthyes; order Chimaeriformes; family Chimaeridae; genus Hydrolagus; species Hydrolagus colliei. Next base: position 7,777,712 of record CM068766.1, on the reverse strand, counting down.
CAAATATAGGTGTTTGTTTGGCTAAAAAAAAGTGGTTCATTGGTAGAAAGTTGAGGTAGGACTGAAAATATACTTGAAACAGAAACAGACTGTGTAATCTTCAAAGCCTCTCTGCAGTAAATTATTCCTCTTAAAATCAAAACATCACATCAACTCGATGTATGTGGTCTTTTTGGAGGTCAACTGAAATAATTACAGCAAATGCTACAATTAAAAATGATACTCATGATTGCTTTTATTTCCATTGTATTGATATTTTAATAAAATGCCAAGAATTCTGTTTTACGTATTATAATAATATAATTTGCTGAGACCAGTCTCAAAAATGCTTTTGGCTTTGGAGTGAGATTCAACAAGGAATGAGAGTACGATTATTAAAATATATTTGTATCAGGCATAAATGCATCTACTTTGAATAGACTTTCGCAAAGGCATTGCTGGGATCCAATTCAACATGGGTCTAGATTTACCCTATTAACATAGCATGTCAATTTTTGTCAAATCCTCAAATGCATTCTTAATTGGAAAGCTGTTTTCATGGATTCTGGTAGCGTAGTGGTTAGAGCACTCGCCTTGCAAGTAAGAGGACTCAGGATTCGATTCCTGGACAGGACAAGTTTCCTTACTCTATGCATCACTGTTTAGCAGCAAGTAGGAACCCGGTTGTAATCGATTGGCGGATAACTCTCTGAGGGTAATAATCCCTTAAAAAACTAATAATGCTTTGCTCACTGAATCCATGACTGTTTATGGAACTCTGCTGTGTGCAATTAACTACCGTGTTTCCCCACAACATATTCAGTCAATTCACTTTACAGTATATTCTGTGCTTTGAAACATCTCAACGATGTGATAAGCTCCTATATCAAATAATAATATTATTATATCAAATGCATACTATTATATTATAGTATTAGTACTATAATAGTACTATCATACTATTATTTTCCACAGATTCTTTTAAAAATTGCAGAAAATGGACTTCCAAGGTTAGACTGAATCCAACAATTTGCCAAATTCTTCACACCTGAAAATGCTACATAAATAGGGTGAATCTAAAGCCAGGTGTAATCTCTACCCGTGGCTACTGTCCTGTCAGTTCTGTCACTGCTGGGCTGCTTGCCTGTGTTTGAAGCTGTTGACCATTCTGGAGCAGTGGCGGGGCTCACATGGCTGTGTCTGTGCAATTGATGCCAGCGCTGAGTGTGGGGAATGTCAGGATGTTTTGTTCTAACTTCACTCGCTCGGCACAGCAGCAGACACTCCAAAGAATATGATTCCTGTGTGAAGCCGTCAAAAATTTCAGGGCTCCCATTGGTTTGTTCCTAACTCTGTATTTGGTTGTAAGTTTTGACATTTATTTTGTTGCCGAAAATGCTGATTGTGCTGTTTCCTGGCTGCTGAGCTCAGTGACTTTGTGTCGTGTTCAGAACCGTTTTTTTTTTTTACCCACTTTTCAGGTCCAGTGACCAATGCCTTCCTGACCACAGTCCCCGCAAACATGTTAAACCCCGATTGCAAACCGAGTGTCAGCCTTCCCAAGTTCAACCGGCACATGAGTACGTCTGAAGCTGCCGATGGCGACGAGGCAGGAGCTATCACCCTCAGCCTACAGCATGACAAACAGGTAAGGCCTGAACAGCTGTAAGCAAGCCTCAGGGAATTACAACAACAACACTTTACATTCATACACTATCTTCCAGATTATGGAGGACATCTCAAAGTGCTTAACATGGCTTACTATGAGTCGAGTGGTCCTGGCTGGACAAGCAGCTGGAAAGCTTGCCAGGCAGCGATATCAAGGGCAGTTTGTGTGGTTTTAGCTGGTTAGACTGCACAAGTTACCCCAACACACACTCTGGGGTCCCCTAAGTCTTGGCTCTTGCCAACCTGTGCCTAAAACTCTCCATAATTAGGTAAGCAGGTTGCATCCCTCCAGGGGGAGGGAGGGAGAGAGAGAGAGAGAGCATGTGCATTCCATTCCAATAATCTATCTCTGGGATTTCCACGTGTAAATGGGATGCATAGAATTTGCAGAGACTCTCAGCGTGGTGATGTGTTTGTGCATGTGCCAGACACCCAGATGACCACAAAAACACTAGGAGCCTGAACTGGGGAGTGAGGAAGTGCACAAGCAGTCATGGATTGAGTGACCAAATTATTGTCGAGGTGGGTGAGGCAGTGGAGGGTTTTGATGGGTTTGGTTGTGATGGATCTGGCTGTTTGCTACATCATTTGTTACCGGAAGAGATGCTTCATTGATTTAGATTGAACTGGGCTCAGGTTAAAATTACGCCAAGTCACATCAGACCAGTAATTTTTTATCACATCCCTAATCAATGAGAAAGTTGCTGATGTTTGAAATGATTTGGTCCATTTTAAAAGAGGCTGTTACTGTCTGGAATGCCTTGCCTAAAAGGGTAGTGAAAACACATTCAATCACAACATTCAAAAGGGTACTTGAAAAGGGAAAGCTTGCAAGGATGTAGGAAAAGAGTGAGGGAGTGGGATTGATTGGGTAGTTCTTCCAAAGATGGGCCGAATGGCCTCGTTCTGTGCTTGATATTCTGTGATTCTACAACCCCCGGTCTTCTACCTCTATTCTGCCTGTTTTACATGTGCCTATATGTCCTGCATATATGACCTAGAGCTCAGTGGTTGGAGCACTCTCCTGGCAAGCGAGAGGCCTGGATTCAATTCCTGGCCTGGGCAAAATGTTGGGCAAATGTTTTCTTATTCCACACCCCTCTGTTTACTTCTGTATTCCACACCCCTCTGTTTACCTCGCAGTAAGTAGCAACCCAGTCGTTAGTCAATTGATGATCACTTTTCCAGGGGGTTATAATCCCTTAAAAAGTAGTAATTTGGTCATTTTCAATCCACAACTGTTTGTGGGACACTGACGTGCGCAATTGGCTGCTGCGTTTTGCCCTTTCTACATATGTGCAGTCAATTCACTAAGTATATTCTGTGAAGCACTTGGAGACAATCAAATAGAGGTTTATTATTATTATGTACATGTTCCCACTATAGATGACTCAGTAATTCAACATAGTTCATCTCTACTCAGCGGCCGCTATTATTGTGGATGGACCATTTTCTGCACAGCTTCCAAGAATGTGGTTGACCTTGATATGTCCAGATTTTTGACATTCTGATATTACAGAATGAGTGATTACTGACTTTCCCTGTGTTTTATCAGAGTGTAACCGAGTGTAATGATGTATGACATCCGGGCCTGTATGAAGAGGGACAATGATACACCAACGTTATTTAAGTGAAGAATGGGGCTCTTGCTACTTGTAGCTCAGGCCTGTAAAGTAGGTGGTCTCCAGCTATCAGCTGCCTGCCTTCCATTGTGAGTGTACAACATGTTACAATCAGGCAGCCCTATAACAACATGTTATAATCATCTCCCTCTGGGCTCCCTGTCTGAGAGACATGTTTTAAGTAACCTCAACTTTCCTAGAGAACCATGTTACTGACGGTTCTCTCCGTGATCAGTATTTAGACCGTGGTATCATCTCTGGCGACATGACAATCATTGCCGCTAAGTGTTGGAGTAATAGGCAGGAACAAGACATTTAGGCATAATTGACTTTTCACTGCAATTACTTGTAACATTTGACGGGAATAATATAATTACTGAAAGCTGTTTGTGGTTTTTTTTAAAAAAGGCAAGGGCAAAATGTGGTTCCACACAATTGCCAGAAATCCCGACTATCCCTGTTAGCTCCCATCAGGTGGTTTTAATGAGCTCCTTATCGCAAGCCGTTGGAATCCACTGAGTGTGTACCAATAAAACAAAATTGGTCACTTCAATCCACGACTGTTTGTGGGACGCTCCTGCGCACAATTGTCTGCCACATTTCTCCTCCAAAATATAGTCAATTAATTTTACAGTGTATTCTGCGAAGCGCTTTTCACATCTCAGAGATGTGCTGAGGCGCTATGTCAAATGCAAGGATTATTATTAATATAAACTGACCTTTCACTCTGGAGGCCAATGGCCTGTGCAGGACTGTTGCCGCCTGTTTAACCAAAGCAGTCACGGCATTCCCGATCGATTACTGATTTCAGCACAGAATAATAATCTCTTGTCATTGAGGTCGCTAAAGAGGTTTATTGGGTTGCATTGCTGAGGTATTGGTTCATTCTCTTCTGAAGATGTTGGACAGTTCCATGGGCTCTGGTCACCCAACTGCATCTAAGAACATAAGAACATAAGAATTAGGAGCAGGAATAGGCTATTCAGCCCTTCGAGCCTGCTCCGCCGTTCAATAAGATCATGGCTGATCTTCTCACCTAACTTTGATTACTTGCACTATCCCCATATCCCCTAATCCCTCTATTTTTCAAAAATCTATCAGTCTCAGCCTTGAAAATATTCAAGGACTGAGCATCTACAGCCTTCTGGGGGAGTGAATTCCATAAATTCACTACCCTCTGAGTGAAGAAATGTTTCCTCAACTCTGTTCTAAAAGGCTGACCCTTAATTTTAAGACTGTGACCCCTGGTTATAGATTCTTCTACCAGGGGAAACAGTCCCTCAGGTCTTCATTCTGCAGGCTGAGGCAGTGAGGCAGTGAGTGTTGGTAGCCATGCAGGCAGGGGACGTCACAACTGAGGCTGGTCTTGCCCTCATGGTCACACTCCCACAGAGGCTCATAGAATCATAGACTATTACAGCTCAGAAGGAGGCCATGTGGCTCTTTGGAAGAGCTGCAAATTTTTCCTTTTAAAGTACTTATCCAATTCCCTTTTGAAAATTGCAATTGAATCTGTTTCCACCCCACTTTCAGACAGTGCATTCCAGACTCTTAACAATACTGTGGGGAAAAAAATTCTCCTCATCTCCCCCCTAGTTCTTTTCTCAATTATCTTAAATCTATGTCACCAGGTTACTGGCCCACCTGATAGTGGAAACAGTTTCTGCCTGTCTATCCTTTCAAAATCCCTCATAAATTTGAACACCTCTTTTAAATCTTCCCTTAACCTCCTCTGCTCAAAGGAGAACAATCGCAAGTTTTCCAGTCCCTCCACATAACTAAAGTCCCTCAACCCAGGTACTGTTCTGCTAAATTACCTTCACCTGCTCCAATAAATGACCAGTGGGTTTGTTTCTCTGCCCCGGATCAGAAGTGATAAGATCAGCCAACTTGGCCGCAGAGCAGGATATGAAACAGTGCTTACATTAGGAGATGCCTTTAGCCACTGAGCCACTCTAGGAGCTGTAATATTTTGAGATGAATTCCTGTGCAAAAAGTTTCTGTTAACTTTATCACAATTCATGTGATTATTGTAATTACTTAAGTGCATTGCTTTGCAGTCTGGACACGTAATGCCAGTGGATTCAGAATTCTCACCTCAGGTGCAAGGCTCTGCCAATAGGAATATACTATCTGGATTTTTAATCTTTCCTTAACTATTCCAGCACTGCTTTTATGATCAATTCTCAAAGAAAGATGGCAAACTAGTCTTGACTAGTGAGGAACATAGTGTACCCAGGAGACTATCAGCATTATATATTTTAATCCACCATAAAAAATTAAAGTCTGCCTATTTCAGACATACGTTCAATTCACTCACAGTATATTTTGTGAAGCACCTTGAGATGTCTCAAAGGCATGCTAAGGCGCTACATCAAATGCAAGTATTATTACTATAGCAGTACCCCAGGCCCTCTTTGTTTCAATGGAATAATAATAATAATTATTATCCTTGATTTGATATAGTGCTTTTGACGTCTTCTCGATATCTCAAAGCGCTTCACTGAATATTCTATAAAGTGAATTGACTATATTTGTGGGCGAATCACGGCAGCCAATTGCGCACAGCAGTGTCCCACACACAGTCGTGGATTGAAATTACCAATTTTATTATTGTGTTTTTTTTGGGGGGGATTATTATTAGGCTTGTGGAGTAAGGAAACTTGCCCAAGGTTTCACCCTGACCTGCCTGGATTCGAAACACAGGTCTCATGCTTGTAACCACTGAGTTACAGGTCTCCACAGTCCTGCACACTGGACAGAACATACTACACTGCACATGTGGTACTTCATCACTTCAGCCAGTGCACATGTGGTGACCTGTCAGGGCTGGAGCCAGTAACCGGGTAGCGGTGTTACACGTTAGCAGATGATTTGCAGATTTATAAAATCCGAGTAGTGCAAAGAAATCTTAAGGGTTTTTTTGGTGGGAAATTGAATGGGACTCTGGTTGAGTCAGGCAATTATCCAATTTATCAAGATACGAAATATGCGAGGTTTACTGTATTTGAAACAAGAATGAAGTTTCTCCCAGTGTCTTGGTCAGACTCCCCAGATTGTTCACTTCATGTACAAATTTGCTACCACATTTTGGATTAAGTCCAGATCCAGCGCCTTGGGACGTCCTCCCGTTGTGAAAGGCGCTATACAAATGTAATTTTGTTGTTGTTGTTGATTACTAGATCCCAGAGTTGTCCTGCCAATGATAATATTGGAGCTAAATTTGTGTGTTTCTTGACAGGATGTTCGGGAGAGTTACCTGGCGAGGGCAGAGGAGCTGTACCAGGTCATGTGTGCTGCCATGGACAAGGTATGTTACCTGGAATGTTTAGATTCACTATTTGGGCCAGTTTGTGAGGCCTGAAGGGCTAAAAGTTCAACAATGTCAGGCGTGCGTTGGTAAAGCAGAGGAGGTTTGAGACAGGTAACAGTGTGATTGTCTCTGCTTTTTGGGTGTGTGTTTTGGTCATCCCTGTGTCCAACACATGTTGTGCTTAAGAGTGTCCAAACCAAGCTGAGATTTCCATGCATCCCACCTATACATGGAAATCCCAAAGATAGATTGGTATGGAATGCACACTCTCTCCATGGAGGGAAACTGATTGTCTCTGTTCTGAGTGTATCAACAAAACCATAACCATATTTGGAGCAAGCTCCATGGATTGGGAGAGTTAAAATCAGTTCAGTTTAAGACTGGAATTTAAGATCTGCAGGAGAAGCTTTTATTGATGTCTTAATTGGTCTTATTAGAACTTTACTGGCTTTGAATCTCTTGTTCCAACTATTTAATCTGCCCACAGAGTGAATGCCTGTGAGCATCTCTGGAGCAATAGATCAGATGCTATTTAGCTGTTAGTGATGCACAATCAATGAGCTGTGGTTACAAATGCTGGCACTGATGTGGTTTCCGCAAATGGTCCTAAACTAACCTGATCTGTGCCAGGCTTGGTATGTTTGGGATCATATTTTGTAGTTTCTCTGGTTCCTGCCGGCACAGGCAGCTCAGTGCCAATCCCCCCACCTGCCACCCCCCACCCACCCTGCAAAATTCACATTCATATCTTGACAAGTCTGAAAGAACCAGCAGGAAGGGAGGGAGGTAGACAAATTTGAGAAGGAACTGTTTGTGCCCAACCAATCTCCTTTATAGCTGACTTAGCAATCCTATAGCTGTAAAGTTAGAGCTCAAGGGAAATGTTCAGAATGCACACAAATTCCTATCTTCTACTCGCATACAAATCACTTCATACACTGGCATTTCCCTGCCTCTCAGACCTCCACTCCTGTATCTGCCCTCTCCACCTCACTCTACTGCCTCCAATCTCCTGAATGTCTCCTGTCCCCTCCGCTCCACGCTTTCATCCACGAAGCCCCAAAACTCTGGACCTACCTGCCTCAATCCCTCAGGCTTGGCCATTCTTTGCCTGAAGATTGCACCTGAAGTCTTTCTTCTTCAACTGTTCAACAGTCACCTCCTCCCTCTCTTGCTGGGCGTCAAGCTCTGCTACTATTAAGCACTCCGAGATGCTACCACATCTGAAGGGCGCTGCCTTTAAGAAGTTGTTATTGTTTGGGCAATGAATATAATTGTGGTAAAACAATATGTTTAGAGGAAGCTTCCTAATTTATGGAATTCTCTACCCCCAAAGGGCTGTAGATGCTCAGTCCTTGAAAATATTCAAGACTGAGATTGATAGATTTCTTATGGATAAAGGAATTAAGGGATATGATGATAAGGCGGGTAGGTGGAGCTGGAATAGATCAGCCATGATCTTATTGAATGGCGGTGCAGGCTTGAGGGGCCGAATGGCCTAATCCTGCTCCTAATTCTTATGTTCTAATTGGGTTTGTTTTGCTTTTCCAGCAACTCCTTGGTGACGGTGAGAACACGCGGGTGAGAGTAGCTGAGCTGGAGGATGAAGTGAAGACACTGAAGAAGATCAACAGAGACCTGTACGATTTCTCTGTCCAAATTCTGACTAAACAGACATAAGCAGAGACATAGGACATGGATTGCTGTACCCTATCTGGCAGTTTAGCATTTTTTAATATATATTAGTGTATATATATATATTAGTATATATATAAACACAGATTTGTCAAATTGTCCCTGGAACATTTTCAATCTTTACAGGCTTCTTCAACGAGACAAGGGGAATTGATTCAAACCGTGTGTAAAGTTCATGGGAGCCTGTGGACAGTACTCTACGTTCACAAGATTATTTCAGTGGCACATAGCTCAAGGCTCTGGGTAGACCGAGTTTCACAGAGGTTACATATAGAATCGGAGAATATTGCAGCACAAAATGAAGCCATTCAGCCCATCATGTCTCTTTGAAGAACTATTCAATCAGTCCCATTCCCCTGCTCTTTCTCCTTACCCTTGCAAATTTTTCCTTTTCAAGTAGTTATCCAATTCCCTTTTGAATGGTGTCATTGAATCTGTCTCCACCACCTTAACAGTGAATTGCTATTTTGGGGATAAGAAATGTCAACACTTAATCCAGTTTGCAATCTAATGTGAATTTAACAGTTTTATCTTGAAATGTTGCCAATTAGAAAATTCCCACAGCGCTCCTTGGTCATGTCGTGCCTCCTCGTTGAAAATGTGAATCAATAACATTTATTGTACTTTTTATTAAAAACAACTGTTACAATCCCAAACCATGTGGGCAGAATTATCCTAAAGGTTGCCATTTAATATTTCCAGATGTTTGAAGTTCTAATTGATTAACGAGGATCTGGGTTGGTTGCTTGTTCTGAGATCCATTTGTTGCTTCATTTAGTCAGTGTGGCTACCAGTTGTGTGATATGGCCAGTAACATTTCAGGAAAGATCTTGTCAGACCAGCAAATACCTTATATAGTGGGGGAAATAATGGAAAGCAGGATTGGCTATTAACGGCCCATCTCTCAGTTTTTGAAGCCAATCCTTCCTGTCCAGGCACCTCTATAAACATCAATAGTATTTACCTAATTCTCATCAGGATTGATGGCTGTGTGTGACTGGCTCCACTGTGCCTGTGTTATTGACTGTGTTGGAGCCTCTTCTAGTTACTCCTCCTTTCCTGGCCTGAAAATTCACACTTCCCTATTGATGTATTGTAACGTTAAGATATAACTTTGGAAGTGGAAGGAAAGGAGCGACACTGTCTAGGTATTGAGGCTCCTCAAGTTATTTTGTGGCTGTTTATATTAAACTGGTCATTTCTGATCCTCCTGGGCTTGAATGTCTCTTGATAACGGCTATATACACTGAGAATTGGACACAGATCTCTATATGACTGCATCACAATCGAATGTGATCCTATCTGAAGCTTTGTTTGGCTAAACAAGCGATCAGTGTTCCCAATAGCAGACCTCAAGTGAGGCTCTTTTGCAATTCTGTCTCATTGTGATCTCTGGGAACCCATCACGCAGCAATCCCAGGCTTCCCTTCAAGCCCAAATCACATGACATAACATAATAATAATATTAATAATCCTTGCAAAAACATAACACTCAGCAGGTCAGGCAGCATCTATGGAGAAACGAAAGGGAGTCAAAGTTTTGGGTCCACGACCCTTTGTTAGAAATGACTCACTTTCCTTTCTCCTTAGATGCTGCCTGACCTGCTGAGTGTTATGTTTTTGTTTCAGATTTCCAGCATCTGCAGTATTTTGCGTTTTTGATAATAATCCTTGCATTTGATATAAAGCCTTTTCCAGCACCCTGGGACTTCCTTCTGGTGTGAAAGGCACTATGCAAGTGAAATTTTGATATCACATCTTCACGACGCCTCAAAGCGCTTCACAGAATATATTGTAAAGTGAGTTCAATCTTGTGGGCAAAAGTGGCTTTTGGTGATGGGGTGGGGGGGTTATTATATTTCCCAATCTGGGCAGTAAGAAAAGACTACAACAACAACTTCGATTTATGTAGCGCCCTCCACACCGGATGGTGTCTCAGAGCGCCTCACAGTAACAGATCGGGACCGAGCCAGGAGCAGGAGTAGAAAGGTGACCAAAGGCTCGGTCGAAGAGAAAGGTCTTTAGCTGTGACTTGAAACTGGGAAGAGAGGGGGAGAGGTGAAGGGAGTGAGGAGGGAGTTCCAGAGCCTCGGAACAGCGTAGTGGCTGAAGGCATGGCCGCCGAGGGTGGAGCGGAGGATTCGGGGACATGGAGGAGGCCAGATCTAGAGGAGCAAAGGCAGCGGGTGTTGGTTTGGGGAGAGAAGAGATCAGAGAGGTAGGTGGATGCAGAGGAGTGGAGGGACTTGAAAACAAGGGTGAGGATCTTTAAGTTGATCCTCTCAGGGACAGGGAGTCAGTGAAGTCTGGCAAGGACTGGGGTAATGGGGAGCGAAGCTTGGTCCGGGTAAGTATGCGGGCGGCAGAGTTTTGAATCAGCTGGATATTGTGGATTGTGGTGGAGGGGAGACCGGCGAGGAGGGCATTGCAATAGTCCAGCCGAGAGGTGACAAAGGTATGGACCAGGGTTTCAGCGGCTTTTGTGGTGAGGTATTGCCGGAGACGGGCGATCTGTCGGAGGTGGTAGAAGGCGGTGCTGGTGAGGAACCGGATGTGGGGGAGGAAGGACAGTTGGGGATCGAACCTGACGCCAAGGTTGTGGACAGGTTCGGAGAGTTTCAGGGGCAGGCCGGGAAGGTGGAGGAGGTGAGAGCCATGTGAATGGAGACGTTGACAAGAGCCAAAGAGTATGGCTTCTGTCTTATCAACATTCAGCTGCAAGAAATTTGCGCTCATCCAGCCCCTGATGTCTGGCTGACAGAACATCAGGGAACTGGGGGGTCGCAAATTGAGGTGAGAAATAGAGTTGGGTGTCATCCGCGTACATGTGGAAGTGTGCCCCATGTCTGGGGATGACATCCCCAAGAGGGAGTGTGTAGATGAGGAGGAGGAAGGGGCCAAGGATGGATCCCTGGGGTATCCCACAGGTAACTGGGTGAGAGCGGGAGAAAAAAACGTTTATTGAGACTAGTATCATATCACATTGAAGCACCTTGATAAATTTCTTATGGATAGAGGAATTAAAGGATACGGGGATAAGGTGGGCAGATGGAATTAGATTAGAAGATCAGCCATGATCGGGCAGGCTTGAGGGCCAAATGGTTCTTGTCTCAACACTTGATAAATCTGGTGCTGAGTTTTTGTTGAGAAATACTGCAGCCATTTCTTCCAGCAAAAGTGCCACTAACAGCTGTGCAGTGAACCAACAGGATTGGGAGAAAATCCCTTCTGTTTTCAAATGGAGTCATGGTATCTGAACAGGCTGACAGAATCTTGGTTTAACACCCAAGCAAAGAATGCGATCGTTGACAGTGTCACTGGAGCATCAACCTGGACTGGACTCTCAACCCACACCTTAGAGCTTGAAACCACAACCGTCCAACCAAGAGGTGGTTCCACTGACAGAGCCAAGTTGACCTACGAGGGTAACATTCTGGTGTGTTCTTCAGTGAAATGCAGCCCGTTCCCTCTTGAGGTTTTGCTTTCCCTGTCATTGAGCAGTGTTGCCTCAGAGATATGACAAAGTCCTGTTCAGAGGTCCTGTCACATGTTTTCCTGGCTGTTACCCCATGTTATCTTGTTCTACAGTGCACTGACCAACAACTGAAACGTGGAGAATGATGATAATTGTATTCAGACGTTCTTAATTGTATTCAGTACAAGTGCTTCACTGCGCTTCACAGAATATACAACAGAATGATGTGTTGCCATGTTCAGTGCATGTTCTTCTGTAACATAAATTATAATACTCCTTGCTTTTGATATAAAGACTTATCACATCTTTGAGACGTCATTAAGCGCTTCACACAATATACTGTAAAGTGAATTGATATTTTTTGTGGGAAAAACAATTGCACACATCAGAGTCATAGTTTAAGTGACCAAATTAATATTATTTATTTGTATTTTTTTGAAGGAATTATGGCCCCCGAAAATATATCTGCCAATCAACCAACAGTCTGGTTCCTACTTAGTGCTAGGTAAACAGAGGCGTCTGGAGTAAAGAAACTTGCTCAATATTTTGCCTTCCTTGGGAATCAAACCTGAGTCCTCTCGCTTGTGAGGCGAGTGCTCTAACCACTGAGTCCTGGCTTAGTAGTTAGAGCACGTACCTGAATGGAGTGTGGAGGAAGTTACTGGATCGTGCAACTGAAAATAACAAAATTATTGTAAGAAGAAAAATAATAATAATAATCCTTGCATTTGATATCGCACTTTTCACGTCTTCTAGACGTTTCAAATCGCTTCACAAAATATATTGTAAAGTGAATTGACTGTATATTTGTGAGCAAATCGTGGCAGCCACTTGCGCACAGCAGTGTCCCACAAACAGTCATGGATTGAAAATGACCGATTTATTATTGCTTATTATGGGGGGATTATTCCAGTAAAAGCCCATTTATCCTTGGGACCTGGCCAATGCTGGTTAAACAGCATGCTGGATATTCGGTCGAATATCGACACCGAAAACCCAATACAAAACATTTTTTTTTAAACATACCATATTAATAATAGACTAAAAAATAACAGAATATTGTACTTACCAATAAAGCAATAAATATTGATTACAATCTATAAACACAGCACACAATCACAAAGCAAACTTCTACAATGGCGGATGGAAGAGTTTTTTTCTCTTAAAGCAATACTGTCGTTTTTTTCTTTTTTTCTTTCTCTCCCTCCTTTCCTCTCTCTTTCACACACACTCAGTCAGTATGGCATCTCAATGGCTCCAAACCCAACCCTCCACTGCTCTCCTTTTCCATCTAAATTAATCAACTCATCCCCCCTTTCTCCCCTCTCTCTCCCCCACCCCTCTCTCCCCCTCCCACTCCTCTCTCTTTCTTGCCCCCTCTTTCTCTCTCTTTCCCCCATACCCTCTCTCTCCCTGCCTCTCTCTCCTTCTCCCACCCCATCCCCCACCAAAACAGTGTATAAACCCACAATACAGTCAGGCTACACAGACAATACATAGTATTGAGAGAGTCATAGTCAGAGTCAGAGTGAGGGAAAGAAAGAAAGAGAGAGATAGAGAGAAAGAAAAAGAGATAGAGAGGATGGAAGGAGAGGGACAGAGAGAAAGAAAAAGAGGGAGAGAGAGAAAAATGAGAGAGGGATAGGAAAAACTGACAATGCAGCTTTAAGAGGAAAAATCGACAGTGACACTTTAAGAGGAAACACAAGAAGTGCCACTTCCGGCAGCAGTCAAAACTAATCGTACTGTACTCTTGTGTGACAATCGCATCATTAAATGAGCCACCACGATTGTGCCGGATAAGATCCGGTTATTCGAATGGGGACCTTTTTTTTGAGGTGCTGGTTGATCGGGTCACGGATAAACGGGCTTTTATTGTATTAGGCGTGTGGAGTAAGGAAACTTACCCAAGGTTTCACCCTGACCTGACTGAATTTGAAACACAAGTCTCACGCTTGTAAGGCAAGTGCTCTAACCACTGAGCTACAGAACTCCACAGACAAAATGGGGGTACGGTGGGGAGAGGACTTTGTGTACTCTACACTCCAATTCCTGAAAGTAAAATTCATTGGAGGAAAGTGAGATTTTACATAATTCCGCTCATCACTCTCCTTATTTATTGGTTTGCTACTGTCCTCCTGCCAGAATAGCTGATCTATGGCCAGCCTTTTATATTGTGGATTACACAATTGACTGTAAATCCATCAATGCAAAAATGAGATGGTTTAATCTGCTGGGATATTTTTAGTTGTCTCGCTCTACAGTTTTTTCCCCTCCTCTCATCTGAAGTCCCATTGGCAACTCCTAATTCCCCTCTTCCCAACCTCCCCACCCCCCACCCTCTCCCACCGTCCCCAGCTCGGGTCTGACACTGACTGCCCAATGCCTTGGGACATCCTCCTGATGTGAATGGTGCTATACAAATGTAATATTGTTGTTGTTGAAACTAAATACCTCTTAACAGTTGAATTTGTGCAATACAAATACAATAATTAATTGGTCATTTCAATCCACAACTGTTTGTGGGACTCTGCTGTGTGCAAATGGCTGCCACGTTTCACCCACAAATATGGGAAAATATTAACATGGTTAGAAGAGTGGCTATCGGGTAGAAAGCAGAGAGTAGCAATAAATGGATCATTCTCGAATTGGCAGGATGTAACTAGTGGAGTGCCACAAGGATCAGTGCTTGGGCCTCAGCTATTTACTATTTACATCAATGATCTAGACGAGAACATTGAATGCAACGTATCTAAATTCGCAGATGACACTAAACTAGGCAGCAGAGTGAGCTCTGAGGATGACGCAAAAAGATTGCAACAAGATATAGATAGGCTAGGGGAGTGGGCAAGTAGGTGACAGATGGAATTCAATGTTAGCAAGTGTGAAATTATTCACCTAGGCAGCAAGAATAAAAGAATAGATTATTTTCTAGAGGGGGAGAAGTTAGATAGTGTTAGTGTTCAAAGGGATTTGGGTGTCCTTGTACACCAGTCCCAAAAAGTTAGTTTGCAGGTGCAGCAAGCAACTAAGAAGGTGAACGGCATGCTAGCGTTCATTTCAAAAGGTTTAGAGTATAAGAGTAGGGAAGTCTTGCTGCAACTGTACAGGGCTCTGGTGAGACCGCACCTAGAGTATTGTGTGCAGGTTTGGTTTCCTTATTTAAAAAAGGACATACTTGCCTTAGAGGGGGTGCAGCGTAGATTCACTAGGTTAGTTCCTGGGATGAGGGGACTGACCTATGAGGATAGGTTGAATAAACTAGGGCTGTACTTTCTAGAGTACAGAAGAATTAGGGGGGATCTTATTGAAACATATAAGATTCTTAAAGGGCTAGGTAAAGCAGACACTGAGGGACTGTTTCCCCTGGTAGGAGAATCTATAACCAGGGGTCACAGTCTTAAAATTAAGGGTCAGCCTTTTAGAACGGAGTTGAGGAAACATTTCTTCACTCAGAGGGTAGTGAATTTATGGAATTCACTACCCCAGAAGGCTGTAGATGCTCAGTCCTTGAACATTTTCAAGCTCGAAGGGCCGAATGGCCTACTCTTGCTCCTAATTCTTATGTTCTTATGTTCTTATACAGTCAATTCACGTTTTAGTGCAGTACATTCTGTGAAGCGCTTTGAGACATCTAGAAGATGTGAAAAACGCTATATTAAATGCAAGGATTATTGTATTGTATTTGTGTCCAGTTATTGTACCACAGACACTATAACAACAACAAAATTACATTTGTATAGCGTTTATCATGTCAGGAGGACGTCCCAAGGTGCTGGACAGTTATTGATTCAGACGCGAGCTGAGGAAAGGGTGGTGAGGTGAGAGGGGGAGGAGTTGCCGATGGGTTCATGGGGCAAGGCATAGAGACTTCATTGCTGGACATTGTGTGTGCGCAAGTTGAGGCAGAGTGATGGCAAGGTATCTTGACTGGGCACATGGCTGCCAGGCGCATTCTTGACCGAATCTGAGGTTCACATATGCTTCCCAGTAACAATAGCAACAACAGCAACAACAACAACAAAATTACACTTGTCACCGGCAGGGAAGAACAGCCTTAACTTCAGTGCGATCTGCTGACATCAGCTCATTCAGCCGGAGATCAGGTCTGAAATCTTCCTGGTTTGTATGGGGTAAATTCCACAAAGAGGTAGAAGAACAGGAGAAAGTTCAGAGGCAAAATAAGTTGAGTATTAATAATAATCCTTGCATTATCACGTCTTCAAAACATCTCAAAGCGCTTCACAGATATAACTGTAAAGTGAATTGACTATTGATAAAATAAAGACAAAATAGTTGTGATGGAGAGAGAGAGACTGGTGGTTGGAGAAAGATCATTTATGAACTTTGGTGATAAATTGGTTAATTATTTCAATCCAGGACTGTTTGTAGGACTTTGCTGTGTACAATTGACTGCTGTGTTTCACCCACCAATGTACAGTCAATTCACTTTACAGTATCTTGTTTGAAGTACTTTGAGACGTCTAGAAGACTTGAAAAGTGCAGTATCAAGTGCAAGGATTATTTATTATTATTATTATTATTAACATTTAGCTGTTGACCTGCCCAGGAATGTGAGAGAAGATGCAAGAATCATTGCAGGTATGCATGTGGTGATCAAGCCTTAGAAGGACTTGGGCATTGCAGAGAGTTGAGCTGTAGAGACAAACAAATCTTTGGCAATAAAGAGACAGAAAAAATTATATTGATTCACCTTGTGCGTGTTTGGCGCTCTTTCACTTGTGGCTTTGGAGTGAATGCATTGTAAGCATATTTTATTGACTCGAGTAACTGGAATGACAATGTTTTTACGAGAATGTTACAAGGTTTGGTTTTGAAGTAGGAGATGGGATCACTCATAAGCTTGTTATAAAGCAATATTATATTTGCTTGTCAGATTGGAAGAAGAAAGTACTTTTCCCTCAAACGAGTTGTGCTGCCAGAATCACAAGTCCAGGTCAGTTTCATGGAAAGACAACACTTTTCACAAGTTCTTGCACAATTTCCGCCAAGTTGTTTAATTGCTGGAATTTTCACGGAAAAAAAATACATTTCAGTGGCTTATTGAAATCCGATGTCTGGTTTAGTTTGCACCAGAAACCTTCAGCCTCTGGCAACTGTGATACTTAAAGTACAAGCAATGAGGCCAGTGTGTAATCCAATAGTGACATTGATTGCCCCCATTCATCTCGAGGCCTAGAGCCACCAAGACTGACACCAAAGAGCATCTCCATTCACAGCCTCACAAATGACCTTGGTGCCCCATGTTACAGAGAGAGAAAGTGACAGGGCCTCTATCCCAACATTTTGTGTGGATGTATAATAGTAATAATAATAATCCTTGCATTTTGATACAGCACTTTTCATGACTTCTAGATATCTCAAAGTGCTTCACAGAACATACTGTAAAGTGAATTGACTATTTGTGGGCGAAACGCGGCAGCCAATTGTGCACAGCAGTGTCCCCACAAACAGCTGTGTATTGAAATAACCAATTTATTATAGGGTTTTTGTTTGAATGGATTATTATTAGGCGTGTGTGTGGTGTAAGGAAACTTGCCCAAGGTTTCGCCCTGACCTGCCTGGATTCGAAACACAGGTTCTCACGCTCGTAAGAATGTGTGACCTATATGTGGGAATGTGGGGCTGTGATCCCACACAGTCAGATTTGGTGCTGTCACTGAACACTTGCTTATGGCCGAGGAACCAGTGAGTGACAGTGAGGTAACTCAGCCACCAGCACACGGTCAATGTTTTCGCGAGAGCAAGAGGAGTGAAGAAACAGAGCAGAGCAGACTCCATTGCTGGTTGGCTGGGCTCTGTCTAGTTTAATATAATGTTCTCTCTACCAACAGCTTTACTCTACCAGTTAACTTAGAACTCAGCCTGAGGCAATCCTAGCATTAATCAAAGCCAATTTCAGGTGCTTTATAGACTCTACTGTGAAAGGAGGTGTGTGCATGAGTGAAAGTATGATGGAGACAGAGCACCGAGTGCTCGCTTAGCCAGGAAAAAAATCACAATAGAATTCTCTTAGCCATTTATCAGCAGCAAAATACTGATTCTAAGTTATTTATTGAGGAGTTGTTTCAGCTGCATGTTACCCCGATTGGTAAAGCCTGGATTTTTTATGTTGATTGAGTGGTTATTAAACCTTGAATGCTGCAGCTTGAGACGTTACCAAACTCGTGTCCCCATAAAGTGCTCGCTCACGGCTCCACAAGGGAAAGAACTTCTCAACACATTTGATAGTTGGTTGGATGTGGCCACTGCAGTATTTCCAGAAGTTGCCTTCTGCCCGAGCTTGTCTCACTGGCTCAGAGTGAAGCTGTGTCCTCTGGCAGTGATTCGCATGCTCAACACTACAGTCACATTGAGGACTCCTCAATGTCCATGCTTGAGGATCTTGTGTTCCTATTCAGGCCTCTCCAAGGCTCTGTTGTCAAAGATTGTGGCTTGCGTGGAATGAAGGCTCGCAGATCAGCAAGGTCAGAAGTTTAGTTTCTGGTAGCCATCTGCAGCAGGACCCTTCCCCCAAGCTCAGTGTCACCCGCATCTCTGCAACCAATTCAACTCTCCCCAGAACTATCTCAGCAGAGACCAGAAACCTTCTCTTCCCTTGGTGTGAGTTTGTGAATATGGGATGAGGACAAGAACAGGCTTAATAATAATTCTTGCATTTGACAAAACGCCTTATCACATCTTTGTGATGTCTCAAAGCGCTTAACAAAATATATTGTAAAGTGAATTCATAGAATCATAGAATCTTATGGACAAAAGGAGGCCATTCGGCCCATCTAGTCTGTGCTGGCTCTTTGAAAAGAGCAACTCAATCCCACTGCCCCTCGCTCTCCCAATAACCTAACAGACCTGTTCTCCCTAAATAAAGATCTAATTCTCTTTTAAAAGCTGTTATCGAATCTGCCTCCACCACCTTTCAGGCAAAGCATTCCAGATTCGAACAAACCACTGAGTGAAAAAAATTCTCCTCAGCTCCCCTCTACTTCATTTTGAAACTATTTTAAATCTGTGACCACGAGTCACAGATTCGCCCACCAATGGGCCCACCATTTTCTTCCAATTTTCATAGTCTCAAAACAGAAGTGACCCTCAGGTATTGGTTCTCGTGGCCATTCCATTCTTACTGATTCAATTGGTCAGTGGTGCAGTGCCTCCTGCTGGTGGGATTGGATACATTGTTGGCCCACCTGAACAACAACAACAACTTTGATTTATATAGCGCCCTCCACGCCAGACAATGTCTCAGAGCACTTTGGTGCATGAACCACATTCATGCACCAAAACTTCGCAAACTATCTCAGTCTCGGACGCAGAAACTAGAGAGAACAAAGCAAGCCCCACTGAGCAGGATCCCTAGGCTCTCATCATTGGCACATTTACTAGTTGTAATATTTGGGGCCATAATTTCTTAGACATTTCACATTAGTGACTACTCTCTGATTATCCCATCTGCCAGCTGCCAACTTAACAATGTCTGCATGTTCTTGCAATAGCCTCATTTTCTGAACACGTGGCGTGAGTAGTCCCTTGATAAATATTTTAGCTTAAAACATCTCAAAAGAGAAATTAGCATCACCCTTGCTTGTCAGTGCACATTACCAACGTGAGGTGACACTTGCAGTGAGACAGCGATGAATAGAATGCTAATTGGTACATGGACTGAATTTGGCAATTTCTTCACTTATCTGCTCCAGGGACTCAGTACTTTGGCACTTTCATTAGTTGAAGAAGCATTTACAAAACTGGCGAAGACTCCCAGAATATATTTAGAGTCTGGGAACCCATGTACTGTTAGAAAAGCATAACTGATGTCAGCCTCAATTGGGACAATGTCAGCTCCTGTTCCAACACTGGAGTCAAACAGACATAATAAAGTCCCCATTGTCCTACAAACATCAGCTATGCTACTATCTGCTCTGAACTTCCTCGGCACCAGCAGAAAAATGACATTGTTCTGGTCACTGAGGTATCTGCCACTCGCTAATCTAGTGAACTATCTCTGTCCAACCTTAGCACTGTTCCCCTATCTGGCCCTTCAGGTCTTCTCATATTCTTGGACATGATACAAAATCTTGCCCATATTCTTTCTGTCTAATGCAGACTCCTCAACTGATTTTTTCTCAGCAATTCAAGACTATGGATCTCCTTTGTTCCCTTGGTCCACACCAAACTACAGACATTCAAACCTCAAGCTCTGTCACACCTAACCACCACTTCCTGATTTATCTTTTCCATTTACCCCCTGTTGTCCTGCTCTATAGATTTTGGTCTTTCAACTGCATTGCTGAATAAAATTTTAAAATTGAGTTGAGTAGAATGTACTATGTGTTGGTTTTAGAAACAAATATTCAACAGAATATTTGTGATCACTCCTCTGGGTGAAATGTTTTCATAAATATTTTTCCTTTGTTATTTGGCTGAAGCCTTAGAGATTTCTTGCATAAAAGAAGGTAATTTGGCTTTGCAAGCGAGGAGTTAGGCTTGTAGCTTCAATCTTCCGACCAGTCCAGGTCTTTGTGAGAAAGTTGAAGGACACTGATTGAGAGGGAGGTAAGGAGAACGTGATTGGGATGGAAGCATAATGATTCTTTGTATAAACTGGGAAAGTATGGAATACTAGCTCCCACTCTCCATATTAACTTCTAAAAAGTGTGAATGGCAGGGGTGTTGGGGAAAGAGCGAGTCAATGGGACTAAATGGGTTGCTCTGTAGAGGACCGGGCACAAATACGATGGGCTGAATGGCTTTCTTTTGTGCTGTAAATCTCTGCGGTCCCTGAAGTGGAGGAGGAACACATTATCACTTCTCACTGGATTAGAGTTCAGTTCAGGAACCATGGCTGCTGAGTCTTTAGTCACCAGAGATGCAGATCATTCAGAATGTTTGAAGAATCTTTATTTACAGCTTTGAACCATAACACCTTATTCTTAATAAAGTAAGGAGCCTGACGGCTGCTTTTCATGTCCCTGGACAATCAGTGTTTCAGACCTGAGCTGGGGTTGGGATCAGGGAGGGTGGGAGGGCAGGGGGGAAGAGGGGTGATCGAAGGCACAGTCGAAGAGGAGGGTCTTGAGATGGGTCTTGAAGGAGGCAAGAGAGGGAGAAAAACATGCACTTTCTGAAATTTCTGCAATTGGGTGGCTTTGGGTGATAATGACTGTCCAGTGCCTTGTGACATCCTCCTGATGTTATGGTGACTGGGTGTCAGCCAATGATGTATAGAACGCACACAGTCACAGCGATAGTACATACACACTCACACACATGTCATACACAGATGTGTGCACAACATGGTTCGACACTAATTGTCTAGAAAAAAAAGAATTCTCAGTTTTAATTAGCAATGCTTGTATACCGAGATACATTTGGGGATTTCTGTAAAATACTGGAGATTAAGTGTTGCCACTTGTTCTGAAAAAGCTTTAGTAATTACTGTTTACGGAATCTCCAATTATATAATGAATCTTCCCAGTAAATCAGACACATTTTATAGTTGGCTATTTCACTCAGAGGTGGAGCATAAATATATAATCACGCTCCATATTCAAGCTGATAACTAAATGTTGTGGCATACTGACAATATTAATAACTGTAACGCTCTCGAGAATGAAACACTGGGCATTCTGATAAGCACCATCACTAAAAGAAATTGGTTTAATCACAGGAGAGTTCTGGAGGAGGGAGGCTCATTGATCTCATCTACACACAATAGTGGCTTCATTCTCCTTCCATTCCAGCCTGAGGCTGCTTCTTAAACCTATTTGTCTCATGGTTCTGGCTATATGAAAGTATTGGTATCTGTCTGAAACTTGCCCTTCACAATTCTCAGCCCGAACTCAATACCTGCTGCCCCAGCACATCGGAAAGCGTAATTCTGGGATTACTTTCTCTGCCACTAAACATCTTCTTAACCTCCATTGGGAAGCCATTTGAATAATAATAATAATTATCAGAATAATAACAGTAATGGTTGCTTTTGATTTAGCCTGTAACAAGGGGATTAACCCTGTCACTGCCTTTTACGGTTCTTGACACTCAACCCACGTGTAAAGGGAACTAACAAGGACTGGACTCCAATAATAACAATAATAATGAAACTTGCATTCGATTTAATGCCTAATGACCCTGAGATGTCTCAAAGCGTTTCACAGATTATACTGAAAAGTGAATTGACTGTGTACTTTGTGGGCAAATCGCAGCATCTAAATACGGCTGCGGTAAGAACATAACAACTCACGAAATGTTAGATGAAAGAAAGGCTAAGGTTCATCTAGTTTACCTTCCACCTTCCTAGGGGTTGCAGGCACTTATGTCCCAAACAACCTATGTACTATATCCCACAATGTTACTTCCTAAAAGAAAACTATAGAATCTGTGTTTGAAGGAATCAACACTTCCTGCTTCAACCTTCTACCAAGGGAGCCTGTTCCCCAGGTTCACTATTTGTTCACTGAAGTAGTATTTGCATAGAATTGTTCTGAATTTCTCCCCTTCAATCACAGGCCGTGTCCTCTATCATAGAATTTTTCAGCACAAAAGGAGGCCATTTGGCCCATCGTGTCTGTGCTGGCTCTTTGAAAATAACTATTCAAAGTCAATCCCACTCCCCGGCTCTCTCTCTCCCCATAACCCCGCAGACTCATAGAATCGTAGAATTACCATTGTGGACAGGTTGATGTCCTGTCATGATCTATACTGTCTATACTGTCTAGCACCTTTAGAATTTTAAAGAACTTTAAAGACTACAATTATGTCACCTCCCAATCTTCTCGTTTCCAGCGCGAACATGCTCAATTTACGCAATAAATAATCCTTGCATTTCTGCTTAAAGTGCTTTTCCTGTTTTCTAGACGTCTCAAAGCACTTCAAAGAATATACTATAAAGTGGATTGTCTGTATATTTGTGGGTGAAACGCGGCAGCCAATTGCGCACAGCAGCGTCCCACAAACAGTCATAGATTGAAGTGACCAATTCTTTATTTTTTTTTCTTGAGGGATTATTATCAAGGATGTGGAGAAAGGAAATTCACCATAGGTTTTGTCTCTGCCGGGAATCAAACCCAGGTCTCTTGCTTGCAAGGTGAGTGCTCTAACCGCTGAACTATAGGACTCCACTGAGCAAAATTGTCGCTCCTCGTAGTCCAGTTGTTCCATTTTCCTGCACGCATTTTGTTTGCCCTTTTCTCGATTTCTCCAATACATTTTGTGAACTGCAGTGACTAGAACTGTACACGGTATTTACTCTAAATGTGGTCTCACCATTGATTTACACAGTGGCAGGATTACCCCATTATATTGGCTTGCTATTGATCTTTTGATACATCCTAACATGTGGTTTGCTTTACTCATTGACACACAGTATTGTATATGGACCTCCAGGTGGTTTTCATTTTCCATACATATTATTTTCCTTCTGTTCAAATAATAATCCCTTCTTGGATTTATGCTTGTCACTGTGCTTGCGGCTCCTAGTTCCACATCATTTATAAAAACATCAAAGAAGAAAGGTCCCAAAGTAGACACTTGTGGGACTCCACTGGTAACATTTCCCAGTCTGATGACATTCCCTGTACCTCCACCACTGGTCAACCAGTGTATCTCAAACAGTCATGAATTGAGTGACCAAAGTAGGCTTGATTCCCTCAATCCCTCCGTCCCTCTCGACCGTACTTACAGTCACAAACCACCCCCCACGTACCCCCAGCTCAGAGCCTGTTGAATGTCCTGAGAAGCTATCCTGCGTGGAAGGATAAGTGTAAATTGTTGTTGATTGCTGTCCACCGCCCTAACTGCCCAAACATCGGTGGCCGGGCTTTCAGCCTCTCTGCTCCCACATTGTGGAACTCCATCCTGCAGCCTTGCTTCCTTCCTTTCCTCCTTCAAGGCCGATCTCAAGACCTTCCTCTTCGACCGCACCTTCAGCTGCCCCACTAAATCTTCCCCCTCTCCCACTCTCCTTCTCCTTCCCCTTTCCCTTACCCCTTCCCCCTCCCACCCAACCCTCCACACCCCCCCATCCCGTGGGTCCCAGCGCTCTGAGATGCCGTCCTGCGTGGAGGCACTATATGAATCAAAGTTGTTGTTGTTGTTGTTGTCCCGACCTGACTGTTCAGTGCTTTGGAACGTCCTCCCGATGTGAAAGGCGCTATATAAGTGCAATTTTGTTGTTGTTGTTGTTGATTAGTGTGTGATAAACGAGTACAGTATAAAGCTGGGAACTCGTGAGAAGAGAGTTGGGAGCTAGAGTAAAGAGCTCGAGTAAAGCCATGTAAAGAGCTAGAGCTTCTGTGTCAAACTAAACCTTTTTTACAGTTTTAATTGTTAAAACTTTTCTTTTCCAGGTGTGACCCACGCCCTCCTACAAATGCCATATTATGTCATTGAGAGACGTGAAAGGCGTTTTATAGAAATGTAATTTTGTTGTTGTTGAGGATTTCAAAGCACTTCACTTGCAAAGCAGTGTGACTGGGCATGTGTTATGGGCAAAACGTGGCAGTAGCTTTCCACGTATCAAATGTCACCTTCTAAGATAGAGGAGCCTGAGCCTTATCTAATAGTCTTAGCTCATCTCACTGGACATGTTTCTGACGGGGCTTATCCTGCTGAGCTGAGCACAGGTTGTGATGTCAGTATGGTTTCTGAAGCATTTAAATGGCTCTGGGCCGATAATGTACAGTTCCCCAAAGGTACGTAACTGTCATTGATGACACTTTTGTTTTCATTAATCTTGTCACTGTACTTGTCCTCATGTGGATCAAGTTTGCAAAGTGTCACTTAAGTCTCTCCTCGCAGCTGAGCGAACTGTCTCAATGGGTTTCTGCATCTCCTTACACGTCACACGGGTGTGAAGAGAAACTCAGTGACATACCTGAGACAGGTCAGTGTGTCCCTCCTCACACCTGTCACTGTATCTCACTCAAGTCTCCTATGGCTTGGATTTGCTGATGGGTTTCACCTTCGTAACGGGAGACATGTCCTGGATGAATGCTTTCAAACCTCAACATAATTTAGCCTCCAAATATACTTGTGACGTTTTCGAGCCAACCTATTAGGATTCAAAGCCATCTTCTGTCTCAGGAAATAAACTTGCATGGAAATTGAGGAATAAATGAGGAATTTGTTGAATGTGAATATCAATGTTTTAGATTTAGGTTTCTGCCTGTAGTGTAGCAGGAGTTATGCTGGGGGTTAATTATTAATCTGATCTGTGCCTCACTTAAAACACAATCTGAGAGACTTCAATGGATTAACAGCCAGAGGAACCAGTGAATCCAAGGCTCGACCCAACAAAGCTCAGGATGAAATGGGAACAAATTTTAACCATTTGAATATTTTTTACAAGATTTTTACTGTGGAGTTGAGTGACTGTGTATTTGTAATGTGTATTTCAATGATCTGGACGAGGACACTGAATGTAACGTGTCTAAATTCGCGGATGACACTAAACTAGGTAGCAGAGTGAGCTCTGAGGATTATGCAAAAAGATTGCAACAAGATATAGGCTAGGGGAGTGGGCAAGTAGGTGACAGATGGAATTCAATGTTAGCAAGTGTGAAATTATTCATCTAGGCAGCAAGAATAAAATAATAGATTATTTTCTAGAGGGGGAGAAGTTAGATAGTGTTAGTATTCAAAGGGATTTGGGTGTCCTTGTACACCAGTCCCAAAAAGTTAGTTTGCAGGTGCAGCAAGCAACTAAGAAGGTGAACGGCATGCTAGCGTTCATTTCAAAAGGTTTAGAGTATAGGAGTAGGGAAGTCTTGCTGCAACTGTATAGGGCTCTGGTGAGACCGCACCTAGAGTATTGTGTGCAGTTTTGGTTTCCTTATTTAAAAAAGGACATGCTTGCCTTAGAGGGGGTGCAGCGTAGATTCACTAGGTTAGTTCCTGGGATGAGGGGACTGACCTATGAGGATAGGTTGAATAAACTAGGGCTGTACTCTCTAGAGTACAGAAGAATTAGGGGGGATCTTATTGAAACATATAAGATTCTTATATGTAGGAGAATCTATAATCAGGGGTCACAGTCTTAAAATTAAGGGTCAGCCTTTTAGAACAGAGTTGAGGTAACATTTCTTCACTCAGAGGGTAGTGAATTTATGGAATTCACTACCCCAGAAGGCTGTAGATGCTCAGTCCTCGAACATTTTCAAGGCTGAGACTGATAGATTTTTGAAAAATAGAGGGATTAGGGGATATATGGATAGGGCAGGTAATCAGAGTTAGGTGAGAAGATCAGCCATGATCTTATTGAACGGCGGAGCAGGCTCAAAGGGCAGAATGGCCTACTCCTGCTCCTAATTCTTATGTTCTTATGTAATGTTAACTTCCTACTCGCTGGATTTTCCAACTCTTCCCTCCACAACACTGCAGATTACTCAGAACTCGCCAGCTCGTGTCCTCTCCCACACTAAACTCCATCCGATCAACTCCAACGTCCGATCAACGTCTGGCTTCACTGGCTCCCCGCCCTCCAGAGGATACAGTTCAAGATCCTCATCTTCAGTTTTAAAGCCCTTCACAAACTTGTGAGAGATCTGAGTTTGATTCCAAGCAGGGCAAAACATTGGGCAAGTTTCCTTACTCCACACACCTATGTTTACCTAGCAGTAAGTAGGAACTCAGTTGTTAGTTGATTAGCAGATCACTTTTCCAGGGGTAATAATACCTTCAAAATTTTTTTAAGAATTGATCACTTTAATCCAAGACTGTTTGTGGGACACAGCTGTGCACAATTGGTTGTCGCATTTAGCCCACAAATATAGTCAATTTATATATATTTGCAGTATATTCTGTGAAGTGCTTTGAGATGTATCGAAGATGTGATAAGACGCATTTGCGCATTTGATCAAATGCAAGGATTATTATTATTATCACTGCAAATTTTTCCTTTTCAAGTCCTTTCATGGCTGTTGTTGGTGCACTGCTGTGTGGAAATAGACTGCCGCATTCACCCACAAATACAATCACCACACGTCACAATGTGTGTCACAGTAATATCCTGTGAAGTGCTTTGAGACATCTCGACTTGATAAGGCTCTATATTAAATTCAGGAAATGTAAGTTAGTGCAAGAATGGAAGGTATTACTGCCAATCTCCTTAGTTGGCAAAATATGTATTTTGATTCATAGTTCTCATCTCCTCTTGTGATTTCTCATCTCCTGTTCAGACCTGACGTTCTCCCCAATGGCTTCACAACCGGGGGACAGGCTGGCAGATGGGTGGGTGGCCCGCCCGGGCAGGCATGCATAGGCAGGTGGGCGGCAGGCAGGCAAGCAGGCGGGCAGGCGGGTGGGTGGGCAGGCTGGTGGGCAGGCTGGTGGGTGGGCAGGCGGGTGGGTGGGCAGGCTGGTGGGCAGGCGGGTGGGTGGGCAGGCGGGTGGGTGGGCAGGTGGGTGGGCAGGCGGGTGGGTGGGCAGGCGGGTGGGTGGGCAGGCTGGTGGGCAGGTGGGTGGGTGAGTGGGCGGGTGGGCTGGCTGGTGGGTGGATGGGTGGGTGAGTGAGTGGGCGGGCGGGTGAGTGGGCGGGCAGGCTGGCTGGTGGGTGGGCGAGCGGGTGAGTGAGTGGGCGGGTAGGCTGGCTGGTGGGTGGGCGAGCGGGTGAGTGAGTGGGCAGGCTTGCTGGTGGGTGGGCGAGCGGGTGAGTGAGTGGGCGGGCGGGTGAGTGGGAGGGCAGGCTGGCTGGTGGATGGGCAGGCGGGTGAGTGAGTGGGTGGGTGAGTGAGTGGGAGGGCAGGCTGGCTGGTGGGTGGGTGGGCGGGCGAGTAGGAAGATGAACAATTTGTAACATTTTGTTGTTGTTTGAATTTTATTGAATCATTATTTCAAGTTCTGGAGATGCTTCAAATGACTAGTTTAATTAAAGACATGAACAACCATTATCTTTGGGACAATGATCAAGGAACATTTCATGGCTTTAAGGAGGCCAGGCAGTGGGGCGAGGCGGAAGGATTGTGTGATGGAATTCCAGAGGTTGGGGGCAGAATGGCTGAAAGCCCAGCCACCGATGTTAGGACGGGTCGGGTGGGATACATGGAGCAGACCCGCTGAATGGAGGGGTGGAGGTTAGTAGGGAGTCAGCCGTTGGAGCGGTAGGAAGGGGCAAAGCCATGGAGGCTTTGAAAGTGACGACGAGGATCTTGAATTCGATCATCTGGGGGATGAGGAGCCAATGGAACCGGGCGAGGGTGGGAGTGTTGGGTTCGCAGAGCCTGGTGCGGGAGAGAATATAAGCTGCAGAGTTTGGGATGATCTGCAGCTTGTGAAGGGAAGAGACGGGAAGGCTGCCGAGGAGGGAGTTTTCATAGTCAAGCCTTGATGTGACAAATACGTGGGTGAGGGTTGCGGCAGCCTGAGGGGTGAGGCAGTGGCGGAGTCTGGCAATGTGACAGAGGTGGTGGAAGGCAGTTCTGGTCATGGCGCGGATGTGGAGGAGAATGGACAGTTTAGGGTCAAACAAGACACCCAAGTCCTGGGGTTGAGGGTGAAAGTGGAGAGATAGAGTTGGATATGATTTGTGACCTTTACATGGGCAGTTTCCGTGCTGTAGGCAGCACAGATGCCTGATTGGAGGGGGGCTCGTGGAGGGAGCGGGATGAGAGAAAGGAGTGAAGTTGGGAGGCAACGATGCTTTCAAGGACCTTTGACAGGACGGGGAGGTTGAAGATGGACTGGTAGTTTGAAAGCTGTGATGCATCAAGGGAAAGTTTCTTTAGAATGGGGCTGATAATGGTTATTTTGAGGGTTGTTGGAATAGTGGCAGACAGATGAGAGAGGCAGGTTGATAGTGTCAGCGAGTAGTGGGGCAAGGAGGTGGAGCTGAGAGGTAAGGAGAGGGGTGGGGATGAGGTCCAGGGAGCAGGTGGCGAGATTCATGTTGGAAATGGTGGTGATGACAGAGGATGAGGAGACAGGTTCAAAAGTGTGGAAGGAGGGATGGGTGGGAGTAAGAGTGTAGAGGGGAAGTGGGGAGGGGTTGGAGCAGTAGTGACAGCTGAGGGGATTCCCTCGATTTTAGACTCGAGGAAATCCAGCATCTCCTCACAGTGGAAATTGGAGGAAAGAATCTGCGAGACATGGCAGGGAGGGTGGAGGAGCCGGTTTGTGGTTGAGAACAGGAATCTAGGGTTGCCCTTCGTCTCCAGGATTATCCCAGAGTGGAAGGACGATTTGGCAGAGGCCAGAGCAGACGGTAGGTTTTGATGTGGTCCAGACCAGATTTGAGCCGGGTGCGTTCAGCAGCTCGCACCTGGCCCTTGAGTGAACGGAGATGGCTGGTGAACCACGGTGAGGTCCGAGAATAAGAGGTGGTTCAGGAGGTGAGGGAGGCAAGGAACTCGGGTATAGTGGAGAGGGTGTTGTGGAGGAGTGTAAGTGCAGACGATGGGTCGTTGCGGGAGGTGGGCCAGAGGGGAAGGTGTTCAGAGGACACCAAGGCAGCGGAGAGGGATTTTGGAGGTAGAAGATGGTGGTAGGTTTGGAGGCAATGAGGAGAGGGAGAGAGGAGTTGAAAGAGATGAAATGATGATCAGACATGGCCTTGTCGCTAATGGTGACGTCCGAGACACTGAGGCCCTGGGTGATCACCAGGTCAAGTGGGTGGCCGTGAATGTGGGTGATGAAATGAATGTGGAGGGAGAGGTTGAGAGAGGACAGGAGAGAGGAGAAGTCCGAGAACGTGAAGTTGGAGAGGGTGAAATGGAGGTTGAAGTCTCCGAGGATGATGAGGTGATCGGAGCAGAGGGAAGCTAGTGGAGATGTCAGAGTTGATGGTGGGGAAGGATTTGTGGGACAGTAATGAGGAGAATCTTGAGTGAGAGATGGTGGGGTGGGGGTGGGGGGGGGGGGGGGGGGGGGGGTGGCAGAGGGGAAAGAACCAGAGGAATAGGGAGTTAGGGCAAGTCACGCCCTGGAAATGAGGGCCGCACCCACTATGGCACAGATAGACACACAGACACACACACATAGACAGATAGATAGATACGCACACACAGACAGACAGATAGACACACAGACACACACACATACAGCCAGAAAGATAGACATACAGACACACGCACATACAGCCAGATAGACACAGACACACACTCAGACAGACAGACATATAGACACACAGACACACACACATACAGCCAGACAGATAGACACACAGACAATCACACATACAGCCAGACACACAGACACACACAGATAGACATATGGACACACAGACACACGCACATACAGCCAGACAGATAGACATACAGACACACGCACATACAGCCAGACAGATAGACATACAGACACACGCACATACAGCCAGACAGATAGACACACAGAGATACAGACAGACACACACAGCCAGACAGACACTCAGAGATACACAGACAGACAGATAGACAGACACACACAGACACATCACACAGTCAGAAAGCCCATACACCCAGCCAAACAGACACACACACACACAGACACAAACACAATACACAAACACATTACTACTTTGACAACTTTTCGATATTCAAATATTATAGCAGACATTACCCTTCCTCTTGCAATCCAGTTCACAAACAATCACTGCCGTGGCTGGTACAGCAACCATGGGCATTTATACTGCACCCATCATGTGGGTAGTGTTGAAGTGGAGTCCATGGTAACAGGATCAGTGTTGGGGCACTGGCTCAGCTAGCAGCTCTTGTGCCTCTAGGCAAGAAGGTTAAGGGTTGAAGTCCATCTTTGGGATTTGGAACTCGTATTGTTTAAGACGCCAACCTCCAATACAGCCCTGGTAGAGGAGAGCACACTGATGTGAGTGCCAGCTTTCAGGTGAAACGTTAAGCCGAGGTGCCGTCTGCCTGGTCAGATGGATGTTAAAGATCCCGGGGCATTATTCAAAAAGAGAAGCGAGTTTCTCTCTCCTGATATCCTGGCCAACAATCCCCCAAATAAAATTGGTCATTTATTTCTTGGCCGTTTGGGGCACGTTGCTGTGTGCAACTGGCTGCCACATTCACTCACAAAAATACAATCACATTACAGTAATCCTGTGAAGTGCTTTCAGATGTCCTCCTGATGTGATGGATGCTTTATCATATGTAATCGTTGTTATCAATCTGCCCCTTCAGGTGCTTTATTGTTACGTGTGATCATCTCATCCACATGTTCTTTGTGATATCATCCGCAGACACCAGATGAACTCCCACGTGTACCTGGCTGACACCCAAATATCCCATTCCCATTCTCGACTCCAGCTCCACTGATGTGTTGTCTGCCAAACTGCCAGACACGTGGGTGGAAAACTTGCCTTAATGAGCCAATATTTCTCATAAGCATCTCCTCACCTCTGGCTTTGCCCAAAATCTGCCCAACATCCCTCGAGCTCGCCTTCACATGATCTATGACCAAGACCAAGACTCTCCCCCACCCAAACACCCCACTCTCAATGTCATTTATCCAGCTTGTCCAGATGGAACTTCCTGGTGTGCCCCTCACTGGTCTCCTTTGCTCCAATACCCATAAACTTCAGCTCACCCCAACTCAGCTCCCTGAGTCCTCACCCACATCAAAACTCCTGTCCATCACCCCAGTTCTCACCAGGCTTTACTGGCTCTCTGTTTCTCAATGGATAAATTTCAAGGTCCTCACAAATCCATGCTAGCCCTCCCTATCTCTCTGGTGGACAGATGATCTCAAAGGTCTCTGCTTGTTCAGGTGGACCTTAAACAGCTCCTCTGCCCAAGCTAAAAAGTGAAAGGAGTTCAGATGCACATGAACAGGTTTTAATGTCTCATCCCAAGTGAGAATTGCAACACAAACGCCAAGCTTAATTCCAACTCTCACTTTTCCCACCATTGTTTATTTCTTCTTTTTTTTTACCTTTATCTGTGCTTTCATCTTTCTTTCAAAGCCCTTCATGGCCTTGAACCACCCCCCACCCCCACCACCGCCTCACCCACCACCCCCTCTCTGTGACCTCCTAACCCCTTACCAACCTGTCCATTCCCTCCACTCAACGAGCTCCAGCCTGCATCGCATCTCCAACTTCACGCGCCCCAACACTGGCAGGCGAGCCTTCAGCCACCCGACCCCCCAACCTTTGGAATTCCATCCCGCAGTCCCTCCACCTCAACCCCACCCTAGGCTCCTTCAAGTTCCACTGCAAGACGCTCGTCTTCAACCATGCCATCGGTCACCCCCTTCCCTCCACTCGCCCCAATCCCAACTCCAGTGTCTCTCAGTGTGTGTGTGTCAGTGTCTCTCAGTGTGTGTGTGTCAGTGTCTCTCAGTGTGTGTGTGTCAGTGTCTCTCAGTGTGTGTGTGTCAGTGTCTCTCAGTGTGTGGGTATATAGGGGGGTGGAGGGGTGCTAGGGTCTATTATTGTGTGTGTGTCAGTGTCTCCGAATGTGAAAGTTGTTCTATAAATTTATTATTTCTTGTTGTTTTGTGTATCAGTGTCTCTCGGTGTGTATGTGTGTATCAGTGTGTGAATGTGTATCAGTGTGTGTATGTGGGCGTCAGTGTCTCAGTGTGTATCAGTGTGTGTGTGAGTGAGTGTGTGTGTCAGTGTGTGAGTGAGTGTGTATGTCAGTGTGTGTGTATCAGTGAGTGTGTGTGTCGGTGTGTGTGTGTATGTGTGAGTGAGTGTGTGTGTCAGTGTGTGTATCAGTGAGTGTGTGTCGGTGTGTGTATCAGTGAGTGTGTGTGTCAGTGTGTGTGTGTGTATGTGTGAGTGAGTGTGTGTGTCAGTGTGTGTGTGTGTATGTGTGAGTGAGTGTGTGTGTCAGTGTGTATATCAGTTTGTGTGTGTCTCAGTGTCAGTGTGTGAGTGTGTCTCAGTGTCAGTGTGTGTGTCTCAGTGTCTGTGTGTGTGTCTCAGTGTCAGTGTGTGAGTGTGTCTCAGTGTCAGTGTGTGTGTCTCAGTGTCAGTGTGTGAGTGTGTCTCAGTGTCAGTGTGTGAGTGTGTCTCAGTGTCTGTGTGTGTGTCTCAGTGTCAGTGTGTGAGTGTGTCTCAGTGTCAGTGTGTGTGTCTCAGTGTCAGTGTGTGAGTGTGTCTCAGTGTCAGTGTGTGAGTGTGTCTCAGTGTCTGTGTGTGTGTCTCAGTGTCAGTGTGTGTGTGTGTCTCAGTGTCAGTGTGAGTGTGTGTCTCAGTGTCAGTGTGTGAGTGTGTCTCAGTGTCTGTGTGTGTGTCTCAGTGTCAGTGTGTGAGTGTGTCTCAGTGTCTGTGTGTGTGTCTCAGTGTCAGTGTGTGAGTGTGTCTCAGTGTCAGTGTGAGTGTGTGTGGGTGTGTGTGTGAGTGCCTCCCGAGGCTGTGTCGGTGCTGGCTGTGCTCAGGGCTGTCTTCCCGGTGCCCGGTTCTCTGCTGCCTCCGCTGAGCTGTCTCCTCGCTGCAGCCAGTCAGCCACAGGGCAGGGCTGGCAGGGCAGGGTAGGATAGGACAGGGCAGGGCTGGGCTGGCAGGGCAGGACAGGGCAGGGCAGGGCTGGCAGGGCTGGCAGGGCTGGGCTGGTGGGGGAAGTTGCCTTGGGTTGGGTTGGGTTGGGATGAGAAGGTTGTGTTGTGTTTGGTGCTAGTTTCAGTCACTTTGCATGAGCCCAGGACTTTGACACCCCCTCACTCACACCTGGAGAGATAGAGAGAGAGAGAGAGAGAAGGGAGAGAGGGCAGGGGGAAGAAGAGAGGAGAGAGAGAGAGAGAGAGAGAAGAGGAGGAGAGGAGAAAGAGAGACTAAGAGCTAGAAGAGGAGGGAAGAGGAGAGGGAGGGAGGGAGAGAGAGAGAGGGAAGGAGAGGAGGGAAGAGGAGAGAAAGGAGAACGAGGAAGACGGGAGAGAGAGAAGAGGAGGGGGGGGGGGGGCAAGAAGAGAGGAAGAGAAGAAGGGAGAAGAGGAGGAGAAGGGAAGAGGAGATGGACCAGTTGTGGGCTTGGCTGGGGGTGGTGCAGACCCTGATCTCTGCCGCCCACCCTCACCCCCAGCCGTGTCACATCCTGGGCAGTGTGGGCCACAAGGTGACGGTGGGGGCTGTGCTCCCGGGGGTGGGGGCCCTGGGGGTGGGGGAGGCTCTGAGCCGGGAGGCGGTCAGGGTCAGTGGGGCCGGGATACTGCCCTACAACCTGTCCCTGCACCTG
Source organism: Hydrolagus colliei (assembly GCA_035084275.1). Classification (NCBI taxonomy): domain Eukaryota; kingdom Metazoa; phylum Chordata; class Chondrichthyes; order Chimaeriformes; family Chimaeridae; genus Hydrolagus; species Hydrolagus colliei. The sequence continues at coordinate 7,743,836 of CM068766.1, read as the reverse complement.
TCCCCCGGGCCCTGGGGCCCCCCGGACCCCCGCTCCCTGCTCCTCAGTCTGTGCCGGGCCCTGGCCCCCGGGGTGGCCGCTGTCCTCGCCTTCCCTCAGGACCGACAGCAGCTCCTCCAGGTGGAATTCCTCTCAACCTTCCTGGGAGTTCCCTTCATCAGCATCCTGGAGAAGGGAGAGGCGCTGGGCACACAGGTGAGGGGAGATAACCTGGGTATCAATGGATATTGTATGAAGGGGATTGTATGTTGTGTGTTTGGGGCAGTGCTATGTGTGTGTGTGTGTGTTTGGGGCAGTGCTATGTGTGTGTGTGTGTGTGTGTTTGGGGCAGTGCTATGTGTGTGTGTGTGTGTAATCTGGGTGTAATCTGGATATTATTCTATATTCAGTCTGTCCCGTTTCTGTTTCAATCCCAATTTCCCAATTTCCCAATTTCATCGGGAATCCCAACTCATCCCAACTGACTCCAGACAGAGATAGACAGAGAGAGAGACACACACACACAGAGACAGACACACAGACAGACAGACACACAAAGAGAGAGACAGACAGACAGAGGGAGAGACAGACACACAGAGAGACACAGAGAGAGAGAGACAGACAGAGACAGACACACAGAGAGACACAGAGAGAGAGAGAGACAGACAGAGGCAGACACACAGAGAGACAGACACACAGAGAGAGAGACAGACAGAGGGAGAGACAGACACACAGAGAGACACAGAGAGAGAGACAGACAGAGGCAGACACACAGAGAGACAGACACACAGAGAGAGAGACAGACAGACACACAGAGAGACACACAGAGAGACAGACAGACAGAGAGACAGACAGACAGACAGACAGACAGAGGGAGAGACAGAGAGAGTGACAGACATACACACAGAGACAGAGAGAGAGGGAGGGAGGGAGAATCGATGTCCTTTTTGTCTCTCAACACACTTTCTTCCCTGCCCCCCCCCCCCCCCCCCCCCCCCCCGCCTGTTTGCTGCTTCTCTGTTGACTTGTTTACAGACAGTCTGGGGAATAGTGTGTTTGTCTGACATACAGATCAGAGCAGAGGCAATAAACCGCGTTAGTCTGCAGAGAGACCCTCGCTCCAGGTGTGTCTGTGTCTGTGTCTCTGTATCTGATGTGAATATTCGTTCGCTATAAAATGTTTGCGAGGATCAGTGCTTGTGAGTGTGAGTGTGTGTCTGTGTGTTAGTGTCTACGTGTCAGAGCGTCAGTGTGTGTGTGTGTCAGTGTGTATGTGTCAGTCAGTGTCAGTGAGTGTGTCAGTCTGTGTGTGTGTGTGTCAGTGTGTGTGTGTGTCAGTCTGTGTGTGTGTGTCAGTCTGTGTGTGTGTGTGTCAGTCTGTGTGTGTGTCAGTCTGTGTGTGTGTGTGTGTGTCAGTCTGTGTGTGTGTGTGTGTGTCAGTCTGTGTGTGTGTGTGTCAGTCTGTGTGTGTGTGTGTGTGTGTGTGTGTGAGTCTGTGTGTGTGTGTGTGTGTGTGTCAGTCTGTGTGTGTGTGTGTGTGTGTGTGTCAGTCTGTGTGTGTGTGTGTGTGTCAGTGTGTGTGTGTGTCAGTCTGTGTGTGTGTGTGTGTGTCAGTCTGTGTGTGTGTGTCAGTCTGTGTGTGTGTGTGTGTGTCAGTCTGTGTGTGTGTGTCAGTCTGTGTGTGTGTGTCAGTGTGTGTGTGTGTGTGTGTGTCAGTCTGTGTGTGTGTGTCAGTGTGTGTCAGTCTGTGTGTGTGTGTCAGTGTGTGTCAGTCTGTGTGTGTGTGTGTGTGTGTGTGTGAGTGTGCAGGGTTGAGATGTGTCAGGACATCACCCCTGATCAGTATTTGCCCCCACTGCCTGTGATGTATTGTGGCCCAGACCCCCACACTGCATCTCCTCAAAGTTTCATGTTCCAATGTTAACACCCACAGAATGTCACTGATTCAAAAACAACACTGGATGTTAGAATAACAGCAAATGAATCCCTCTGTGTACTGTGAGCCAGAGAGCAAACAGCCTCACACAGCCGGTCAATGTCTGTGTGTGTGTGTGTGTGACGCTCAGGGCATTTGAAAGTGTGTATGTGACTGTCAGTGCATGTGAGTGGCTCTGTGTGTGTGTCTATGTGTGTGTGAGTGTGTGTGTTTATGACAGTCAGGGAGTGTGAGTTAGTGAGTGTGTGACTGTGAGTGTGCGACATGCCTCTATGTGTGTGCTAGTGTTTGTGTGAATGACTGAGAGTGTTGATAGTGAGAGAGTGTGTGTGTTAATGTGAGTTATTGATTATGTGGTAAGTGCTTCAAGATACTCCCCCACGGGTGAGGGCTGCTGTATAGATGCAAGTTGTTGTGGTTGGTTGTGACTTTGTGGGTGTGTGGTATCTTTGTGCGGTGTGACTGTGAGTTAGTGACCAACCAACCAACCAACCAACTAATCAATCAATCAATCAATCAAAACTTACATTTATACAGCGCCTTTCACGTCGAGAGGACATCCCAAGGCGCTGTACAGTCAGGTGGGGACAAGAGCAGGGGGGGAAGGGTCGGGGCAGGGTGAAGAAGAGCAGGAGAATTGACTGTATATTTGTGGGCGAAACTCGGCAGCCAAATTGTGATGTAGTAAGAGTGTGTTTATTTTGATTCCCACCGTGGCCAGATACTGTATCAACAACACTGGACTTTAAGATGAGTTATAAGTGATAAACTAAAACCTGTTTGCCCTGAGCCCCAGCACAGACCTGAGGCAGAGAGAGAGAGACTGAAGGGATGATTTAACATGTGGAATCTAGAATATCTATTTGCACGTACGTTAGATACTACAATAAACTGTATTAATACAGTAGAGCGCTTTTCATGTTGGGAGGACATCTTTAGGACCTGAACAGTGAAGGGTTTGTACCCGAGCAGTTGTTTGGGATTCGAGAGGAGGAGTGGAAGGCAAAGCGGGCTGGAGGACAGAGGATGACTGGAGGCGAAGAGTAAAGTCTTGAGATGGGCCATGAAATAGGCAAGAGAGCGGGTGAGACAGAGAGATTCAGGTTCCACCAATGATTGTGGAGCAGGTAGAGCAGAGGACGTGGAGCAGGCCAGTGCACACTGAGCGGAGGGAGCCAGCAGATTGGTAAAGGTTTAGTGGGTGACAGAGGTAGGGAGGAGCTGTGCAGGGGCTGTAAAGGTGAGGATGAAGGTCCTTGATCCTCTGGGGGAAAGAGAACAAGTGAGGCTGGTTGGGGTGGAGTGGGGGAGGGGGGTGTTTGGCTCACGCAACTTAGTGCGTGATAGGAGACGAGCTGCAGAGTTCTAAATAATCTGCAATTTGCGGAGGGAAGAGTTGGGAAGTCTGGGGAGCAGGGAATTACTATTGTGAAGCCTGGACGTATTGAAGGCATGCGTGAGGGTCTCAGCGGCCAGAGGGGAGAGGTAGTGTAGGAGGGCGGGATAATGTTCCAGAGGTGGGGGCAAGCAGAATGTATCACAGTACAGGTGTAGGGTTTCAAAGACAGTTGAGGGTCGAACAAGACCCCAAGGTTTGCTCTGACTTGGTGAGGTGTAGAATGTGTATTAAGAGTGATAACAAAATTGCTGGTGAGGTTTTCTGTTTGGTCCAGGATTACGTTTGTAATAAAACTGCAACGCGTGATGGGTTTTCCACTCACTGCATGGGCAAGGATCCAACTGCAGCCAATTCCATCTAATCAACAGTCTAATACAAAAGATGTTATGAACAATTTCATTTCCCCTTATGATATCATTCTCCTAAACAACGTTATAAGATTTCACTTTAACGTGAAGTGATTGTGGATTTGTTGGGGAAAGCAGAAACCAATATATGAACAGCAAGGAAGTGAACAACTAGATTTTTTTTCTGGGAGATTGTTGGCCAGGACCCAGTGAGAAAGTATCTTAGACTAAGATTCCAAAGTCCTGACGTAGGGTTGGAAACAACAACTTTCTGACTCAGAGGCCAGAGCACTACCACTGCGCTAGGCCAACACTAATCATGGAATTGGAGCTAAAGGGGATGGTGGATGGTATAATAATAATATATAATAATAATCCTTATATTTCACATCTGATCGACGTATCTAAGTGTTTCACAAAACATACTGTAATGTGAACTGACTGTACATTAGTGGGTGAAACACAGCAGCCAATTGCGCACAGCAACAAATCAAAAGCAATTTGCCTGTTTAGTACTTCCAAATTTAGGAAAATCAACAGCCCGGAGGGGAGATCTGCAGTACTACATCACCATCACAAGATGTCACTAGTGGACTCCTGAGAGCCCAGGAACAATTGGACAGTGGGTGGACAGTCACAAACTCACTTCCTTCGGTTTCTCTCTATGATGTATTGTAGCACAGAGCTAACAGCTATTTGTGCAGGGTAATGAACGGCTGATATGCTGAGGTTAAACGCTGAGTGCTTCAGCTAATTATGAGAGCTCCTGTTTGGCAGTGTCTGTGGTGCAGCCCTGGGTACCTGCCAGCCCTGCTCACTGCACTGTGCCCAGCTGTTTACGGCCTTCGTTTAGACTGACTGCAGCAGGAGAGGGTGGGGAGCTGGAGTGTGTGTGTGTGTGAGTGGGGGGGGTGGATTTACCCCCATCCCGAATAAGGCCATATCTGACCATTTCCTCATCTACTGCTCCTGTCCCTCCACTCCTCACTCGATCCCCTCCAGTCTGGTTTCTGTACAGTCCCTGGTACTGAGACAGCGCTCATCAAAGTCACAAATGACGTCCTCTCTCCCTCTCTCTGACCAGGACTCCCATGTCTCCTTGTCTTTTCAGCACTTTGGTACATCCTCCCGTATCAATGGTGCCATAACAATGTAATTTGCTATTACACAGAATTGCATAGAATATACAGCACAGAAACAACTCGGTCCAACTGGTCTATGTTGGTATTTATGCTGCACCTGAGCCTCCTCCTGTCCTTCCTCAACTAAGCTGACAAGCAATCCTTCTACTCCTTTCTCCCTCATGTACTTATCTAGTTTCCCCTTCAATGCCTCTATGCTATTCACCTCAGCCACTCCATGTGGTACCAAGTTCCACAATCACACCTAAAGAAGTTTCTTCTGACTTCGCTATTTGATTTATTGGAGACTATGCATATCGATGGACACTGGCTTTGGTCTCCCTCACAAGTGGAAACATTTTCTCTATGTCTATCAAAACTTTTCATAATTTTAAAGACCTTTATTAGGTCACCCCTCATCCTTCTCTATTCGAAACAAAAGAGCCCAGGCTTGTTCAGCCTTTCCTGAGAGGGAAATTGTTGTTGTTCTCCTGGCCTCTCCGCTGCCATTGACACAGTTGACCGTGCCATCCTCCTCCACTCCCTCTCTTCCCTGATTCACCTCAGTGGGGCCACACTCCTGGCTTGAGTCCTACTTGACCCACCACCATCAGTGTGGGCTCCGGAAACGTTTCTCCTCCCACCCTTGAATCCAGCTGTCTCCCTACTCCACAGAGGGTCCCTGATTGGTTTGAAAATCCTCACACATATCCTGGCACCTCCATACCTCTCTGACACACTCATACTACACCACCTCTACTCAGCTGGCTCCGGCCTCCTGCACTATCCTTCATCCTCTCCACTCCACCATCGGCAGCCATGCTTTCAACATCAACATCAACAGCAACAACATAGAATCATAGAATCTTACGGCACAAAAGGAGGCCATTCGTCCCATTGAGTCTGTGCCTGTTCTTTAAAAAGAGCAATTTAATCCCACTTCCCCAACTCTCTCTCTCCCCATAACCGCGCAAACCCGTCCTCTCCAAATAAATGTCTACCTCTCTTTTAAAAGTTGTTATCACATCGGCCTCCACCACCTTTTTCAGGCAATGCATTCCAGATTCGAACAACTCGCTGAATGAAAACATTACTCCTCACCTCCCCTCTGCTTCTTTTTGAAACTATTTTAAATCTGTGACCACGAGTCACTGATATGCCCACCAGTGGAAACAGTTTTTCCCGATCTACTCTGTCAGATCCCCTCATGATCTTAAAAATCTCTACTAGGTCTCTTCGTAACCTTCTCTGCTCAAATGAGAATAAACCTAGTCTCTCTAGCCTTTACTCATAGCTGAAGTCCCTCATTCCTGGTACCATCCTGCATTTATAAAGCGCCCTCCACTCTAGGTGGCATCTCAGAGCGCTTCACAATAGCAGAGCCCGAGGCGAAGGTGATTGTAAGTGCGGTCAAAGGGAAAGGTCTTCAGGCGAGACCTGAAGATGGGGAAGGAGGGGATCAGGCAAAGGGGTTGAGGGACGGAGTTCCAAAGTTTCAGGGCATAGTGGCTGAAAGCATCGCCATCAATGGTAGAGTGGACAAGGAGGAGCTGGACCCAGTAGAGTGGAGACAGCGGGTACTGCTGTGAGGAGAGAGGAGGTTAGGTGGGTGGGCAGGGGAGTGGAGGGATTTAGACTCAAGAGTGAGGATCTTGAAGTAGACCATACTGCTATGCTTTCCCCAAGACTCTGGAAATCTCTGCCTCAATCCCTCCAGCTGAATGAGTGCTAGTTGTTGTTGAATGTACAGTATCAAAACTGGCCTGTTTTGCCAATCCATGTTTATACTCCACACGTGTCTCCACCCTTTCCTTATTTGCTACTATTCTATTCCCTCTTCCTCATGTAACTTCTACACTATATGATTAATCCACTCGCTTTAGACAGCGAGTTCCACAGTCTTACTGCCTTCTGTGTGAAGTAGTTCCTCCTAAATTCTCTTTCAGATCCTCCAGTCACTATCTTATACTTGTGTTCAATGGTTACAGAATCCCCGACAAGACATTAACACTCAGCACAAAAGACTAATCTCTTCTCCTGTGTTGTGTTTCTGCCCTGGGGTGCAGATTTACACAGAGATACAGTTTGTAGATCCGTTGGCTCTGAGCTGCTACCACGGCTGAGATGAACACAGAGAGGGACTGAGCAGACAGATGGGACTTCGATGAAGAACCTTAACATGGCTTTGGAATGCCATCTTAGACTTTATAACTTTAAGTCCCAGCTTGGGAATTGAACCCCAAACATTCCGATCAGTGGTGAGAGTACTATCACTACCCTAGGCTGATGCAAAGTATGTGTGTGTGTGTGTACATGTGTGTGTGAGTCTTGCCTCTGAGTCAGAAGATTGTTGGTTCAAACCCAACATTGAAATATTGAGATCATAGTCTTAAGCTACGCTGCAATGCAGGGCTGAGGGAGGACAAGTAGTTAAATTGAGGTCCTCTCTGTCAGTTCATGTGAACAATGATAACATTTGAAAAGAGAAGAAAGTTCCTCCCTGTCCTGGTCAACAGTCTTCCAGGGAAAATTGGTCATCCATGGCTGTTTGTGGGACATTGCTTTGGTCAAATAACAACAATAACAAAATTACATTTGTACAGAGCTTTTCACATGGGAGGAGGTCTAGGCTTCCCCGTTCACCTACAATTATACAGTCACTACACATTACAGTAAGTGAAGTACACTGAGACCCCAAATATTCTTCCACATAAATTATTTGTCAGGCGGGCAGGGAGAGAGGACCATCTAAGGAGAGAAGAAAGTGAGTTAACATTTTAGGTCGATGACCTTTGGTCCGCTTAGGAGAAGCCAATAGCGACCTCTTTTAAATCGCGACAACTTTTAAAAGTGAATTAGATCTTTATTTAGGGAGAACAGGTCTATTAGGCTATGGGGAGCGGGCAGGGCAGTGGGATTGAATCGCTCTTTTCAAAGAGCCGGCACAGACTAGATGGGCTGAATGGCCTCCTTTTGTGTCGTAAAATTCTATGAATCTATGAATCCTAACTGCTGCCAGATAGTGAACCACATGAATGAGCTTAGCCGGGAAGGTGGCTGTTCTCACTACCAGATAATGACCTGCGGCGCTGATTGAGAGAGAGAGAACGATTGAGAGAATGTGTGAGAAAGTGAAAGAGAAGAGGTTATGGGTGTGTAACAAAGTGAGAGAGAGTGAGTGGGGAATGAGAGAGAAAGAGTTTGTGTGTGTGAGAGAGAGGGTGATTGAGAGAGAGAAGCAGGGGTGGGAGGAGGAGGGAGAGAGAAAGTAATTGATTGTCAGAGAGATTGGTGATGGAACAGACCAAGGAAAGTGAAGTGACATGCTCAGTTAGTTTCCTCACAGGCAACTCCCTCTCTCTCCAGTGAGAAATTACACTAGAACAAAACATAAAATACAGTACATAAGAACATAAGGATAAGGAGCAGGAGTAGGCCATTCGGTCCCTCAATCCTGCCCCACCATTCAGTAAGATCATGGCTGATCTTCTAATGTAACTCCACCTGTCCGCCTTTATATCTATATATCTATATCTCTTAATCCCTTTATCCATAAGAAATATGGCCTTCACCACTCATCCCTCCCTCTTACTCCATCCTACCTCCTGACCCGGTTGTTAGCTTTATCCAGCAAACACATTGTCATTTCCACCCCCGCTGTTTGGAGCTCCATTCCTGGAGTTCTTCAACACCCTCCCTCTCTCTCCTTTTCAGGGCACCACATGTCCTAATTCCTTGACCACGCCTTCGGTCATCTTTTCCTCTCTCTATCCCTCCCTCTGCTCCCACCCCCAGCTTGGGTGCCCAGTTGGCAGTGCCAGGACCTGTGAGACTTCCTTCCTATGTGAAGAAAGGGACTGTGTAAATATTATGTTCTGTTTCTGGAAGAAAAACACAAAAACGGTCCACTGACGTTTCTCAAACACTGCTTCTGACCCTCAGCAGCCAAAAGGTTGCACCACTCTGCCTTACCTCACCATCTCGTCCACAAATCAATTCACTTTGTAGTATATTCTGTGAAGCGCTTTGAGGTATCTAGAAGACATGAAAAGGACTACATCAAATACAAGCATTATTATTATTATTATTATTATCTATCGATGAATGGCCACTTCTGTGAACAAATTGCCCACTTCGCAAGTTTCATCATCCTTTATAATCTCCAGGATTGTTTCTCGGTAATTATGAATTAAGAAAAAACACATTTGTTTTCCCCACAAAATATACAGTCAATTTGTTTTACAGTATATGCTGTGAAGCACTCTGAGACGTCTCAAAGATGTGATAAGGCGCTATATCAAATGCAAGGATTATTATTATATTATTCCTAATCATGGACCGAATTTGAGGAAGAAAGGAAGGAATTAAATGGATTTGAAGGTTGTACATTAGTACAATGAGTATGAGATAGACGAGAGGTTGAAGAGCTGATGATGAGCAGATGAAGTATAATCTTGGTCTTATCCATGTTAAACTGTAGGAAATGATGCCTCATTCTTGCTGCAAGTGGACACAACATAGACCTGCAAAAACAATAAGACCTAGAATGGAGACTAGAAAAGAAAAGAGAGGGGTTTGGTTGGGGAGGAGGTAAGGGAAAAGCTGATAGGTTCATGGGTGATTTGAGGGTGGTGACAGATGAGAAAGAAATGGGGGCAAATGTGTACAGGATAGGGGCAGTGGGGAATGTCTCGGGGGAGGGAGAGGCATTGGAGTAGAGATCGAGCAGAACGAGGAGGATGACACAGCCAATTTACTAAATCTTAGTCATGAGCAGTTCCTGTCTCCTTGTTTGGAATCCGAGGTTAGGAGGGAGGCAACTGTTGACCCAGCGGAGAAAGTGATTTAGGGGGCAAGGAGAAGCTTGGGGTTGTTCTGTCTTTCAGGCATCTCAGGGCGTTTCATAGGATTTACTGTAAAATATAGTGACTGTGTTCTGTGGGTGCGTGTGGCGGCCAATTTGGGTGCAGCAGTTTCACACAAACAGCCATGAAGGGAACAATCAACGTTTACCTGGAGTGATGGGCAGGGGGTGGGTGGGTGTTTGTTGACCAGGACACCAGCAGAGGCTCCAAGCCTTCTCTTCAAATAGCGCCATTGGATTATTAACGTCTATTTGACCAGGCACTGAAAGAAGCTCAGTTTAATGTCTCATCTGAAGGACGGCATCTCTGACAAAGCAGCAGCACTCACCCCAGCAGTATCGTGCCAGTCTAAGCTATTAGCCCAAATTCCCACCCTTGTTATTTGAAAAATATCCTCTATTTCCTACTTATTTTCAAGTGTTGTGGCAGGTGGAATGCAAGAAGACAAAACAGACTAGCAGCACGGGCAGACAGGTGGCAAATGTAGTTTAATATTTGAAGAGGAGGTTATCTCTTGAGATTCAATTGGATCAATGTGATGGATCTGACAAAAGGGGGCAGACATTGGCATGAAGGAATGGGTAAGTTTGCCTGGTGCTGGAGTGAGATGTTACCAGTGAGGAGTGAGGGAGCAAGGTCATGTTGAACCTGTATGTAACCTTGAGTAGACCACATTTGGAGTACTGGGAAATCCTCCCGACATGAAAGGCTGTATAAATCCTATTCATTGTTGTGTCCAATTCTGATGGCCACACGACAAAAAGGATGATCTCACAAGCGAGAGCCCTGGATTCAGTTCCAGGCAGGGCAAAACCTTGGACAAGTTTTCTTACTCCACATGCTTCTGTTTGCCGTTAGTTGATTGGCAGATCACTTTTCTGGGAATGATAATTCCATTAAAAAAGTGGTCACTTAATCCAGGACTGTTTGTGGGTCACTACTGTGTGTAATTGGCTGCCGCGTTCCATCCACAAAATATAGTCAATTCACTTTATATTATATGCTGTGAAGCACTTTGAAACGTCTAGAAAATGTGATAAGGCACTATATCAAATGCAAGGATTATTATTATGATCTTGACGATGTGATAAGCTATATCGAATGTAGAGATACAGTCTTATTTAGTAATAATAATAATAATCATTGCCGTCGATATAATGCCTTATCACACCGTTGAAATATCTAAAAGCGCTTTACCACAATATATATTATAAAGTGTAGTAGTGACTGTGTATTTTATGGGAATAGGTAGCAACCAGTTACGCAGACCAATGTCCCACAAACAGCTGTAGAATAAGTGATAAATTTTTAGTTTGGGGATTTGATTTGAGTGACCAGGACAGCAGATCTAGACTGAGGTGTAGAGAGGCCACTACACCGCAATACTCTGGAACACTCTTCCTCTATCCATCCACCTTGCCCTATTTTCATCTTCCTTCCCTATCTTCGGCTCGTCTGAAGAATTTTCTATTCAACCGTGCCTACGGTCAGTCCCCCTCCCCGCAGTTTGGAGTTGTGCTACCTATTGTCAAGTTGCCCTAGGGTGCTATCCTGCCTGACGGACGCTGTGTAAAGGCAAGTTGTGGTTGGGCACGGCCTCTGTAAATGGATTGTTGATGTTGTTTGTTTAGCTGAGTGTGACGCAGTGCTGCTGAGAAGCAAATCGGTTCCAGAGAACATGAGCTGCAGTGCTCTCGCCTTGTCACTCAGAAAGACAATCCCTGACATTAGGCTGGTCTAATCACACACGTAATCGGGAGGGGAATGTCTTCTGTACATTCTGGAGATTAGAAATCTAGCGAGACAGAATCATGTTTCATTCTCAAAGAGCGTGAAGCACTTTGAGGGAGAATAATCTTCTAGTGGAAAACAACACATTAGCTGCATTGTGTACAGTCTTCATCTGACACACAATGAGCAGCTTGTTATTCCCTGACCAGAGAAAATTGGAACTCTTCTTTTACAAGCTGGACAACAACAACAACAACAACTTCGATTTATATAGCGCCCTTCACGCCAGACGGCGTCTCAAAGCGCTTCACAATAATGGGTCCCGGGACTGAGCCAGGGGCAGCGGTAGAAAGGTGACCAAAGGTCGAAGAGAAAGGTCTTTAGCTGGGACCTGAAACTGAGAAAAGAGGAGGCGAGGCAAAGGTAGTGAGGAAGGGAGTTCCAGAGCCTCGGGGTGTAGTGGCTGAAGGCCGGCCGCCGAGGGTGGAGCAGAGGATACGGGGGACATGGAGGAGGCCAGACCCAGGGGAGCGAAGGCAACGGGAGCTGTTTTGAAGAGAGAGGAGATCAGAGAGATAGGGGGGGTGCAGAGGAGTGGAGGGATTTGAAAACAAGAGTGAGGATCTTGAAGTCGATCCTCTCAGGGACAAGGAGCCAGTGAAGTCTGGCAAGGATTGGGGTAATGGGGGAGCGAAGCTTGGTGTGGCTGAGTATGCGGGCGGCAGAGTTTTGGATGAGTTGGATGTTAAAGATCCCACAGTGCAATTGAAAAAGAGAAGGGAAGTTTCTCTCTCCCAGTGTCATGGTCCAGATTATCATTGTTTGCTCACTTCTCTGACTGTTTTGTGGGACATTGCTGTGTGCAAGTGGCTGCTGCATTTACCCACAAACCACATAATCGCTTTACATAATCCCCCCAATGTAAAAGGCGCTATACAAATGTGATGATGTTGTTGTTGTTTGTAGTAAATCCTGTAAAGTGCTTTGAGATGTGCTCCCAATGTGATAACACTATATCAAATGTAAGGATTATTGTCATGATGCTGATGATGTGCTCTCATGGGGAAGTGTTTGGTTCAAACTTTGCACAGTGCATGTGGTGGAGTGAGACACAGATCTCAGCTGAGCAGCCAGTGCCGTTGCGGGGGTGACAGCCTGGCTCAGTGTCACTGCCGTCGTTTCTGAGTCAGAAGGTTAGAGGTTCAAGCCCCACGTCAGGACTTGGAATCACAGTCTAAATCCTCCCTATGTGACCGGCTCTATACAAATGTAATATTGTTGCTGAAACTCCAATGCTGAGAAGTGCTGCATTATCCCATTCTTTGGATGAGATTTGAAGTGCTCTGAGACGCCGTCCAGCAAGGTGGGCCCTATATAAATATCCAAGTTGTTGTTGTTGAGGTGTTAAACTGAGGTCCCGTGTACAGATGGGTGTTAAAGATCCCGCAGAGTTATTCATAAAGAGAACAGAGTTTCTGTCTCCTGGTGTTCTGGCCAACAGTCCACCAAATAATGGTTTTTCGAGTCAACCTCCATGGTTGTTTGTTGGACCAGTAGATGAGTTATAAGTGATAAACTAAAACCTGTTTGCCCTGAGCCCCAGCACAGACCTGAGGCAGAGAGAGAGAGACTGAAGGGATGATTTAACATGTGGAATCTAGAATATCTATTTGCACCTACGTTAGATACTACAATAAACTGTATTAATACAGTAGAGCGCCTTTCATGTTGGGAGGACATCTTTAGGACCTGAACAGTGAAGGGTTTGTACCCGAGCAATTGTTTGGGATTCGAGAGGAGGAGTGGAAGGCAAAGCGGGCTGGAGGACAGAGGATGACTGGAGGCGAAGAGTAAAGTCTTGAGATGGGCCATGAAATAGGCAAGAGAGCGGGTGAGACAGAGAGATTCAGGTTCCACCAATGATTGTGGAGCAGGTAGAGCAGAGGACGTGGAGCAGGCCAGTGCACACTGAGCGGAGGGAGCCAGCCGATTGGTAAAGGTTTAGTGGGTGACAGAGGTAGGGAGGAGCTGTGCAGGGGCTGTAAAGGTGAGGATGAAGGTCAGAAGAGAAACTCCTTTGGGATGGGAGTGCCCTGGGATCTTTGACTTTCACCTGAACAGACAGAGAGGCCCCCAGCAATGCGCTGGACTATCAACCTGGACGTTGAGCTCAAAGTCCCAACATGGCACCTGAACCCATAACTTTCGTCCTTGGAGACGAGAGAGTTGGCAGCTGAGCCAGGCTGACACCAGTTTTCCTCAAACCTACCTGGTTTTCTCCCTGAAGGTGTGATGTGTGCTGGAGTTTACCAGGTGGGGACGAGTTATCGTTAGGGGATAACCTCAGACTGTGAAAACTACTCAAAGATCAGTCTTTGATCACAGAGGGGATCTCATAAAGGTGCATAAAATTATAAATGGGTTTTGAAAATTTAAATCCAGATCAATACTTCGGGATGTAAGACAGTACCAAAAACAACAACCAAATACATTTGTATAGCAACAACAACAACAACAACAATTTACATTTATATAGCGCCTTTCACGTCGGGAGGACGTCCCAAGGCGCTAAACAAGAGGCGTGTGACCCGAGCTGGGAGGGGAATATTTGGGAAGGGGTGAAACACGAAGGGGAGGTAAAAGAGTTTGGGGTGGAACAAAAGGCACGATCGAAGAGGAAAGTCTTCAAACCGGCCTTGAAAGAGGAAAGGGAAGAGGCGAAACGGAGGGATTGAGGGATGGCATTCCATAGGGTGGGAGCGGAGAAATTGAAGGCCCGGCCTCCGATGGTGGGGCGGTTCGGGCGGGGGGCTTGGAGCAGGCCAAGTCCTGTTGAATGGAGGGTCCGGGTGGGCTTGTAGGGGGAGAGTAGATCGGTTAGGTAGGATGGGGCAAGGCCGTGCAAAGCCTTGTAGGTGAGGACGAGGATCTTAAATTCGATCCTCTGGAGGATGGGGAGCCAGTGGAGACGGGCGAGGGTGGGGGTTATGTGGTCGTGGAGGCGGGTGCGGGATAATACACGGGCTGCAGAGTTTTGGATGACTGCAGCCTGTGAATGGAGGAACTGGGGAGGCCGACGAGGAGAGAGTTTCCGTAGTCCAGCTGTGAGGTGATGTACGCGTGCACGAGTGTTTCGGCAGCGCGGGGGGTGAGATAGTTGCGGAGCCTGGCAATGTTGCGCAGATGGAAATAGGCAGTGCCGGTCAAGGCGCGGATGTGGGGGAGGAAGGAAAGTTTTTGATCGAACATGATGCCGAGGTTCCTGATTGGCTTTGTGAGGTGGAGAGTGCAGCCTTGGATGTTGAGGCTGGCAGCGCCCGATGTGCGGAGGCGCTGGCTTCAGCCAATCAGGAGGGCCTCGGTCTTACTCACGTTCAATTGCAAAAAGTTGTCCCTCGTCCACGATTCGATGTCGGACAGACATGCTGTCAGAACATCGATCCTCTGGGGGTTGAGGGATGAGGCAGAAAGGTACAACTGGGTGTCATCCGCATACATGTGGAAATTTACCCCATGTCTGCGGATGACGTCGCCCAGAGGGAGCGTGTAAAGGGTGAAAAGGAGGGGACCGAGGACAGAGCCCTGAGGGACGCCGTGGGAAACTGTGCGGGGGTTTGAAGAACAAGCCATTGGACGAAACAAAATGTAAACGATGGGTCAAATAATAGTGGAACCAGTCAAGGACTGTGCCTTGAAGGTTGAGGTGGGAGGAAAGACGTTGAAGGAGGATGGTGTGATCGACTGAGTCGAACGCAGCAGACAGGTCAAGGAGGACGAGGAGGCAGAGGGAGCCCTGGTCACAGGCGGTTAGGATGTAATTTGTGACCTTGACCAGGACAGTTTCTGTGCTGTGGACAGGGCGGAAACCTGATTGGAGGGGTTCAAGAAGTGAGTGATTTGAAAGGAAAGAGCGGAGCAAGACAGTAGACACAGGCTTTCAGTTGCAAAAGCAATTCAAGGACGAATACCAGAGCGTTTTTCTTTACCCAGAAGATAACCTGTGTCAGCCTGGCGCAGTGGCACCAGAAAGTTGTGGGTTCAAGCTCCACATCAGGACTTGATCTCAAATAGTCTCCAACGCACTGCTGGGGGGTGCTGCATTGTCAGAGGTGCCGTACTTTGGATGCAATGTTAATCCAAGGTCTTGTTGGCCTACTCAGGTGAACCTTCAAGTTACCATGACATTGCCCAAAACCAGAAGCAAATTTCTCCAGGTCTTCTGGCCCACATTCCCTGCCGGATAAAATTGGTCACTCACTCTATGGCTGTTTATGGGACATTGTTGTGTGCAATTGAGCTGTCGTATTCACTTAAAAAAGTACACTTCACAGTAAATCCCATGAATCACTTTGGCTTATCCTCCTGACATGAAAGGTGCTGAAATGCACCCAATAATAATACAGTAATGAACAATTGGAGCAGGTTGCCAGGCGAGTGGCTGAGGCCAGGAGCCAGGGTAGCTCAATGCTATGCTGAGAAGATGTTGTATTCTGGAAAGATGAGATCAAATGGGCTGAAACCTTCCTTCTTCATCCAAATTGTTCTTATGATCGTATAATCAGGGCTTTTGATACAAAGTGAGAAGCGAAGGAGGAACAGACTGTTTGAGATCTGTGATCGAGGCACCAGATGCCACCTGCTGGTCACATAACAACATTACACCATAATAATAATAATCCTTGCATTTCACGTAGAGCCTTATCACGTCTTTGAGACGTCTCAGAGCACTTCATAGAATACATTGTAGTGACTGTGGGCTAAACACACTTAATGCTCAATACAGTCAAACACACCATTTCCAAAAAAATTTGCCCACAATTGGCTCCAAAGTGATAACAACAACAACAACAACAAATTACATTTATAGAGCGCCTTTCACGTCGGGAGGACGTCCCAAGGCGCTGCACAGGAGGCGTGTGACCCGAGCTGGGAGGGGAGTGTTTGGGAAGGGGTGAAACACGAAGGGGAGGTAAAAGAGTTCGGGGTGGAACAAAAGGCACGATCGAAGAGGAAAGTCTTCAAACCGGCCTTGAAAGAGGAAAGGGAAGAGATGAAACAGGATCATCGAATTATACAACACAGAAGGAGGAGATTTGGCCCTTTGTGTCTGTGCCGGCTTTTTGAAAAGAGCCGTTCAAATCCCAACAGAATCATAGAATTATAGATAGTTTAAAATAATTCAATTAATCTATTCATTACACAGGGATTTGAGACATTCTCCTGTCATGAAAGGTGTTATAAAATTGTAATGTAATTCAATGGTCATTTTGTTTATTTCTTCCAAAACAACAACTACAACAAAATAATGAAACAGCCCCTTTCACGTTGAGAGGACGTTCCAAGGCATTGGACAGTCAGTGTTTCAGACCTGAGCTTGAGTCAGGATTGGGGAGGGTGTTGGGAAGGAGGATGCACGGGAGGCAACCAATGGCACTGTCAAACAGGAGGGTCTGAATGATGGGGAATCAATGGAGTCAAGCGAGAATGGGTGAGATAGGGTTGCGGAGAGGACACAGGCGGCAGAGTTCTAGATGATCTGCAGCCAATAGAGGGAGGAGTTGGGAAGGCTGATAACCAAGATGTTGGTGTAGTCGAGCCTGGACTTAATGAAGGCATGATCAAAAGATTGAGTTGATCTTCTCACACCTTTAAGTTTTTCTCTCCTGGCTCCATCTTCTGAGGCCCAGCCACCTCCTCATAAACCTCTCTTCACCTCCCCCCAACCCCCAGCCTTGTACCACCTTTCACACCTTTATCTGTTTCCCTGAAAACATTCTGCTTCTTTCTCCTCTGCTCTCCCTCCCTCCCACCCACCCTCATTCCCTCCACCTCTGTGTCCTCACTGTGTTGAAATCAAAGACTTCTCTAACTCACTGACTGATCACTGGAGACAGGGAATCCCCCCACTCAACACCTTTTAGCCCTGCAAGCCAAAGCCCTGACAGGTTGGGTGGTCCTAGCTGGACAAGCAGTAAATAAGCTTGTGATATGTGGTTTTAGCAGTTACTCCAACACACCCTCTGTTGTCCCCAACTTTTGGCTCTTGACAACATGTACCTATTAGTTTCTGGGATTGGGTAGCAGGGAGAAAGTGCGCAACCCATTTTCAACAATCTATCGTTGGGATTTCTGTGTGTAGGTGGGATGCGTGAAATTCTCAATATGGTTTGGAGACTCTTAAGCACAGTGATGGGTCAAACACCCAGCTGACCAAACAAATCTTAACTCACTAATAAAGCTGACTCCAAAGACCAGGCATTTGGATGAGGTACTGATGGAATATGTCTCTGCCTGCCCACAAAACACACAGTCACTACATTTTAAAAGATACCTTGGAAACCCTTTGAGATGTCCTCCTGATGTGAAAGGCATTATAATATTAATAATCATCCTTGCATTTCATACAGAGACTAATTGTCTCGCTCACATTGTTGAGACATCTCAAAGAGCTTCACGGAATATATTTTAATGGACAGTGGATTAATTGTATTTTGTGCACAAGATGTGGCTGCCAATTGTGAACAGCAGTGTCCCACAAACAGTCATGGATTGAGTGATCACATGTGTTTTCAACAACAACAAAATTACATTTATACAGCGCCTTTCACGTCGGGAGGGATTTTTAAGGGATTATTATAGTAAGTCAATTGACTAACAACCGGCTAGGTAAACAGCGAGCTTGTGGAGTAAAGAAACTTGCCTCAGGCCTTGCTTGGGAATTGAACCCAGGTCCTCTCACTTGTGAGGCGAGGGCTCTGACCTCTAACTTGTTATCACTATTGTTATCACAAATATATGATTACCACCTTCCTCGAGTCTTGCCTTCGGGAGAGGACAGGGCTGCTCGCGATTTGTTAAACATCGCACCAAACTTTGCTCTGGAACCTCTTTCTCAGAATCCGTTGCACCTTCAAATGAGCATGGAGAGCTCGGTCACCTCCGTGATGGACCTCCTGATCAGTGTGCTGAGGACCAACGCCTGGTACAATGTCAGCGTGTTGCTCTGCCGCGGCTGGGACATCTCCCACTTCCTTCACTACGTCAACCATGACTCCCGCTTCCAGCTCCAGATGCTGCTCAACCTGACTGGCCTGGAGGACCTCTCTGTCCCTCGCTTCTTAAAGGAGCAGCTGCCGCGTCTGCGAGGCTCCTCCACCTCTCTGCTGGTGTTCAGCGGCGATGCTAACTGCTCGGGCCAGGTGTTCGACACCGTGGCAGCTCTCGGTCTGGCCTCCCCCGAGTTGCACTGGGTGATTGGGCATCCCCTGGGGGTGGACGAGCTACAGACAGCGGGCTTGCCCCTCGGGCTCCTGGCCTACGGGAAGGTGAAGAGGCCCGTCCTGGCCAACTACGTGAGGGACGCGGTGGAGTTGGTGGCCAGAGCCATCGCCGTGGCTGTCCTGGTGCGGCCGGACATCGCCCTGATCCCCAGTATGATCAACTGCAATGACCAACACAGGGAGGGAACCCTCACTTCGGGACAGTATCTTTCCAGGTAAACATCTGGTCATTTCATTTCACAGTGAGATCAGGACACGCTAACTGTCTGCTTCTCTTTGTGGTTGTTACAGTTTATGCAATCGATTCACGCCCTGCCACCTCCCTAACCCTCTGACCTGCTCACACTCCATCCCACCGCACTCCCCAACCCCTTCCCTCAGCTGACTCTGGCCTCCTACACTTCCCTTGTTCCCTCTGCTCCACTATCAGTGGCCATGCTTTCAACCACTAAGTCCCGAGCACAGATCAGTTGGGGGATGGAGAGAGATGGAGAGATATTTAGGCAGTGAAGATATAAAGGGATTCGATGGTGAGGTGGAATTGCAGGAGACTGACATTGCCTTGTTCCTGTTCTGCGCCAGGTTTTTGGCAAACACCTCGTTTGACGGGGCCACTGGCTACATCCACGTGGAGGAGGTGTCGCAGATCCGCACCGATCACCACTACCACATCTGGAACCTGCGTCAGGACCCCCTGGGGAAGCCCACCTGGGTGACCGTGGGCAGATGGCACCGAAAGAAGATCGAGATTGAGAAGGGAATCTGGCCCAACAGGATACAGAGCATGAAAAACAGTAGGGAGGGAGCGGGGCAGGCCAGGCTGAGGGTTGTCACGCTGGTCGAGCTGCCCTTTGTCTTCACGCGGGACGTGGACAGCGATGGGAGCTGCCCGGCCGGTCGCCTCTGCCTGGACCCTCACACCAACGATTCCGCCGTCCTCCAGAGACTCTTTGAGCAGCTCAACCGCAAGAATGGGTCTGTGCCCACCAAATACAAGCGTTGCTGCTACGGTTACTGCATCGACCTGCTGGAGCACTTGTCTGAGGACCTTCATTTTGAATTTGACCTGTACATCGTGGGTGACGGTAAGTACGGAGCCTGGAAGAACGGGGGGTGGACGGGGCTGGTGGGGGACCTGCTCAGCGGAGCCGCCCACATGGCTGTCACCTCCTTCAGTGTCAACTCGGCCCGAAGCAAAGTCATTGACTTCACCAGCCCCTTCTACTCCACCAGCCTCGGGATCATTGTCCGCTCCAAAGACACGGCTGCACCGATCGGGGCCTTTATGTGGCCGCTGCACTGGTCCATGTGGGTCGGGATCTTCGTGACTCTTCACGTGACTGCGCTGTTCCTCACTCTCTACGAGTGGAAAAGTCCTTTCGGAATGACTCCCAACGGGAGGAACAGGATGAAGGTCTTCTCCTACTCATCTGCTCTCAATCTGTGCTACGCCATCCTCTTCGGGAGGACAGTGGCCAGTAAAACACCCAAGTGCTGGACTGGCCGGTTCTTAATGAACCTCTGGGCCATCTTCTGCCTGCTGGTCCTGTCCAGTTACACCGCTAACCTGGCCGCCGTGATGGTCGGCGAGAAAACCTTCGAGGAACTTTCTGGGATTCATGATGCCAAGGTAGGCCTGAGATTGACAGGGGCTTGTTGTTGGGTGTTAGCGCTGGGACGTGGAGCTCACTCTCACATTTAGGCATTCAGTGCAGCTCAACTCTCTCAGATCAGTGCAGCTCAAAACTCTGAACTCCTCCCCCTCTGCTGTCCCTTCCATCTCCACTCCCCACAAACAGAGAGACGGGGACTGGGTGGGACAAGCGTGGAATTTAATTCTGATTGAATTGCAGGAGTTGGTCACACTGCCCTGAGAGCCTGCGGGCAAACAAACAAACAGTTACATTTGTCTACTAGCGCCTTTCACGTGAGGAGGAAGGTTTCAGTGCCTGACTGACGTTGCTGTATTGTCTGTAGCTGCACCACCCCTCGAGGGGGTTCCGGTTCGGCACAGTGAGGGAGAGCAGCGCCGAGGATTACATGAAGAAAAGCTTCCCCGAGATGCACGAGTACATCCGCAGATACAATGTCCCCACCACCCCTGATGGAGTCACCCAGCTCAAGTGAGCCCAGGGGTGGGGGGGAGGAACAATCTGGGGGAGGGAGCAGTTTTGGGGGAGGGTCAATCTGGGGGGAGGGGCAGCCTGGGGGGAGGGGCAGTCTGGGGGAGGGGCAGTTGGGAGAGGCAGTCTGTGGGGAGGGGCAGTTGGGAGAGGCAGTCTGTGGGGAGGGGCAGTGGCAGTCTGTGGGGAGGGGCAGTCTGGGGGGAGGGGCAGTCTGGGGGGAGGGGCAGTCTGGGGGGAGGGGCAGTCTGGGGGGAGGGGCAGTCTGGGCGAGAGCCCAGAAAGGGGAGGAGAAGCTCAGGGAGGAGGGGCCTGGGGGAGAGGGGTTGGTGTGAGTAGAGCTGAGGTCTTGTTATTACTTCCTGTCTGTCCAGGACAAACCCACCCAAACTGGATGCCTTCATCATGGACAAAGCTCTGCTGGACTATGAGGTTTCCATCGATGCCGACTGCAAACTGATGACTGTGGGGAAGCCATTCGCGATTGAAGGTGAGAGACCAAGAGATCAGACTTTAACACGGATTAGTCAATAATAGTCACCTTCAAAGCCCTCCATGGCCTCGCCCCACCCTACCTTTGCGACATCCTAACCCCCTACCAACTTGCCTACTCCCTCCGCTCAGCGGTCTGTGGTCTGCTCCATGTCCCCGATCTACGCGCCCTACTATCGGTGGTTGAGCCTCCAGCCACATTGTCCCTAACCTCTGGAATTCCAGCCCGCAATCACTCTGCCTCAGCCCTTCCCTAGAATCCTTCAAGTCCTGCCTCAAGGACCTCCTCTTCGAGGGTGACAATGGTCACCCAAATCAAGGATGGTCTCAAGACCCCTTTTTTCCGATCGTGCCTTCTGCTGCCCTCCCACCTCTCTCCCTAACCAATCCCCTCCCTTGCCCCTCACCCATGCTCAGGTCCCGACCCCTGGCTAATCAGTGCCTTGGGACATCCTCCTGACACGAAAGTCACTCTGGAAATGCAATTTTGCTGTTGTTGTTTCCCTCCACCGTCCCCGAATCTCCGAAACTCAGGTCTGAAACCTCCTGATGTCAAAGGCTATACAAAGGTAATTTTGTTGTTGTAATAATAATTATTATATGGACAGAGCAGCCAATAATAATATTTATTATTACTATCACCTGCTTTGTCCACAATCAATTTGTCGATCAATATATTTCTTGATCTTCTCCAGTTCCTTCATTCCTCCGCTGTAATCATTTGGGATTGCCACATCTGTAATACTGTATGTATAATCTAGTTGGTTCTTTATGATGATATCTGGTTTGTATGTACTTATTTTTCCCATAATAATCCTTGCATTTGATACAAACGAGCACATATTCCTTTGAGGAATAAGAATGCCGTGGGAAAGGTGGTCCAGTCGTGGCTAACTAGAGCAGTTAGGGAAAGTATAAAGTTAAAAGAAGAAACCCATAAAACAGCTAAGGTGAGCAGTAAACCCGAGGATTGGGAGAGCTTTAGGTATCATCAAAGGAGAATGTGATCAAGAGGGAGAAAATGGAATATGAGGGAAAACTAGCGAGGAACGTAAAGACAGACTGCAAGAGTTTCTACAAATATATAAAGAGGAAAAGGCTATCAAGGATGAATGGATCCGTTACAGACAGAGACAGGGGAATTATAAAAGGGGACTAAGACATGGCAGAGTCTTCACCTGGTGAAGACAGTAGCTGGTGAAGACAGCTACTGTCTTCACCATAGAAGACAGTGAAAACCCACCATGAATAGAGGGGAACCAAGAAGACAATGTTAACGAGCAACTTAGGAAGATTACTATTATTGAATAAATGGTTCTAGGTAAATTGTCGGGTCTTAAAACCGATAAATCCCCTGGACCTGATGACCTGATCCTAGAGTTTTAAAGGAGGTGGCTACTGAGATAGTGGATGGCATGTCTGTAATCTTCCAAAATTCTCTGGATACTGGAAAAGTCCCCATTGATTGGAAGATTGCAAATGTAACTTCACTATTTAAGAAGGGTGGGAGAGAAAACATGGGGTACTAGAGACCAGTTAGTCTGACATTAGTGGTAGGAAGACCATAACAAGATTAGGCAGAGTCAGCATGGCTTTACAAAAGGGAAGTCATGCTTGACTAATCTTTTAGAGTTTTTGAGGATATATCCAGCAGGTTGGATAGGAACCAGTAGATGTGGTATATTTAGATTTTAAGAAGGCATTTGATAAAGTGCCACACAAAAGGCTATTGCACAAAGTCAAGGTTTACGGGATTAATGGGAACATATTAACATGGATAAAAGAGTGGCTAACGGGTAGAAAACAGAGAGTAGGGATAAATGGGTCATTCTCGAATTGGCAGGATGTAACTAGTGGAGTGCCACAAGGATCAGTGCTTGGGCTTCAGCTATTTACAATTTACATCAACGATCTAGGACATTGAATGTAATGTGTCTAAATTCGTGGATGACACTAAACTAAGTAGGAGAGTCAGCTGTGAGGATGATGCAAAAAGATTGCAACGGGATATAGATAGGCTAGGGGAGTGGGCAAGTAGGTGGCAGATGGAATTTAATGTGGGGAAGTGTGAAGTTATTCACCTAGGTAGCAAAAATAAAAAATAAAATTATTTTCTAGACAGGGAGAAGTTAGATAGTGTTAATGTACAAAGGGATTTGGGTGTCCTTGTACACCAGTCTCAGAAAGTTAGTTTGCAGGTGCAACTAAGAAGGTAAACGCCATGTTAGCATTCATTGCAAAAGATTTAGAGTACAAGAGTAGGGAAGTCTTGCTGCAACTGTATAGGGCCCTGGTGAGACCACATCTAGCGTGTTGTGTGCAGGTTTGGTTTCCTTATTTAATAAAGGACATACTTGCCTTAGAGGGGGTGCAGGGTAGATTCACTAGGTTAGTGCCTGGTATGAGGGACTGACCTATGAGGATAGGTTGAATAAACTAGGGCTAAAGTACAGAAGAATTAGGGAGATCTTATTGAAACATACAAGATTCTGGATAAAGTAGACAGTGAGTGACTGTTTCCCCTGGTAGGAGAATCTATAACCAGGGGTCATAATTTTAAAATTAAGGGTCAGCCTTTTAGAACGGTGTTGAGGAAACGTTTGTTCACTCAGAGGGTAGTGAATTTATGGAATCCCAGAAGGCTGTAGATGCTCAGTCCTTGAATATTTTCAAGACTGAGACTGAAAGATTTTTTATAAAAATAGACGGATTAGGGGATATGGGGTTAGGGCAGGTAATTAGAGTTAGGTCAGAAGATTAGCCATGATCTTATAAAATGGCAGGGCAGGCTTGAGGGACCGAATGGCCTACTCCTGCTCCTAATTCTTATGTTCTTATGTTTTTAAACCCTCTTCATGTTATTGTCACATCTCAAAGTATAGTAACCTTGTTTTATTGGTACAGTAAGCCAATTTGCATTGCTTTTCATGTCTTCTAGATGTCTGAAAGCGCTTCACAGAATATACTGTAAAGTGAATTGACTGTATATTTGTGGGCGAAACTCGGCAGCCAATTGCGCACAGCAGCGTCCCACAAACAGTCATGGATTGAAATGATCAATTTATTATTTGTTATTTTTGAGGGATTATTATTAGGTGTTTAGAGTAAGGAAACTTGTCTAAGGTTTCGCCCTGCCTGAAATTGAACCCAGGTATTTCACTTGTAAGGCGAGTGCTCTAACCACTGTGCTACAGAGCTCCACTTGCATTTACATAGCACTCTTCAGGTGGTGTACTGTCCCATGTCCCATTGTAGATTGTTCTCCCTAGACCAAAGAAGGTTAAGGGGAGGTTTAATAAAGCTGTTCACAATTATGAAGGGTTTTGATGGAGTAGACAGAGAGAAACTGTATCCTATGGCAACCAGGGACATGGATTCAAGATAGTTGGCAAAAGAACTAGAGGGGAGATGAGGAGATTTTTTTTTACATTGTTGTTATGGTCTGGAATGCACTGCCTGAAAGGCTGCTGGGAACCGATTCAAAAACAACTTTGAAAAGGGAATTGGACAGGCACTTGTAAAGGAAAAATTTGTAGCGATTCAGGGAAAGAAAAGCAGGGAGCGGGACTGATTGAGTAGTTCTTCCAAAGAGCAGCCACTGCACGATGAGATGAATGGCCTCCTCCTGTGCTGCAATATTCTATGCATCAAGGATTGTATATTGGGCCTGGGGCAGGCGGGATCCTTATCTTTATCCTAATAATAATCCCTCCAAAATAAACACACAATAATAAAATTAGTTATTTCAATCCACGACTGTCTGTGGGACGCTGCTGTGCGCAATTGGCTGCCACGTTTTGCCCACAAGTATACAGTCAATTCACTTTACTGTATATTCTGTGAAGTGCTTTGAGACAACGATAAGACATGAAAAGCGCTATCTCAAATGCAAGGATGATGATGATGATTATTATTATTAGTAGTAGTAGTAGTACAGGGCCGTACGCAGGATTTTTTTTGGGGGGGTGCGAATTGCTAGTGATGGGACCAACAATGGCCGGGGGCTTGGGAGCTGCCCCCGAAGCCCCCTCGAGGCTCCGACGTTTTACACAGTTTGAGGTCTTATTTAATCGATTCAGAAGATCCAATATGAACGGTAAATGTTTCATGCCCTTGGTGTTTAAGAGCATCATTATTTATTCAGTGTTTTTATTTTCCCCGGTAGTCCGTGTCTAATTGGGAAGGTCGAATGTGTTCGCCGATAAAAGCAAACACGATTGTTGACTCGATGATGTAAGGAATGCGAACGATAAAGTAAATTACAATCCAATTAACACAGTACAATGACGAATGCTTGATAAATGTATGCGTATAGAGAAAATGATCATAAACTACAGATTGACGGTAATTAATAAGTTGTTCTGCATTGTTATCCTAAGACTAAATTTCTTTCGGACTGTAATGAACAATAATGTAAGAGTAAAGTATGAATGATGTGCTCAGATATTCCAGCAAAGCAAATTTTATAAAAGACAAGAAAATATACAGAAACTGAAAATCAGTGTCAAACAGTTAATTCACACGTGTTACAAGCCTGTTATCAGCATTATCCTGAAAATATCGTTGAACTGTGAGCAATAGTGTAGTTAGTTTTTATTTATTTATTTAGAATCAAAATGAAAGGCAGTGACCCATCAAGCAATACTGACCTGACGAAAAAATACTTGAAAAAATAAGGGAGGGGAAATTAATTATTTAATAGCGTTCCGTATTCGAGACGCCTCGGTCGCTTTGAAGCCAATACGTCAACCGCTCTACCAATATCGATTTCCATATTATAATGAATGTGCATTAACGCGAGGGCTGAAAGTCGCTCCTATACGGAGCAGAATGCTGGACACTTAGGCAAACCCAGGAGATTAGGTGACTCGTGAGGTATATACCAGGCTTCTAAGAGACGCCCTGAACGTTTACTGGCGACAGCATCTGACAAATAGTGAGCTATATGGTACACTACCACACTGGTATCACAGACATTACCGCAGAGGCGTCTTAGGTTTAGCGGACATAGCTGGAGAAGCCGGGAGGAAACTGGCCATAGTGCTACTATCCTATGGGAACCATTGCACGGTCACAGAACACGAGGTAGACCGGCCCTAACCTACATCGATACTCTGGAGCGCGATTGGGGTATTGGCAGGCGGGAGTTGTCAGGCTGCATGGAGAGAAGGGATCAGTGGAGAAGTGTGGTTGTCAATGCCCGAGTTCGCTCGATCGGATGACGGTGAAACTATTTTTATGCCAAATTCGTGCGACATTGATGTTTTTTCACTCTGGGTACAAAACTGAATGTTAAATAAAGTAGCACTGTTTATCTTTGCGGTCATATGTTTTTTGCATGCCAGTGGACGTCTCTAAAAGCAATTTTTAATTACAGGAATACATCTTTAATAATATAAATCAAATGTGATAATCAAGACAAAACAAGAAACATGATATTTCAGAAACACGCCTATCAAAACTTAAGTCATTTTTACTTACATTTATCAGATTAAAATATGATTTCAGCTTCCACAAAGTGGTGCTACCTTTTTATGTAGTGACTGTATACGGGATGATTTCCAATTGACACACCACGTAGACATAGGCGCTAAAGCATAGGCTTTAGCGCCTATGTCCATGAGTATCTTTTTTAAAGATAGGCATTCCCGTCCAGACACATATAACTTTTTTGTTGGGTTCTCAAAAGCTTTAATTTCTCAGAATCTTGTAAATATGTTGTCATTGTTTGCTAGAATTACAGTCACACCTCTCACAACTTGAGTCATTTTTACTTACGGTGATCAGATGAAAAGATGATTTTAACTCCAGAATTGGTGCTGTCCCTTGTGGCTGTTTACGGGATGATTTCCAAACGAGGATTTGAGTCTTGGCGCCAATGTTTATCCAATCACGAGTCACAGACTCGCCGCGTCATGGACTGGTCTATCGACGCGGTATGTTTTGGGGAGACGCCGATTCTGGTGTGCGACTCGATAATTTTATATTAATACTAAATCATTCAAAGATGTGTGTTTATAATTTATACATAGTTTTGAAGAACTGATTGTTACTCAAATGTTCAATAAATTTACTTGGTATTTAAATTTGAAAAAAAATACAATTATCTACCCCGGAAAATGTAGACCTTTTATAATTTGGGGGGGTGCGTACTCACCCGTCGCACCCCCCCTGCGTACGGCCTTGTAGTATTATTATGTGACTGTCACTGACTCTCTCCCCAGGTTATGGCATCGGTCTGCCTCAGAACTTTGTGCTCAGCTCTAACATCTCGGAGTTTATCAGCCGCTACAAGTCGGACGGGTTCATGGACGTTCTGCATGACAAGTGGTACAAGGTGGTCCCGTGTGGGAAACGCAGCTTCGCGGTGAACGAGGTGAGAGATGTGCCTGGACCCGAGCTGGCTCCGAATCAAGAAGATTGGAGCTTAAGATTGGAGGTGGTTGGGTGGGGGGATAGGACTGTGGCTGAAGGCGCAGTCAAAAAGGAATGTCTTGAGGTAAACCTTAAATGAGGCGAGGGAGTGGGTGAGGCGAGGCGGACGGACGGAGGGAGAGGACCAGGTTGATGGAATGTGGGACTTTGCTTTAGTAGCGCACTAAACTTCGTTCCCCCATTACCCCAGTCGTTGCCAGAACTTCACTGTCTCCCTGTCCCAGAGAGGATCGACTTCAAGATCTTCACCCTTGTCTTCAAATCCCTCCACTCTTCTGCACCCCCCTACCTCTCTGACCTCCTCTCTCCTCAAACCAGCTCCCATTCCCTTCGCTCCACTGGGCCTCCATGTCCCCTGAATCCTCCGCTCCACCATCGGCGGCCGTGCTTTCAGCCACTACACCCCGAGGCTCTGGAACTCCCTTCGCCTCACCCCCCTCTCTTCCCAGTTTCAGGTCACAGCTGAAGACCTTTCTCTTCGACCGAGCCTTTGGTTACCTTTCTACCCCTGCCCCTGGCTCGGTCCCGGGATCCGTTATTGTGAAGCGCTCTGAGACGCCGTCCGGCGTGGAGGGGGCTGTATAAATCAAAGTTGTTGTTGGAATTGTCAATTGTCCAGAGGTGTGAGCGGGATCGTCCACTGTTTGAGCTGTTCTGCTTGACGCTGATTGTCTCACACAGACTCTGCAGATGGGAATCGAGCATTTCTCTGGGCTGTTTGTGCTGCTGTGCCTGGGAATGGCCGGGTCACTGCTCAGCACCGCGGGAGAGCACCTCGTCTTCCGCCTCCTGCTGCCCAGGATCCGCAAACGCAAGAAATTCAAGTACTGGCTCCACACCAGCCAGGTACAGCGAGGGGCAAATAGATACACTGGGCATGTTCACACCAGAGGAGGGAAGCTTGAGAGGCGATATGATTACTGTCTTTACGATTCTGAAGTGGAATAGATAACATAGACCACGATAAGCTGTTCTATTTTGTATTGAACAGAAGAACCAAAAGACACGGTCTGCAATTAAAAGGGGATTCAATTCAGAACAAGTCTGCAGAATATACTTTAGTGAACTCATGGAACAGGCTCCCCAGGGAGACAGTGGGAAGCAGAAAATGTCAATTGTTCCAAAAACAAATGAGAGATTTCGGCTAGAATATAAATATCTCAGGATACAGTGTATAGTTTGGGACATGATATGTCAAGCGACTGCCAGGATCTGGTGGAAGGTGGACCTTGGTCGTCTTTCACCAACACGTTCTTCTGTTCTCTGTTGGGGGAGAGACGAGGAGCATTAATAAGTCAAAAAGACTGGAGTTGGGCGGCCTGCAATGTCAGTGCAGGTCACACTAGTGATGGGGAGGGGGTGGGGGGCACGGGATCTGTGAGGGGAGAGGGACGAGAGTGCCAGTGGTCTTAGTGATTGGACAAGACATCTCAGGGTTGGGGGTAAGTTTAGGACAGGCATCAGAAGCGTTTGGTTTTGATGAGCACCAAATTCCTGAGAAAAAGAATATAAAACTCTGTTTAATATAAAACTCTGCGTGGGGTGGTGGGGATAGGGGGTGGGGATGGCTGGGGGGTGGTGTGTGTGACGCAAGTTAATTGATGTCGCTTATTTGCCATGTGAAGCTCAGGCTCTGTGTAAATCAACCCACCCCCCTCCACCCAGTGTTAATCTGTGTGACATGGGACGTATATTTTTATGTTGCAGAAAATTCACCGTGTTTTAAACATGAGTTTTGAAGAGCAGAAAAATCCCAATCTGAAGACAGATAAAAGGTTTTCGCGATTTAAAACTTTCACTCCCCCTCTGGCTGCTCCCGGCACTGATGAGATCGTAATCATTTTTACATTTGATAGACCGTCTCATCACATCGTTGAGATGACTCAAAGCGCTGCTCAGTCAGAATATATAAAATGGATTGACTGTGTATTTTGTGGGCAAAACGCAGCAGCCAATTATGCACAGCACAGCAGTGTCCCATAAACAGTCATAGAATCATAGAATCATAGAATCATAGAATTTTACGGCACAAAAGGAGGCCATTCGGCCCATCTAGTCTGTGCCGGCTCTTTGAAAAGAGCGATTCAATCCCACTGCCCTGCCCGCTCCCCATAGCCTAATAGACCCGTTCTCCCTAAATAAAGATCTAATTCCCTTTTAAAAGTTGATGGATTAAGTGACCACATTTGTTGGGATGGATTATCATTCCCGGAAAGTAATCGACCAACAACTGACTTACTGCTGGGTAAACTGAGGAGTGGACAGGAAACTGACCTAAGGTTTCACTCTGCCTGGGAATCAAACCAAGGGCCTCTCATTTGGCCACTCAATCGACGGCTGCTTGGGCCAAAAACAGAAGCTGCTGGGAACACTGCTACGTGCAAATGGCTGCCGTGTTTAGCCCACAAAATAGTCACTTAATATAATATATTCTGTGAAACGTCTCAATGAAATGATAAAGTGCGATATCAAATGCAAGGATTATTATTATTATTATTATTACTATTATTATTATTATTATCACCACCTCAAAGGTGAGAGTGTTGCCAACTGAGCCAGGCTGAAGTAGAGATGGAGTACTTCCATGTTCTGTTTTCCCTCTCTCTCCCAGTTGCGTTGAGTCACACAAGATCTGCTCATTGCCTTAGACCAGTGGTTCCCAACCTTTTTTTGCTTTGACCCTAAATTGGCCACCAATGGGTCCTCCCGACCCTTAGGGAGCGATATCGCGACTGAAGCGAAGCTCAGCCAAGACGATATCTCCTTCTCTTTTGTAGACTCAGCGCAACTCGTTAGTACAGTCTTTCATACAAATTGGGCATTTTTCAGCATTAAAAAAACATTTTCTGCATTTAAAGAAAGCAACAACAAAAAATTCTGATGACACTTTGCGACTCTACTGAGGACCCCTGTGATTCTGATTTGGGTCGGGCCTCGAGGTTGGGAACCACTGCCTTAGACTTTTGTTTTTAATTGAGTTGTTATCTATCTTCTAAAACGACAATGTCTTTGTGCTTCAACAAGGATCTCAATAACCGAGAGACATAGAGATACAATTGATACCTCATTGGAAAGGATGAGCATTTGGGAGTGACGTGGGCATATTTGTTTTGGGATATCTCCTATCGTGCTTGAGTTATTTTCAGTTTTGCATTTTTTGCTGCAGTTGCACCTGGTGGCCGGTGAGTCTGTTGTATTGTGTGTCACAGACACCTGTGTGTGTACACACGCACTGCAGTTACATCTGGTGGCTTCGCTGGCTGTCCGTGGCGCTGTGGTGTCCTGCGTCACAGAGAATATACATAGCTAAGCCGCGCAAACAAAATAAAGAACATTGATGAAAGAAAGCCACGGCAACAACAAAATAAAAATTTTAAACACTGAATCCACCCACTGAGTCCTCCCAAGAGGAGTCCTCCCAGATGAATATAGATAAAGATTAAGTTTGTCTATGTGTCTGTCTGCATTCCATATTGGATCCTTTAGTTGCAAGCAAAGCTGCAATGGGTACAGCTAGTAAATAATAATAATAATAATAAAACCCTGTCCAATCCCTCCGCCTAGCAGGCTCCGGGCTGCTCCATGTACCCCGCCCTGCTCGCTCGAACCTTCAGCAGCTCCACCCTTACCCACTGGAACTCCGTCTCACATTCACTTTGACCATTGCCTCCTTCAAGGCATGTCTTGAAGTCGTTGTTGTTGTCTCAAGACTCTCCTCTTCGACCGCGCCTTTGGCCACCCTCCTGAACTCTCTGCCCTGCACCCTCCCTGATTCCAAACCCCCCACCTCCCCTGCTCGGTTTTTATCCTTGACTGTTCAGTGCCTCGGGACGTACCCCAACGTGAAAGGTGCTGCGTAAATGTAATTTTGTGTTGTATCGTAAATCCTTGCATTTGATAAAGCGCCTTTTCATGCCATTGAGACGTGTCTAATTCTGGACTGGACTGTAAAGTGTATTCGGTGGGACGTTAATGCTTTCCTGTATGTTGTACAGCTGTAATCTGCTAAAGACGCAGGGGGCTGCCCCCAACCCAGTTCTAGTTCCCGGCGCTGGGCAGACGGGGTGGAATAATCTGCGCAGGATCACGCTGAACGCGGACAGGAAGAGCCCGGCCGGGCTGGAGACCTGCAAACGCATCCGACAGCTGGTCAGGAGCGAGGCCTCGGTGGTGAGCGTCTGCGAGAACGGGAGCGCGGAGCCCCAGCGCCGGGGCGAGGGGGGAGACGGGGGAGAGGCAAGTCACAACGAAATAAAGGAGCTGGAGGAGAGGATCGAGAGCATCAAAGAGCAGCTGAGAACCGCTGTCATCAGGAAGAGTGAACTGATGGCCAGTCTCACCATCTCACCCAAAGACAGCAGCCAATCCACGGGGACAAACATCACAGATGGCAACAAGAGGTGATGGTGACAACTCCGCCAAAACACAACACAAACAGTGTACAAACCCCCAGTGTGAACGCCCAACTTCAGGACATTGTGAGGCGGTCTGAGCCATGGGTCGAGGATTTTGTACCATGAACGCTGCTGAGGGCAAATTCAGGGTCTCTTACTGGCCTGACTGACAGACTGGCCAAGACAGTATCTTGCAACATTTAAACTTAATCTATATGTTTAAGAAGCTGCATTGACACTGACATTGAGCTCTGGAGGAAAGCTATCTGACCAGCACCGCAGGAGGGAGGGACGGAGAGAGGGAGAGAGAGTATTTTGAAGTTGCAAAATATAATTTCCTGCTAAGCCTTATAATGTCTTCTCTGCTGATTGAGAGGTTTTTCTGTTAATCAATGTTCTTTCTTTTGCTCTGGATGGATTGGCTGTTTCATGACGATGAGATATGAAGAAGTATTCCCCACTCGGCGCAGTGTTGGAAAGAGTTCCTCCAAACCTCACTGACCCAATCAGTCACAGCTTTTGTGACCGGGCCAAGATTCTGACAAGCTCGGCTCAGAAACGATTTATTTTCTAGGTCAGCAGAAAACCATTGGTTTTTTATCGAATTAAAAGAAAATCTGTCAGACAACTTCCAACTCCGTCACCCTCTCAGCACCTGGCCAGTCAGCCAGTCAGCAAGTCAGCTTCTCACTCCTCCTCGTCCACACCCTCGGTCATCTTCCAACCACCCCACCCCCAGCCCGGCCCGGCCAGCAGCCAGGGCCTTTTGACTCCAACCCCCAGCTCGGGTGCAGGCTGTCCTTCACTGTCCAGCGCCTTTGGACGCCCTCCCGATTAAAATGCAATTTATTCTTGTCACGTGCTCAGTGTTTCGATTCTGCTCGCGAGCTTGCTACTCAGGCGGGTTTGAGAGTCCATTGGCAAATACACAGCTGTAACAAAACATCACTTTCTGTTTCCTGGGAAAGCCTAGTTTCCTTGCACAGGATTCCTGAAATGCCAGCGGTCTTGTCTGACTGTGAACTCCTGGGTCAGTGTCAGACCTGTTCCGTAAATGCATCTTCTTTTCATCCACAGTAGGATTCAAAAAAAATCTTTCCAACATTTTCTCACTTTATGTTTCTGAGCTCGAATCGTGTTTTTTTTCTCTGCTTTATAATAACAGGGTTCTAAACAGACTGAATGATT
Source organism: Hydrolagus colliei (assembly GCA_035084275.1). Lineage (NCBI taxonomy): Eukaryota > Metazoa > Chordata > Chondrichthyes > Chimaeriformes > Chimaeridae > Hydrolagus > Hydrolagus colliei. Next base: position 7,710,546 of record CM068766.1, on the reverse strand, counting down.
GGTTTGTAGGCATTTGTCTCATAATCTCCTTTCAGATACTGACATATCACACATTTATCAAGTTCTGCATCTCTATTGATTCTGTGTCAACTTGTACCTTGACTGAAAAGGTAATTTTTTTTGTCCTGGACACTTTCCTCCGCTGCTCTATCTACTGAAGTAAGTTTTACTGTTTTCCTTTCCATGCTCCATTGCTTCACACCCTCTTTATCGATCTTTGAATCCTACCTGCAGACATATTTCGCTCTCTGCCTGTGTACCCCCCCCCCCCACCAGTCCCCCTTCTGCCCCTCAGCGTCCACGGTGTAAAGACAAGTTAGTTGTTGTTATTACGGTCACATCCTCAGACACTCGCCAAGTTGTTTACAATTAAACACCATTTAGAATTCTCCTCGTTGATAATATGGCTTCATAATTATACTGAAGCACTTTCCAAGTATTGCAATCAGTTTAATTACAGGCAAAGGCAAAACATGATGCCATTAAATGAGCTGTGAATGGCAGGCACATGATTTATACCTGAACGTGTTTAACTGCTGCCCTACCTTGTAATGTCAAACCTTAAAGCTCACATTGTAAAGTTTCTGAGGATCGTTATTGATGTGGGAGCCTTTATCATGAATGTTGGGAGAGTGGAGTAGCTCAGGTATACAGTGCTCACCAGGAGGGAGTGTGCGATAGTGATCAGGGAAAGAAATCAAATCCTTTTATTTGCTCCACAAATTGGAATGCTATGGCCAAACATGGCCTGAAGCAGACCTGGAATTAATCAAACCGGGGACTTTCCTGGTTTGTTGGCTCCGCAGGTCACTGGATAAACGTTTTATTTTGCTTTAAAATTCTATGAAGATTAAAATTTGATGCAATAAATATAATAATCCTTGCATTTGATATGGCACTTTTTCACATCTTCTAGACATATCAAAGCGCTTCACAGCCAATTGCGCACAGCAGTGTCCCACAAACAGTCGTGGATTGAAATGGCAAATTTATTATTGTTTTTTGAGGGATTATTATTAGGTATGTGGAGTAAGGAAACTTGCCTAAGGTTTTGCCCTGCCTGGAATTGAACCCAGGTCTCTCGCTTGTAAGGCGAGTGCACTAACCACTGAGCTACTGGACAGCAACAGAATATGTAACGTGAGCACAGAAAGAGAACTGTCCATTAATCTTAACAAGTTTTCTTCACACACTGGGGGCTCCCTGGCTGTGGAGACCATAGGCCTGTGAATGTTCTGCTCTCAGGTCATTTGGTTTCCATCAGGCTCTTCGCTCGACCAACTCCAGCCTCATGCATGTCCTTTGTGCCCTCCGTTCCACCATCAGTGACCGTGCTTTCAGCCACTAAGCCCCCAAATACTGGAACTCACTTCCTCTACTTGCCCCTTCCTTCCCCATTTTCAGGTCGTGCCTCAAGACTTTCCTCTTCGACCATGCCTGTGGTCACCTGCCCCCCAGCTAGTCGTCGTGCTCCGCCACTGTCAAGCGCTCTGGGACACCACCCTGTGTGATGGGCGCTGTGTAAATGCAATTTGTTGTTGATGAACTCAAGAGCATTAAAACTTCCCAATGTTTGGGTCTAATGTATGGCACTGTCTCCTTTCAGTAACTGTTTCATTACAAATCTGTGAGATCCTCTCTGGGACTACTTTCTGCTGCTCTCCCTGCAGGGTCAACAACATCTAGTTTTCCTATTTAAAGAATTGAGTCAGAAATCAAAGACTATTAAACACCATTTAATTCTCCAATGAGAATTATCCTCATTGAGGACAACTGCCTACACTGAACTGATATTACATGGTAATTATACTCAAGCAGTCTCAGCATTGAAATCAGATTAATTATAGGCAGGTGCAAAGCACCATACCATTAAATGATCAGGTACTTGATTTCTACCGGTTTAATCTCCTCTGCCATGCCTCCTGAAGAGTATCAGTGCTTTTAAAGCTCCCATTATAAACCCAGCTGAGCTTTGTTCTGATGTGCTGAGCCTTTGGTTCCATGCTGTTGCTGAAGCGTTACTAAAGATTATCAACTACTCCAGTGTGACTGTCTTTTATATCCTAATGTGCCCAGTTATCAGAAAGCCAGAGAACACATCAGTTCTTATTTTTACCTACGCAACATTGCCAGGCTCCGCAACTATCTCACCCCACACGCTGCTGAAACACTCGTGCATGCGTACATCACCTCACGGCTGGACTACGGAAACTCTCTCCTCGTCGGCCTCCCCAGCTCCTCCATTCACAGGCTGCAGGTCATCCAAAACTCTGCAGCCCATGTACTATCCCGCACCTGCCTCCGCGACCACATAACCCCCACCCTCGCCCGTCTCCACTGGCTCCCCATCCTCCAGAGGATCGAGTTCAAGATCCTCGTCCTCACCTTCAAGGCCTTACACGGCCTTGCCCCGCCCTATTTAACCAATTTACTCTCCCCCTACAAGCCCACCCGGACCCTCCGTTCAGCAGGAATTGCCTGCTCCAAGGCCCCCGCCCGAACCGCCCCATCATCGGAGGCCGGGCCTTCAGTTTCTCTGCTCCCACCATGTGGAATTCCATCCCTCAATCCCTCCGCCTTGTTTCTTCCCTTTCCTCTTTCAAGGCCGGTTTGAAGATTTTCCTCTTCGACCGTGCCTTTTGTTTCCCCCCAAATTTCTCGACCTCCCCTACGTGTTTCACCCCTTCCCAAACACTCCCCTCTCAGCTCAGGTCACACGCCTCCTGTGCAGCGCCTTGGGACGTCCTCCTTACGTGAAAGGCGCTTTATAAGTTTAAGTTGTTGTTGACGAGTAATAGTAAAAATAATAATCCTTGCATTTGATATAGTGCTTTTCACATCTTATCGACATCTGAAAGTGTAATTCACCTCTCTGCCAAAATCAAATTTGATTCCCAATGCTGGGTTAGTTTCATAAACAGCAGCCATCCTCCAAAACCTCCCCATTCTACAAGTGTAAAGCACGGCATATTGTGCTGTGTGGGGCCATCACAGCCGAGCCGGATGCTGTCCTCACACAAGCATGTGTTGGGGAGATGGAAAGAATGATCTTATCAGGGGAGGGAACCGTGGAGGATTGAGTCAATCACATTAGTTGAGGACATTAGCTGTGATATCCTTCACATACCTTGCCCATGTTCACGCATACGTGACCGAGCTGAGATAGAGTAAATGAGGAATAGTGATCATTGATCCTGCCCCATTCACATCAGGAGGATATTATCAAAGGATTTTACTGTGAAGTGTAGGTGCTGTGGGTTTGTCATCGAACACTTCCAATGGAAGCCAAAAAGATCCAACAACTTGGGGAAATGAGAATGTAGGTGAGAAACACAATCACTTGCAAATTTTGTTGGCAAAAAGTTGAACTTCACAGCTGTTCTTTAGTGAAGCCAGAAAATGTAACTGGTATAATATGTCCAGACGCCCAAACCATATACAGTAGCGGATTCAGATATCATATTTATTTTAATATATACAAAGACAAACTCTTACATTACACATTTAAATACAATATCGCCAACAGGAAAATCAATCTGAATCATATCCAAATTAGTTCGATTCAATGTTTATTAGAAGCTATAAGGAATCGCTGACACTAGGACCGTCGAACCTCTCCTGTTATGTAGGCACCTGCTCAGAAACAAGACCAAGTCTTCAGGTAATGACACATCTTGTGGGACTGGATCAACACGTATCAGCTTATTGCACTGAGGGCTGTGTGGCTAAAGAGATGACCTGTCATCTTCACACTCATCCTGACACTTCCCAATTCCCGTCATTGGCCGCAGAAGATTGAGGTCCTTCACTTATTGTCCAGACCAAAACCATTTCTTAGTAGCACAAAATGTTACAGTAACATACACAGCTGTGCTGAGCATTACAAACACTTATTGAAAGGAAGAGCCCCCCCGCCCTGTTCTGATCAGACTCCTGCCATTAACGTTCCCCATTTTGCCCTCGTTCGCAAACTTGCTCTGCTTCAGGTACAGGTCAAAAAGCACTTGAATATTTTGGTTTTCCTGTTTGGAATATGAAACGGACAGTCTATCCCTCCCAGCCCCTGCCCAACCCCACTTGCTCTGTCTACTGCATTCTATCAACTTCAAAGTGTCTTCCTTCTGGTACCTTCCACACAGATTGCCTGACCAAACCGAAAAACAGAGTCACGAGGTTTGGGTAGTGCTGTGGTCGCTTATCTGAGTTAGTGAGCTGTTTGAAGGGCTTTCATTGTCCAATTCTGTTTGATCAAAGCTTGCATCAACGAGGCCACCGCTGTACTGAGATGAATGTGTATAGATCTCCTTATCCTGTGGGAGGCACGAGTTCAGGTGATCAGTTTTAGTGAGAACGCCCTCCTTGCTCTCCTGTGCTTGGTGGTTTAATGTGCTCGGGTCCTCGTCGGTCGGAGGCCCACCACTGCATGAGGACCCTGCGTACTCTCCCCCAGCACTTTCCTCATCCGGCCAAACCCCACCGGGATCGTTCACAGGATCACCGGGCCCTGACCCCGTCACTCTGGGGTTGGGCTGGTCCGGAGCAGGGCTCGGCTCCGGGGAGGCCATCCTCTCTGAGATCACTGCAGCCGTCTCGACCACCCTGTTGAGATCACCGCTCAGTGGGGAGGACTCGGTGTTTACACTCTGGCCACGGACGGGCTGAATGCTGTCCGCCAGGCTGGCAGCACCGCTCTGCTGGTCTGAGCTGGAGGAGGCTGGGAGGGCCTCGTCACGCAGGGCCGGGCTGGGCTGGCCGCTGTCGGTGGCAGTGTTGTTGTTTAGGTTGTCCTGAAGTGTGGTTTGGTTAGCCTGCCCGGCCTGCTGGTTTTGCAGTAACATCTCCTGAATCCTGATCTGCTGCAGGATGGCGGGAAGCTCATAGTGATGGAAAAAGTAGATCATTGAATGCTGGAAGGGAAAACGGCAACTTGATCAGCTCGTAAAACAGCCTGGCCACCGTCCTCCACACCCCAACACCCACCTTGACAATCTGCCCAGTTCACGCACCGCAGTCAATCTTTTCTGCACGCTACTGATGAAGGTAACACAAGATTGATTGTACAACAGCTGAGATTACTTTCTCATCTCACTGGATTTATCCTAGATTCAAGATAGTCAGTAATTGCTTTGTGGTAGAGAAATAATTCTCATGACTCCCGTGTCAGAGCTACCAACCCTTTTTAACAAAAAAAAAGTACTCCTGAAAGCTAAAAACGTATTTTGTAGTAAAAAAAAATGTATTTTCCCCAGAACCTACTGGTACTTAACGAAACAATTATAGCGCAAAAAGATGCCAAGTAAAATAGGACTTCAAAACCCCTCGTTAAGCAAAAATTGCGTTAAGAGGGAGGTTCCTACTGTGTTTCAGTATATGAAAAAAATTATTCCCAGTAATGCCTTGCGCCTAGCCTCACGCCCAGCGCTAACATTTACAGTGTTCCAATGACGGCAGAAGGTTGGCAGCACTGCTATTGAAGGCAGGGAGAGAAAGTTAAAGAGAAAGAGACTGAGACAGAGAGACTGTGAGTGAGATTGTGACAGCCAGAGACTCAAACAGAGAGAGAGAGAAAGAGACACAGAAAGAGGGAGACAGAGAGAGGGACTGAGAAAGAGAGAGACAGAGAGGAGAGACAGACGCACATGGAACATTTCGGATTTTCCAAAAAACGTATTTTAACAAGAAAAATCGTACTGCCGTATTTACTTCAATTTACTATACTAAATATGGCAAAAACGTACTGGTTGGCAGCTCTGCCGTATTCACTCCGGAATAACAAACCCTATCTGGGACGTTTGACACAGACCCAAGCCAGACGCATAATAATAATCCTTGTATTTGATGCAGTTCTTTTCACGTATTCTGGACACTTCACATGTACGGACATCACACAGAGACACAATCATTCAATAATTACATTTTGTATAGAGCCTTTCACATCAGGAGGACGTCCCAAGAAGCTGAACAGTCAGGTAGGGACCAGAGTGGGGGGGGGAGGGTTCGGGGTAGGGGGAAGGAAAGTAGGAAAATTTACTGTAATTTGTGGGCAGCCAAATTGCGTACAACAGTGTCCCACAGAGTCACGGAAGTGGGGCCAGGGGAGAAAGGGGGAAAAGAGGGTAAGGGGGGAGAGAGAGGAAAAGGCGGGAGAAAGGGGGTAAGGGGGAGAGGGAGGGAAAAGTTAAAATCAGGGAGAAATGGGGAAAAGGGGAAGAGAAAGGTAGGGAAGAAAAAAGGAAAAAAAACAAGACACACATACGCATGCACACAGAGCTTCACCAACACACAGAGATACAAACACATGCAGGCACACATCAACAAGATAGATTCATACATTCACTCAGATACCTTCTAGGATTCCCATAGCATCAGAAACCACATTAACGTTTTTGACAAGCAGGATTGTACCACACTAAATCTTCAATGCAATCTAATTAATGCTAGCTGGAAGAGTTCCTACTGTTGTTGACCTGCAGAAGGTTACTGTACCTGTATGAAGAGCCAGGAGGTGACCAGAGCCAGGCTGCTGTACTGCCCATTGAAGCGGTAATGATAGGCATAAAACGCAAAGTGATACAGATAAAAGAACCTGCAAAAAAATGAAAGAATGAATCGTTAAACGTTCTGATCAAATATGTAAACATAAAGCATCATTTACAAAACCCATTCCAGCATGAACTTCAGGACAAAACACAATGTCGTTGTTACCTCTAGTAGTGAAGCTCCATTAGACAACTTATATGGCTTTGCATAAAGAGGCTGGTGAATGGAAGAAACAAAATAACTCTCAATTATCTGATGTGCCAAACAAAAGTGAGGCAGTGATGGTACAGGCACAACGGTGAGGATTGTAGTCTGTGTCTGTTCGGCTAAATCAGAAGCATCTTGGCCTTTGGATTAGAAATTCTGGTTTGTTTAAAGAACACAATGTTGATCTCTGAGGTACAGTACTGTTGTGCTGCTGAGTCGGATGTTAAATGATCCAATGGCAACATTTGAAAAGAAAAAGAATGTTTTGCCCACTCTGCTAGCAAAACTCCACCAGATTAATTGGTTACAGTTGATAGCTCTGTTTGCCTACAAATCAAGTCACTACGCTTGTCCGTGTGTACCTGTGAAGCTCTGAGCTGTGCTAACTAAGGTGCTGTTAAAATGTAAAAAAATAAAATTCTTTCTCTTTCACCATTCTTTGGAATAAAAACGATTTAAAAGTCAACATTGAGGACACAAACATACTTTGATCAATAATTATTTGGGGAGGATGGGTGTACAAGACTGTGGGGAAAGAGGGATGGATTTGGGCAGCTTTATTCAAAGAGCTGCCACAGACACGATGGGCCGAATGGCCTCCTTCTGTGCTGTAGAATTCTATGACACACCTGGAACATTAACTCACTTTCCTTTCTCCATAGATGCTGCCTGACCTGATGAGCATTTCCAGCAACTTTGTTTATCTCCCCACAGACTTTCAGACTTGGTATCTGTGTGAAATCCTCACCTGAGCCAGTGGCGTTTGCTGGTGTTCGTGTGGCAACAAATTGCATCGTACTGGTCAGCCAGCCACACAATCAGAATAATGTAAAACGCTGTTGTTGTGTCATTGAAGAATTCAGACATAATGGCTTCCATACCTGGGAAAGAAACATTCAACAGAGATCAAGTGTTAATCAACCAAAGTATTAAACCAAACCAGGTAAAACACTTAGAAATGCAATAAAATCAGCGCTCAAAAAGCTTGAGATAATTTTCAAGCAAAGCTTTGTCTGAGGTGGGAGTTCACCTACATTATAATAATAATAATAATCCCTACATTTACGTCTTATCGACGTCTCAAAGTACATTGTGTACACGCACCTGGAAACAGACACCAGGAGGGATCAAGAACAACTGAGATGAGTGCAACTCTTTGGTTGTGGAGGTTTGCTAAATGCCCTGACCCCGAAAACATAGAAACAGGAGGAGAAACATTCAGCCTCTCGAGCCTGTTCCACAATTGTTTAATATCATGGCTGATCTGTACCTGAACTCCAATTACCCACCCTTGCCCCGTATTCCTTGATACTCTTGACTTAACAACTATATATCTACCTCTGTCCTGACAATGTGAATGGATGCAGCACGTGGGGAGAGAGTTCCAGATTTCCACTACCCTTTGGGTGAAAAACCGTCTCCTGATTTCACTCCTAAATGGCTCAGCTCTCATTTTAAGATGATGCCCAACTTATTCTGGATTCGCCACAAGAGGAGATAGTTTCTCTGTATTTACACATCACAACTGGCAGGCCATCTTAACATGAATATCGGAGTGATTTAGTTTGGTATGGCGGATTTTCAACAAAGCCTCTCACAGATGACTTCAACTCTGCAAGGGCAGTGAAACAGTATTCAGTACAATTGAGAAGCTGGTGGCATTGTGTGTTTTCCCAGAGGCAGAGAGAGAGAGAGAAAGAGTGGGGGGGGGGGGGGAAGGTAGAAGCAAGATGAAAGGAAAGTTTGGAAATTGAAGGGAAGAAAAAAAAAGCATCAAGGAGTGGACTGGAGAAAGTTGGTTGAGGTGGAAAAGCAAATGATTTCCCATGTTGGCTAGAGAGTGCGGAGATCATTCAGGAGCACCGGCTTAAACTAGTCTAACTGGAGAAGAGTTATGTCAGGGAGGTTTCCCAGAGGTATTTAGAAATGTTCTAAATTGGGATAAACCCAGAACAATATTTGTGATTCGGAGGAAAGGATTAATGTAATCCTTTGAGAGATTTGAGACAGAGAGCCTACTGAGCTGATAGCTGTTAGCTGAAGTACTGATAATGAGTACCTTGCTGAGGATTCACCTAATACGGGTCCCTGGGCTCTAGTGTAGGTGTCTGCCCCAGTGTGTGCTTCCCCTGAATGATAATGGGTAACATTTTCAATAGAGATGGATGGATAACATCTGGCTGCACAATGTCATACACATCACTCTGTACTGTGGTGAGCCGTGGTCTCTCTATGTTTACAGAGATACACAGTCTACATCCTTCTGACAAAGGGGGGTAATAACCCCTTCAATAAATAAATAATTTGGTCATTCAATCCACGACTGTTTGTGGGACACTGCTGTGTGCAACTGACTGCCATGTTTCACCCACAATATACAGTCAGTTTCTGTTGCAGTGTATTCTGTATATTCTGTGAAATGTTTTGAGATGTCTGGAAGGCCGTTATATCAAATGCAAGAATTATTCCTGTTGTTCAGCGCACAGCCCTGAACTCAAATAACTTACATCTCTTCTAGGTATTGTCCACACTTCCATCTCTAGCAAATATAGTGAACAGTTAAATCCTTTCAAGATAATTTGCTAGTGTCTGTTCCCCTTGCCGAGGTTCCAGTGTGAAAGCCAAGGGCTGTGGGGAAGCGAGGCTTCCCTTCTGGAACGGTCTCAGGTCTTAACATGGGAGCCTTTAATCAGTGGCTAGGCACCACTGCTGGGGACAATGAGGCAGCCACGGTCTGAGGAGGAGGCGGCTGAATTGGTGCTCACAATAGTGGTGAACCAAAGAACATAAAGCCCAATATGGAATACCTGGTAGCAAGACTGTAAGGCAGTAAATAGCAAAGAAAACCACAAGAACTTACAACAATAGCTGGATGGTAACAATAAACACGATGAGGTGGGGAAATTAAAGGTGATGAATGAAAACGTTCTTTGTTGCGGGGAAAAAAAGCTGTGTTGTGGTTCCAGAGCAGGCCCTCAGTGCGTGGGCTTGGAAAGAGTGGAGTCTGTGTGTGTATTGATGGGCTTCCCCATTGGCAGTGAGCCGAGGCAATAAGCTGTCCAGACTGACCACAGAGTGCAAGGTTAGTCTGTGCTTTTAGCAGATCTCAGCTGGGGAAGCAGTTGGAGAATCAATTGATCTGACTGCCCTGGACTGAGCCCCCTCATCACACACACATATCAACAGGATCAGATTGGATGATAAATTGTGCAGACTAGTGGCTGAGGTACTGGAGGGCATTGGATATTCTAGGTCCAGCACCCACAGGAGGGGAGAAAACACAACTAAATGTTTAAGCTAAATTGAAAAAAATCTTCTGTTTAAACTAGTGCTGGTCACTATAGGAGCTTCAGGGAGATGAGGCGGACGGGGGAAATCGAATCACACAGCGTGGAAGAGCTGAACTAATGTGATTCCTGAAACACCTGATGTGCCAGTGAAGAGCTTGTCAGAAGCTGGTAACCTCTCCGCGCCCCCCCTCTCACAAGCTGCACTCGATAACTGCACTAAAACAGCTTCCCGACTGAGCCAATTAAACATTACAATAAAATCATGACATTCAGTACTATACGTAAAAATCATCTCAAGAACAATTCCTCTACAGGGTAAAGGAAGGCCAGAGTTAGCTCAAATCTACACTGTATCTCCATGCTGGTTGGGAACCCAATGCTGAGAGTAACACACTCTTGGAATTTGATGCCAATGTGGTTTGTATTGTTTTTGTGGGAGATGACAAATTTGTGTTACAGACTATTATCTCTGACAAAACAGAGGGTCAGGAATATTGGATACAGCGTCCTATCACATCTTCGTGATGTCTCAAAGTGCTTCACAGAATATACTATAGAGTTAACTGACTTTACATTTTGTGGGCAAATATATATTTTATACTAACAGAAATTTAAAAAAGACACAAATACAGGAATATGAAGCAACGTGAATACAGGATTTTATTAACCTGAAATTATCGACTGATGAAAGAAATTTAGAAATTTGTGCAACGAATGACACGTTTCATAGAACCAATGTATTGGGAAATATTTAAACTGTAACTTAAAGTCTATTCTCAGTGATCAGACACATCAAATGATAATGCAAAGCTGCTAGGGACAGACTGGGACTTGACGTATTTTACCTAAGCTCAATAAACACTAGGTGGAACATTTTCCTTAATTACAGTTCTAGGTGAGTAGATTATTTACATAGTACCCTTCACCACAGGATAACATTGTGGAGTGTTTTATAATAACAGGATCTGACGATGTGCAAAGGAAGGAAGAGAGGTGACCATTGGCAAGGTCAAAGAGGTAGGTTTAAGGTAAGATTTAAAGACAACTGTGGAAGGGGTGGGGGTGGAGGTAGGAGAGGAAAGGAAGAGATTCCAAAGTTTTGGGATGTAACTGCTCAATGTGGCTCAGCTAAAAAGCATTAACAATATTGACAGACATTTACATTGAGACTTTTGATCAGCAATTAAAACTGTCCATGATGACATTTAATAGGACAATTAAGCGACTGTTAGGTGGTGGGGGGGAAATAAGTCTGATGACGTTTCTAAAGAAATGGTTCCTTTTGAGTCATTGGATTCAGACAAAGGATGGACTGTACAAAAGCAGATTCTCTTTCTCTCCTCCCCCAACATACGAATCACATTAGTTTTAGCGACCTTCCCTCTACAACTGGGAAAAGATCTAAGAGCATTCAAAAACATTTGCTTTACATTTCTAGGTTTAAAAGTTAGATTTTGCCATTTACTGGCTATGACTTTCTCCCAGTCTCAAAAGATACCCAGAATTCTGGTCTCTGCAATTACACACAAACACAATAGGAGAAACCCGGTTCCCAGTATACAGAAATCACTGCTGCTCATGTAGTTTGATTCAGTCTGGATGTATTATCCACTTCAGCATCTCTACACTGCAGGGACATAATACACCTGGAATGAGTCAAAAGGATTGGATATAGATCGGGTCAGATTTGACCAGGTCACAGCAGCCAGTTTGATCCACAGCTTACCTGAGTTTACCTGCATTTGTGGAAGACACAATGTTTAGAAGCACTGTTTTAAAGCACGAGCCAATAGTGGACAAACTTTTGAGCAGAGAATTCAATGCAGCACAAACTTTTTCCACCCTGGTGGGTCATCCAAGGTACATTGATTCAGGATAATTGGTAAAGGAACCAGAGGTAAGATGAGAATTTAAAAAAAACACAAGAGCTGTTACTGTCTGGAATGCACAGCCTGAAAGGGTGGTGGAAACAGTTTCAATAACAACTTTCAAGAATTGGATAGGTACTTGAAACGGAAAATCTTTCAAAGAAATGGGAGAAAGAGCTAGGAGTAGGACTGATTAGGAAGCTCTTCCAAGGAGCCAGTATAGGCACAATATGCCGAATGCCTCCTTCTGTACTGTAATATTCTATGATTCTATTCTCTAACAAGGAAATAAAATATTCCCGAAGTTGACCAGAGAATTCACTAGATGAAGAAAGGGTTGTACTTTGCTTTAAGATCCTGTGGCATTGCTACAAATAATCTAACAGTAGGACAGCAGTGGGTGGGTGGGTCAATAGATTGGTCAATGGTCAATTGACCTAGCGATGGGTCAATGGATTCCACTGGGATTCTGACAAATCAGATGGCAGTAATTGATCAAGAACATGCTCCTTCATGAATACTTCTAAAGCATTTTAAGAAACAATTGTCTGTCTGGAATTGAATGACATTTCAGAAACAAATTAATGAGCGCTGACTGCTTAAACCGTGGTTCCATCTCCTCGCTGCTGAATGAGGGGGGAGCCAGCAACCTGACCTGAATAGATCACGGCACAAGAACCAGGTTTACATTAAGCATTTCTCACATATTCTGAGGGCAATTCAGACTGCTGGACAATCGGGGGTGGGGGGGGGGGGGGGGGTAATGTCCCGACATCATCTCTATACTTATAAAATAGTGCGAAAGTTAACATCCTTGGAAACTCCATTTTGAAATCCAGATGGTTTTTGCAAAACTCCCCTAAAAACTGCTGATTCACAATAGCCTCCCTCAGCCAGACCCCAAAGGCTTCTAATCCACCAATCCTGCTTTGCCACCCCCAAACCCACCACTAACTAGACCTAACCAGCACACTCCCCGTATCCAGTTCACCTTCAGAAAGAATACAGATTTATCAACATCCATGAGCAAAACTCTACTGAACAAAACGGTAATTCTTACCAACTAGCGCTAGTATCACAGTAAGTAAGGGAGCAGCAGGAAATGCAATTGTCATGTTCATCTCTAGCATCTGCAACAAATCAACTGAAAGAAAGAAATTAGTTAATTGAATATATGCCATGCTCCATCCACTTCCATGTTTACAGCTGATTTTTACTGATAAAGCTTAAACTCTAAAAGTGTTGTTGTTACTGTTGTAATTTGCTCTAGTAACAGAACATGCCTGAGATCTTTCGAGTTGTGTTCTATATTTTGCCATTTAATCGCAACCTCTATCACATACATGATATTAGCACCCAAAATTATCATTCCTAGTCTTCACTATTTTGACTAAACTCCCAGAAGTTCATTTCTTATTATTACTTTCAGGGAAAGTGCACTGGGGTTGTGAGGAGGTGGGGTTGGTAGGGAAAGAGAATGTGGCTTGAAAGATGTTGAACTTTTTTTTTAGAAAATAAAATTCTGCAGAACTTCCTACATTGGTTTAAACTTGATTCACCACAAGTGAATTTAACTTGTGGCTAAGCAACAATAACCTACTCAGTTGGAATGTACTGATCATCACTGACAAGATATTCTTTCCAGCTATGCTGTTTAGAAGCAGTAACGTATGTGTTCATTTCAACTGTAACTGTGGCTCTCAGTTGGCATCAATACTCAAGACTTTCAAAATGTGAATAGGGCCATGGACATATAAAGCATGTTATCGTCTCCACCAATGTTTTGCACGTGTTAAGTGGGAAACACAAACGAGAATAGCAAACGTTTTGAGATTATCCAGGTTCTAAGATTTCGAAGGGTTCGCTTACAAGCTTCTGAAAAACTGAAAGGGCATTTTTCAAATAAGATTTTGTGTGGAATTTCTCTGGTGGCAGAGTTTGTCTGTCTCGGTCAGGAACCTGTTCCATCAGCTCTCCTGCCGGCCAACTGCAGGACATCACTCTCTAGTGAGGCAGTAAATCTCAGACTCAAACATCCAGTGAGATTTTCTATCAGACAATTAAGGTGTGGTTTACAAAGCATGAAAACTATTCTGTGGTCCAGTTTCTATCGTCTCAGTGGAGTAGAATGGTCCTGTGTGAAAGCTGCTCTGTGTCTGTGTGGGTGGGTGTTTGTTTGGGGAAGAAAGGGAAGGATAAACTTAACAGGGTCCAAAACAAAAACACAGGAAAATAATTTCCAAACTAAGCTTTAAAAAAGAATTCTAGCTAGAACATATTCTACTTATCATCCACACATCATACATACAGTCCCTTTGTAGAAGAGCTGACGGGTATCATACCTTGTGGGGTTAGTTTCTATCTAGTGCAAACTTCATCCCAGGGAAAGGGCACTGAATGGTGGGGCTCAATGAAACACTCAAATGAATTTAAATAAAAAGTGCAAATGAGGGTTGTGATTTGCAAAATTACAATTGCATCTTATCTTTGTTTAGCAAAACAATTAAAGATGGTAAAACGAGAAATTAAACGCACAATTTACATAAACCTACAAACAGAACAAAGCCTTTAACGCAGACTTACCAATAAAGACAAAGATCTGGTGGTGAGAGTAGCGCAACAGCATAGAGACTGACAGCGTCTGGGCAGGAGAGAGAAGAGAAACAAGTATCTCAATATAGTAAAAGTTTCTTAAAAAATGGGCCGGTTGACAATCTAGAATTAGGATAAAACAGGTTTAATAAATACACCACTGCTCCTCATACTGAATATTTACCAAGTGCTGAGGCTTGATGCCAAGGTTATAATTTCAATTCAAATGTGCTCACGCAGCCAAGCGTAAGAAGAATCTACCCAGAATATCCCACACCAGAGAACAGGGGAATGGAACACGTGGGACTTGAATCTGTTAAAAAGCGAATGAGTTTTTTTTTTAAAAGTAAGTTTTCTGGTTTTTTTTTCCTCAGACTTAACAAGAAATCACGTGTGTACAGCATCTTTTACGTCAGGAGAATATCCCAAGACTCATCCATCCTTTTTTTTAAAAAAAAGTTGCTCCGGAAACCAACTGAATATGTCACAGACTCCGATTTGCAGCTTAACATACTCACAAATATCACCATGATGACAAAGGCGGCAAGATAGGAGGTCCTGGCCATCCACATGCTGACAAAACGATAGTGCTCGCCTGATACCACATTACGCAAAAACCCTGGTTACACAGAGAAATAAAATCTTATTGCGGTTTAATAAAGAACAACAATTTGCATTAATATAGAATCCCTCAAGCTGGGTTACGTCCCAGAGTTCATTGAATAAGCGCTCAAAACAACAGTCACATCAAGATAAAACATAGAATGGAATCTGTGTGTACAGAGAGCATTGTATGTGTTATAAACTGCCAGGCCCTCCACCTGTGTATTGTGCTGGGTCTCTACAGTGACACTCACGGGAGAGCATGAGAGCTGTGGGCTCAGTCAGGCTCTATGTGGTGAAGGTGACAGTCACTGAGACTGTTCATTTGACCATAGGCATTAAAGATATATTCATCTAAATTGCTCTAAAGCGTGTTTACACCTTTACAACGAGGGTGGTGAGAATGTGGAAACTCACTGCTGGGAGCTTTCTGCTGGGATTGAAGCCGAAAACATCAAAATGAGTAAAAGCTGCGTTCATCTGGGAGAAGGGAAAATTGCAGCAGTTTTACTATTATGTATATCTGGGGTATTTAGGTAGATGTGAGTAAGGTCTGGCTACTCTGTTATTGTACAGTTCAGGGTGTATCAGATGTATAGCACAGGCCTGTCCTCGCTTTCTCTGGGCCATGTGTGATGAGCAGAAATAAATGGCTTTATAAGGCCACAATCTGGACAAAAATCTGAGTAAAGCAGCTTACCCCGGCCCACAGTTCATGTTTATTTGCCCACTTGACTCTGAAAGCAAACCCTGCCATGTTATTCTTACATTCAAAAGAAACTAGGTTTCCTCCTCAGCTGGGCTACTAAGAGTGGAGCAGTCAGTGATCTCAGAATTTACCAATCCTACCTTTGTTTTCCTCATTTTCCGCTAACGCTTTCACGCTGGACATCAGTATATCATCGTATCCCAAGAATTCATCCAAGAGAAATCGGCTGAATCCATCCCCAAAACACAGGTCTTTGGTTGGATCTGTGAAGAGACATTGGATGGTGTAATAAATGTGTTTGCAGATGTGACAACATCTGAAAGTGAGTTCTGAACTGGAGATGTAGTCCATTCTTGAATTGCATAATGGCACTTTATTTTCACTGGGGCAGAGAAGAAACTGATTTTAATCAGAGCTATTTTACCATAGAATCTACACAGAGGTTCAGAAACAACTTCCCATCCTCAGCAAAGAATGATTCTAATAATAATAATTCTTGGCATTTGATATGGCCTCTTATCATGTCGTTGAGAAGTCTCAAAGCACTTCACACAATATATTGTAAAATGGATTGACCGTGGGCGAAACACAGCAGTCAACTGCGCACAGTCTTTGTGAATTTTCCCCAAAACTTTTTTGTGGGAAAAACAGGGAGAGTTTTATTGTGGATATGAAAATCAGGAACCTGTGAAAAAGGACCCACAATATACAAGATAAACAGCTGACAGGTCATTGGAAACTGGAGCAGCACTGAACCTGTGTGATGCCCACAATGATGAGAATACAGTGTAAAAAAAAGCACATTGATCCACACTGGCTCTTTTGGTTTACCCTGAATATACAGTATCAGTTTTCTAGATGCTAGGAGGCACACAGTCAAAGCAAACCTAGACAGCTTCCATAACCTGTACAATGATTCCAATTGCTCAACAATTTATAATGATAATGGTAGTTAGTAGGAGGCAGTCTCAAAGCACTTGCAGATTTAACTGTCAACTGCTGCGACGGTGTGCTTTTCACAGTTTGATCTATGGGATTGTTGGCCAGGACAGAGAGAGAAACTAACTTCTCTTTTCGAGTAGTGCTACGGAAACCTGAACAGGAAGACAAGATCCTCGTTTAACGTTTCATCCAAAGGATGGCATCTTCGACAATACCGAGCGCCCACATCAATGCATTGAAGAGTCGGCCTGGACTGTGAGTTCAATGTCCTGACGTGTGATCAAAATGTGTCCAAAACTATGGTCAAAACAACAACAACTTGTATTCATATTGCGTCCTTCAAGCGGGTAGCATCCTGGAGCTCCTTCCCCAAGCCAGGGGGAGAGGGAGGAGGGATTGAGTGAGAGAGTTCCAGAGTGTAGTGGCTGAAGGCACAGCCACCCGAGGAAGAACAGAGTGGAGTGGAATAATAAGTTGAAAACCTTTAAAGAACGGGCTTAAAACTGGGGATGGAGAGAAGCGGGGTGGTGAGAGAAATGAAGCAGGCAGGCAAGAGATGCTTCTAGGATTTGCAAGCTACCAAAATAAATATGAAAATCCATGTAGTGCACACATCCTATAACAAACTTTATTTGCATCCCTTACCCAGGATGACGACCATGACTGGGATGTTGAGCCGCTGCCTGGTACTCTGGGATAGTCGGAGGAAGCCATACTCCAGGGAGTATTCCACTATGTACTCCTCTTGTGGCCAGACTAGAGCATGGACAAATACAAAATGAGTAATTTCCCTTCTAACCTAATGCAGAAAATTATACATTTATAGTTTCATAATAATATAAGAATCCTTGCATTTGTTATAACGCTTTTCACGTTTCCTAGATGTTTCAAAGCACTTCACAGAATATATTGTAAAGTGAATTTATTGCATATTTGTGGGCAAAAGCTTTTTTGAGTTTAAAAAAATGAATATTTATAATACTTAAACAACAATAACTACTACAAAATTACATTTGTATAGCAACTTTCACATCGGCAGTACACAGTCAGTGTTTCGGACATGAGCTGGGGTCGGGATTGGGGAGGGAAGGGAGGGTGACTGATGGTCAAAGAGGAACATCTTGAGTTGGGACTTGAAGGAGGCTAGGGAGGGGGAGCGAGGTGGAGAGATTACGGGATGGAATTCCAAATCCATCATAGGGGGCAGAGTGGCTGAAGGCTAGCCTGCTGATGGAGCAGAGCGAGCGGACATGTTGGTAGAGGGTTAGGGGGTCGCAGAGGTACGGTGGGGCCAGGCTATGGAGGGCTTAGAAAGTGAGGACCAGGATCTTGAATTGAATTCTCTGAATGATAGGAAGCCAGTGGAGTCGGGCGAGATAGGGTCGCAGAGCTTGGTGAGGAGAACACAAGGAACTTTAAAATGCAGAAAGCCCGAATGAAATGGACAAAGGCAGCATAAAGCATTACCAGGTTGCTGGCATTGAAATGTATTTCAGACAGGAACTGACAGGAGCTGTCAGGCAGACTGCAATTTAACCAGTGATATCTGTGCTTTATTACACAGAGTAATAACAAAAGGCAACTTTAGGGACAATGGACATCAGAATTGGCGAAAGTATTTTGAATACACCTTTTTGTTTTGCAATCAGGTATGCATTATTGGATAATGTTTAGACAAAGCATGTCAGTAACAATTAACATCAGGCAGCTGACGTAAAGGTAGGCTGGTGAAATGAATAGATACAGAACCTATTTATGCCTGGAGCTCAAATCGTCTTTAGTCACTAGACATGCAACCATCAACACCTTTCTATGCAATCAACAAAATTTAACACAAATCCTTTGAGAATCCTTTTGTTATTGCCTACAATGAAACTCCCTCACCAGGCCCCACCACCCCCCCACATCCACACCCCAAGCAGGTAATGCTTAGCTACTGATGCAGCACAGACACAGGCCTTGCTCTAGCTCACATTCAGGAGAGCTAACTAACGTTCAATCATTCTGACTGGGTTGTATTTTAATGTTTGTAGTAAAAGAGTCATCTTCAGCTCCAACAAGATCACACATCGGGTAAATCAGTGACTGGGGATGTTTCACAAAATAGTTTGCTTTCCTGCAAATTCCACTACTAACACAGCTACAAGTTTTGGAGAAAATAACAGATAAAGGCTAGGATCAATTGGGGGTGAAATTATGTCTTGTGATATTTCAATAGTTTGCCAAAAAATACAATTACCCCAAACGTGCATATTAAATTGGATTGAGGATTGCCAGAGATCTGTGCTATATCGCCGCATTACCACCTCTAAATAGAAGTAGGGTTGCCAGTTTTAGATTTTCAGAAACATTTTCAACGGATACGACTGACGCTTATTGTACTTTTTAAAGAAAATATCTGAGCAATTGTTCACT
Organism: Hydrolagus colliei; assembly: GCA_035084275.1. Lineage (NCBI taxonomy): Eukaryota > Metazoa > Chordata > Chondrichthyes > Chimaeriformes > Chimaeridae > Hydrolagus > Hydrolagus colliei. The sequence continues at coordinate 7,691,380 of CM068766.1, read as the reverse complement.
GAAATCTGGGTCGCAAGGTTACCATGGTGTCACATTCTGCAACAACGCATAACATGTGACGTCAGCAGAATTCGGCTATTTTTGTAGTTCAAAACATTAAATAAATATGTTTTAAAACGGCACAATGTTTAATGAAGGTGATTTGGCAAAAATGGAAGAAACAACAAGTAACAATTTTTGCCAATTAAAGCAACACCAAACAAGATTTCATCCTAAAACAAGTGCCAAACCTAAAGGTAAAGTATTACACAAATAGATAGTCACAGGTTAGCATCAGGATCAGATTTGAAGTAAAACTGAAGAAACATTGCTTGAAGATATTTCAGATTTGTGCTGGATTGGGATTAATGTAAAATTTACACCTACTTATTATGGAACATGATAGATAAAGGTAATGACTGCATAGTAAAATAAATTGGCTGCAATTTCACTAAATACACTAGTATCTTAACTCAAAAGGGTGCCTTGTGAATCAGACATCCCACTGCTCTAATGGTGAAAACAATGTCAAAAGGCTGAAAAGCATTAGAATAAGCAATATTAATGAATGCATTTGCAGTTAATTCAAGCCCATTTGGTAGCTTTGCTTAACAAGACATACTTGACTAGGATGCTTTATTCAGAACAGATGCTTAATTCTCAGCACAAAATTTGAAATGCAATAGGAATGAGGAACATTGAAGCAGGATGTAGGATTAGTAAAGTGTTTGCTCAGGGAGGGGTGTTTGAGACAGAATGAGACTCCTACCCCAGTGAAGATTTCAAGAGATGTTGGAAATAGGTTGAAAAGAAGTGGGGAGGGAAGAGCTTGAGTGACTAGTATTTTACCTGCTCTGGTTAGCATCTCAAACTCGGAGACTGTTTCCTGCAGAGGCTGCATACCTTTAGTGGACGCCTCAGCAAATGAGAGCCCCTGGCTGTCATTCTGTATCACCTGGGTTACCACTTCAGCTTTGTTTCCCAGTGAGGGCTTTAGGAACACTTTGGGTTCTATATCCAATTCAAACTAGAAAAATGACCAAAACAAAATGACAGTCAGTTAGCAAACATTTTCTTTTGCAAGAAGACTAAACACTTTACAAGTGGCCAACTTATAATACTATGTACAGAATTCCCACTATATTCAATCAGGATACACCATTTTCTTAACCTACTTTTCCCCTCGGCGGGCACTGGCCTGCTCCATTTCCCCCGCCCACTCCACTATTGGGAACCAGGCCTTCAGCCTTTCTGCCCGACCCTCTGCCTCGTCCCCTCCCTTTGCCTCCTTCAAGATCTACCTCAAGACCTAACTCTTCGAATGCGCCTTCAGTCATCTTCCCACCTCCACTCCCCTTGCCCTCCAGCTCTCTCGATTCCGGCCCCCACTCTGGTAAAAACCCTTCTCTGTCCAGCTCCTTGGGATGTCCTCTCAATGTGAAGTGTGCTATCTCTTGAAAAGTTTAATTGAGATCTAACTGAATAATCTTGCATGTTAAGTTTCAGAACATAAACTAATACATTTTTGAATAGGAAAGATTTCACTGAAATAAAAGTGCCCCATATTCAGTCCTTCAGCATACATTCAGAATAGTTAGTGCACCTGTATAGAACTGTTGTCAAACATTTCTATGCTCAGCTCTTCCTCCTCTGCGGGATCCTTCACAATGCCTGCAAAGCTGTCCGAGTCATAGAACTGGAGGAAAATGGGTGCCCGGCTGGAATTTCGCTGGATTTCCACACGCAGGATTCCGTCTCGAGGCCACTTCTCCCGGACATGTTCCAGGCAATTGATTGGAGAGCGGGAAAAGGCGATGTGAATGTAAGCCAAAATAAACAAAACAAACAGAGCCTGTAATGGAAAGAACAACAGGAAATAGGAAACTGTTAACAAATCAAGTCATTATGCAACTATAAGGAAACAATTAATAAGATAACTGGGACGCTAGAAATAACTAAAAGTCTAGAATATAAATCAGGATGCTGCTCAGACCATGGTTGGAGTGTAGTATGTCCAGTTTTCATCACTCAATCCCAGGAAGGATATACTGTACTATACTAGGCTTAAAATGTGTCCAGTGATGGTTCACTGGATTAATACTTGGGCTGACAGGATTTGCTATGATGAGAGGATGGGTAGAGTGAGGCCTGCGTTTCTTAGAGCAGAGGTTAAGGGGTGATTTGCTTGAGGTATTTCATAAAATGAAATGAATTGACTTGTTAGACTGTGGGTGACATTTCTCTTGAATAGAGGGATCTCTCCCTCTCCTTAATAGACGCAGAGCCTTAAAATCAAAACCTAAAGTTACAACTGAGGTCAGGAGCATTTCTTCACTCACTCCTTCGCTCGCTCACTCACTCCTTCGCTCGCTCACTCACTCACTCCTTCGCTCGCTCGCTCACTCACTCCTTCGCTCGCTCACTCACTCCTTCGCTCGCTCACTCACTCCTTCGCTCGCTCACTGACTCACTCACTCACTCACTCCCTCCCTCATTCACTCACTCCCTCACTCCCTCACTCACTCACTCGGGAGTTGTGTAGATGTGGAACGCTCTGCCTCAGATAGCTGTAGATGCAGAATCAATAGAGATGGTTAAAACATTACTGGTAGTAAAGGATTTCCTATGTTTCAGCCATTGAGTAGTAGCTACATAAAGGAAATCGCAAGTGACACCCCATCAAAATTAACTGAAGTGCTTTGGTACAGCACATTTATTTAAATCAACTTGAAACCATTCCTATAGAATATTTTGAAAAGAAAAGTTTCATCATAGGAAAATAAGAAAGCCTGCTAGTTACAAACAGATGTCTGATTAAACTCTCTGGCTTTCACTGATCTCTGAAGTCAAACAATACAATAACACTCAGCCGGACAAACCAATCAGTTTTTAAAATATATATCTATTTTTTATATATATATAAAATATATATATATACACCAGCTAATTTAGTAACAAGCAAAATGGACTCAGGAATGAAATACATGTCATGTATTACAGCTCATCGGTCAGATCATACAAATGAAATCAAGAAACACTTGAGTCATAGAAAAACTAAGGACAGCCAAGGCTCTTCTCATTGAAAGCAAGGGATTGGAATATGACTGAAGGAATGACTTCAAATGTCTGAACCAATAGGTACATGTGGAGAAATGAAAGATGATATTCAAAACTAATTAGAACCCACAAGGATAAAATGTATTTCAACAAGATAAGGTGAAACTACATGAAACTAATCGATTTGAGAGGAGGTCACCATAATTATAGTAGTTTCTTAATGAGGTTTTAAGAAGAATTTGCAGGATTAGCATAGTTGAATTGAATGTTCTTCCCAGTGGCTTGGATCTGACTAATATTTCAGACAATTAACCTTTATAACTGTAACTGCAGCAAACATCCTGAATCCAACAAAAATTACAGTAATAAAGATATATTAAAACATCAGAAATAGCTTAATTAATGCAAGATTAACTGTACCTCCACAGCCCAGCCCTGAAGCCGTGCTGTTAAGATGATTGGTTTTATACAATATTCATTCCCAGAATCTCCAGTGTCTAACTATAGTCTGGAAACAGCACCCCAGGCCATAGTAAACTCACATTAAGACACAATTGACACCATTGAAACTGTGCTTTGGTTCCCTAAATTACAAAGGATTGTTCTACTGTTCTACTTCATTCAGGAAGTTTTGATCACACCAGCTATGTGAAGTGCCAATAAAAAAGATAATGTTACATCCAAGGGATAAACCTGGAACTATCAATCAATCAAAACTTACATTTATATCACGCCTTTCACGTCGAGAGGGCGTCCCAAGGCACTGTACAGTTAGGTGGGGACAAGAGCAGGGTGGGGGCAGGATGAAGGAGAGTAGGAGAATTGAACTATTTTAGGAACAAGTTAGTTTTTTTTACAAAATATATTCAGTATCTATTTTAAGCACTAACTGCTGTTTTGTAGCTCCAATGCAAAGAAGCCCCGCATGCATTTTAATTACAGTATATTGAAGACCCATATTTTGAATGTAACCAAGACTGTTTATGGATTCAAAACACACATATATAGAATTTCGGATGTCAAGCTGCCAGTTTACATCCTGATGATGTGAATAAGACCACAGCTAGAATGATTTTCAAATTCGCTTTTTAACATTTCTAACCATTTCTAAATGGTTGAAAAATGAATTAAATGGGTTAAGAATAGAATCTATCCAATGTTGACTGGGTAGTTTCCTGCTGTGTCCCAGATTCAATCCCCAGGGCTGTGCTGAGTTTGTAGAATGCCACCACAGTTGCTGGTGTAGGCTTCCAATTGGTTTCAGTGTTAAGAAAAGTGAAATCAGCTTGGATTCCGGCTTTTATCTTTCCCTCCTATTGAATGAATAGAAATCAGGTGAAGGGAGGATAATAATAATAATAATTATCCTCGCGTTTGATATAGCGCTTTTCACATCTTCTAGACGTCTCAAAGTGCTTCACAGAATATACTGTAAAGTGAATTGACTGTATATTTTATGGGCGAAACACAGCAGCCAATTGCCCGTCGTGAATTGAATGACCAAATTATTAATGTTTGTTGAGTTTATTATCAGACGTATGATATAAGGAAACTTGCCCAAGGTATTGCCATGCCTGGAATTGAACGCAGGTCTCTCATTTGTATGGTGAGTGCTCTAACCACTGAGCAACAGGATAATCGATGATTCTCTCCCCGCTCAGTTGACTTTCCTTCTAGCACATGAGTTGTCAAGTGTCACAAGTGAATAAATGTACCACAGGACAGCCAACATCTATACACTATGATAAGAGGAGAGGAAGCAAGAAATAGTGGAGGAGAAAAGTGACACGAAAGGGAAAGTTTTTTTTAAATTCAGAGTTTGTTCATTGAGTAATTTGAGAGAGGGGGACAGCTGCATGTCTGGCACCTGCAGAAAATCCATCACCGTGCTCTAGAGTATCCAAACCAAACTGAAATTTCCATGTATCCCACCGACACAAGGAATGGTATGCACGCCCTCACGCTGGAGGGAGGTCACCCTGCTTACCTAATTCTGGAAAGTATTAGGCGCAAGTTGGCAAGAGCCAAGGCGTGGGAACCCTAGAGTCTGTTAGGGTAACTGCTGGAGTAAATCATGAAGATTTAGATCTTTGGAGTAACGGACAATAAATCATTTGATGTTCATATTTATCAGATACTTTTTTTTTCCTTAATCAAAACATTTCCATTCAGTCCCAATTACATCAACTATTGCAAGAACACATTCAAGAGCTAACATCCAGGTCATCTCGCAGGTTCCTTAGAACATAAATATAAATGTCGCCTTCAATAAAACCACACCAAATTCACTTAGCAAATGAACTTGAAAGCATCCTATCCAGATCATAATAATAATTCTTGCATTTGCAAAAAAGTTTGTAGACAATCCATCAGTATACCTTTAGTAATGTCCCTGTAGTATCATCCAGTGCCAAGATAACCAATCGCATCAAACTAAAGTGGATCACACCATAAGGTCAATGGAACATCACAAGGTAATGATTACATTGTACACTTGCATGGGGTAGGGTACATTGTACACTTGTGTTCTGAATGGCTTAGTAATGGAGTGAGTTCTGGCAAGCTATCAGATAGACTGTTTATGTAGCAAGAAAACAGTTACACAATTTATTCAGGACTCCAAAAATAACTCATTCAAAAAGAGTTTGTGGACACATTTCCAATCCACTCAGCCTGGTATCTGCATCCGCACAGAACAGACTGAACACTAGTACTGAACTAATCTGTTACATTTCACAAGGGCTCCATTCACAAAAATCTCGCTGTAAATTATTTTTCTCTTCCTCGACTAACTAATGATATTCCTCCCATGGGAATATCATTTGGTCAAAAATATGAAAACAACCAGATAAATTTTTACAAGTTCATATCAGCACATGCACAATTTTATATGCCAAACTATTAAAGTGGGAACAGAAAGTATAAATTATTGAGCCGCTAAAAAAAAAGCCAATTAACAGGAAAGTTTATTCTGAGGAGTTTAGACTAATGTTTAATTCCAATGGAAATTTCTGTCTGTTAAGCAAAAATGTACGAAATCAACAACTCAGGAAAAACAGCTTCATGATAGTACATTTTTGATTAAGAGGGAATATATTCTATAATTCTGGAACTCCATCCCAGTCACTCTGCCTCGCCCCCTACCTTACCTCCTTCAACCTTGCCTTCATCACCCTTCTACTCCTACCCTCCTGATCTCAACCACCAGCTCAGGTGTGGGCCCTTGACTCTCCAGCACCTTGGGACGTTGTCCTGACATGAAAGCCACCACAAAAAATCAAATTGTTTCTATCACATTGTTGTGACTAAATAGGCCTGTGATACAAAAGCAAATCACAATTTTATTTCTCGTACCTTTAACAATAGAACTACAGGAATGTACTGCACAATAGGAGATCATTCTGCCCATTTTCCGTGTTGATATTTACCCCTCCGAGTGCCATCCTTCCTAACCCCAATTCTGTTTTCCCCATCTTACAATAATCAAATCTGTTCGTTAGATATCAGACACAAGCATTTTATGAAACGCACAAAAACAAGGCAAAAATCAATATAGCTAAGTCAGCTAAACTAACCACTACTGTGATTCTCACCAGTTACACATCTTTCTTACTCTTGTGAGATACATTAAAATTAAGATACATGTCAATTAAAACCAAGTTCTTACACAGTTTATGAAGGGAGCCACACTGTGTTCAGTAATTATTTTGTCAATGCTAATGCATGTTTCAGAGAGCTGAATGCTTCATTGGATGATGATAGCTCAACCAATCACTGAATGAGTCTGTGCAGCACCAAACCTGCGGCCTGGAATTCGAATGGTTACCAATCGCATCCCATGTGGCTGCATCCTGACAAAAACTATCCTAACACTGACAGCTCAGTGAATATCCTGTTAGGAAGACAACGCTTATTTTAGATTTATTATAAAAGAAATGTGCTTTAATATGCCATATGTTGGAATATCTCAAAGGTATATGCTTTATAATAACCAAGTGCTATGGGACGTTACCTCGCGTGAAGGGTGCTATATGAATGAAAGTTGTAGGCTTTTAAACAATATAAAACATTAGCACTTATTTAAACTCAAGCACAGCTACTATGACATAATAATCCTTGCATTTGATATAACACGTCTTCTAGTCATCTCAAAGCGCTTCACAGAATATGCTGTAAAGTGAACTGATTGTACAGTAAAAGCCCGTTTATCCAGCACCTGCGGGACCTGGCCAATGCAGTTAAAGCGCGTGCCGGATATTCAGCTGAAAACCCAACACAATTTTTTTTTTAAAAAATTAAATAACAAATTTAAGTTACATTTTTTAAAAATATACCATATTAATAATAGACTAAATGATAACAGAATACTGTATGGATACTTACCAATAAAGCAATAAAAATCGATTACAGTCTATGAACACAGCACACAATCAAAGGGGTACTCTCCTTTTATTCTTTCTCTCTCCCTTTCACACACACAGTCAGTCTGGCACCTCAATGGCTCCAAACTCCCGTCCACTCTCATTTTCCATCTAAATTAATCAACTCACCCTCCCCCTCTCTACCCTCCTCTCCCCCACCTCTCTCTTTCTCCCCCCCACCTCTTTCCCTCTCTTTCCCTCTGTCCCCCCCTGCATTCGAACAATGCTCTGCCTGCATTCGAATAAAGGTGTCCCACTTGTACAGCGAACGCTCTAACCACTGAGCTACAGGACTCCATGAATCAGGAGTGGGTGCAATAACCCAACAATAACAAGATTCCTCTGTTCACCCTACCAGTTAAAACCATTTTCAGAATCAGCTTGGACTCACTGTTCTCATCTCTCCTCTGGCCTGCCACATTCCCATTGCTCTTTGGAAAATACAATAAAAATATTACGCCACTTCATTTGAAGATGGACAATATCGCTCCAGTAGCAATAAAATGTTGAATTTATTTCAGAAAAGTGAAAGCCATAATTCATGTTGACATATTATTGCACTACAGAGGCCTCACTAATAAATGAAATCGACCTACTCACACATCACTGGGATAGATCAGAGCTTTGAGAAAAGATGAGAACAAGAGTTTCAATGTGCTAATAAAAGCCTCAAAGACCCCAGAATTCACCAGACACTTAGGATTAACTTCCACATGTTTGCAGATCATTTCTGCTTTGAAGTGCTGTGAGATGTCTGGAAGATGTGACAAGAACTATATCAAATACAAGAATCACTATTATCAAACCTAAACGTATTCTCTGTCCCTTAACTCATTCTTGATGCCAGGTCTACTGATGTTCTGCCACACTTGAATAATAATAATAATCCTTGCATTTGAGTTTGGTGTCTTTTTACATCCTCGAGCTGTCTCAAAGCGCTTCACAGAATATACTGTAAAGTGAATTGACTGTATATTTTGAGGGCAAAACGTGGCGGCTAATTGGGCATTACAGTGTCCACAAATAGGGTCGAGTGACCATTTTTTGTGTGGAATGTGCAGTAAAGAAATTTGTCCAACATTTCATCTGCTGGGAATCATACCCAGGTCATCTTGCTTGCAGGATGAGTTCTCTTACTACTATGCTACAGGATTCCACGAAGGCCAGGATGACTCAATTTCTTGCACCTCGTAAATGACAAGACAAAATCCATCCTCCTAAATTAACTTCAACTGACCCAAAACAACAACAACAACAACAAATTACATTTATAGAGCGCCTTTCACGTCGGGAGGACGTTCCAAGGCGCTGCACAGGAGGCGTGTGACCCGAGCTGAGAGGGGAGTGTTTGGGAAGGGGTGAAACACGAAGGGGAGGTAAAAGAGATCGGGGTGGAACAAAAGGCACGATCGAAGAGGAAAGTCTTCAAACCGGCCTTGAAAGAGGAAAGTCTTCAAACCGGCCTTGAAAGAGGAAAGGGAAGAAACGAAACGGAGGGATTGAGGGATGGCATTCCATAGGGTGGGAGCGGAGAAACTGAAGGCCCGGCCTCCGATGCTGGGGCGGTTTGGGCGGGGGGCTTGGAGCAGGCCAAGTCCTGTTGAACGGAGGGTCCGGGTGGGCTTGTAGGGGGAGAGTAGATTGGTTAAATAGGGCAGGGCAAGGCCGTGTAAGGCCTTGTAGGTGAGGACGAGGATCTTGAACTCGATCCTCTGGAGGATGGGGAGCCAGTGGAGACGGGCGAGGGTGGGGGTTATGTGGTCGCGGAGGTGGGTGCGGGATAGTACACGGGCTGCAGAGTTTTGGATGACCTACAGCCTGTGAATGGAGGAACTGGGGAGGCCGACGAGGAGAGAGTTTCCGTAGTCCAGCCGTGAGGTGATGTATGCGTGCACAAGTGTTTCGGCAGCGCGGGGGGTGAGATAGTTGCGGAGCCTGGCAATGTTGCGCAGGTGGAAATAAGCGGTGCCGGTCAAGGCGCGGATGTTGGGGAGGAAGGAAAGTTTTTGATCGAACATGATGCCGAGGTTCCTGATTGGCTTTGTAAGGTGGAGAGTGCAGCCTTGGATATTGAGGCTGGCAGCGCCCGATGTGCGGAGGCGCTGGCTTGAGCCAATCAGGAGGGCCTCGGTCTTACTCACGTTCAATTGCAAAAAGTTGTCCCTCGTCCAGGACTCGATGTCGGACAGACATGCTGTCAGAACATCGATGGTCTGGGGGTTGAGGGATGAGGCAGAAAGGTACAACTGGGTGTCGTCCGCATACATGTGGAAATTTACCCCATGTTTGCGGATGACGTCGCCCAGAGGGAGCGTGTAAAGGGTGAAAAGGAGGGGGCCTAAAACAGAGCCCTGAGGGACGCCGTGAGAAACTGTGCGGGGGTTTGAAGAAAAACCGTTGGAAGAAACAAAATATAAACGGTGGGTCAAATAAGAATGGAACCAGTCAAGGACTCTGCCTTGAAGGTTGAGGTGGGAGGAAAGACGTTGAAGGAGGATGGTGTGATCGACTGTGTCGAACGCAGCAGACAGGTCAAGGAGGACGAGGAGGCAAAGGGAGCCCTGGTCACAGGCGGTTAGGATGTCATTTGTGACCTTAACCAGGGCAGTTTCTGTGCTGTGGATAGGGCGGAAACCTGATTGGAGGGGTTCAAAAAGTGAGCGAGTTGAAAGGAAAGAGCGGAGCTGGGAGGCAACCACTCTTTCAAGGACCTTGGATAGAAACGGGAGGTTGGAGATGGGTCGATAACTTGATGGTTGCGACGCATCAAGGGAGGGTTTCTTCAGGATAGGGGTTGATGGTGGCTGTTTTAAGGGAGGTAGGGACGGTGCCTGAGGAGAGGGAAAGGTTAATGGTGTCAGAAATGAACGGGGCTAACAAATGGAGCTGGGTGCGGAGGAGGGGGGTGGGGATGGGGTCCAACGAGCACGTGGTGGGTTTCATGGAGGTAATTGTTTTTGTGACTGAAAGCGGGGTGGTGGGGTTGAAAGTGTGAAATGGGGGGTGAGTAGGGGTTGAGGTAACTGATGAGGGCGCGGAGGTGGAGGAGTGGTGGGGGGGAGGAAACCGCAGAGCGGATTTTCTCAATTTTGGAAAAACAGTCACCCACTGGCTGGAAGTACAGAATATGTTCCAAGAGAGTTGTAAAGTAGATAGAAAACACAATCTCAAATGTGTGCTAAATATGGTTCAGGGGTTCAATTGTATTTAATTTGAAAAATAATTAAATTTGGACGCCGCGTTTTCGCCCACAAATATACAGTTAATTTTCCTACTTTCCTTCCCCAAACTCTGCGAAGCGCTTTGGGACGTCGATAAGACATGGAAAGCGCTATATAAACTTAAGGATTACTTACTTACTTAAAGACACCAAACAGAACCTATAGTGCGACACTTCAACTGGGAAAATGCATAAATAGATGTTTGAGAGCAGAATGTACTGTAAAGTTTAATGACTCTATTTTGTGTGCGAACACAGTCAATTTGCACACAGCTATGGAGTGAGTGACCAATTTTATCTGAGGAACTATTAGCCAGGACACAAGACACTAGAACAAACAAGTTATTCAAAGTCTTTACTTTAGATCCTGTTGAATGCCTGGTATTTCAATAGCTGCTCTTGACGCTAGAAAATTGACTTCCAGAGTGCGACACACACATATACACACTCACACACACACACACACTAGACAGTTCCCTTTAGGTACGAGCAGCCAAGCTGGTTTGCTTTTTTGTGTGATGGACAGCTCCCAAACTACAGAAAAATGCAAATGAAAAATGTTGTTATTTTTTAATGTCTGAATGTCATCAAGGGGCAGCTAAACTACTCTTGCAAAACATTCTGGGTGCTTAATCAAAAGCAGAACTGACAAAAGATATATATATATATATACAAAACTGGGGGAATGGAGGAATGACTAGAAACATAAGAGACTGAAACTAATCAAATACGTCTGAACATTCATTAAACAAACAAAAACAAGTTCCAAGGTCAGCATGGCTGGTTTGGGGATTAAAAATTGATACTTGGTAGGATTTGCTCATCTTCTGGAGGTGTTGGACTTTATGACGGACATTAATAAAACATTAAATAAACTTTCTCTGTATTTTGGAGTCAAAGCGAATGTGCTCCAGCTAAGATACCAGAGGAATGAAGGTCTCTAAATGAAACACATTATTTCACCAATTATTGGTACAGATGAACCAAAATGTCACCAATTTATTGGCACAGAGGAATAATAGTAGTTGGACCACAATACTGAAGAAAATGCCACTAATCAGTGTAGGTTTTGTAGCAAATCTTTGCTAGATAATCTTCCCTGAATCACCATCGCCCCTCACACAAATTCATGAATTTTCTTTAAAGAAAGGAAGGTTGACTGTTCACTGAATATCTCTGCGGCACACAAACCCAAATGTTGGTGTGCAGGATGGCAAAGAGATAATGGCACAGGAATGCTTTTGGTCGAGATTATTCATCATCATCAACGTAAATCTAAATCATTCATTTATCTGGTGCTTCCAAGTTATTTCATCTTAGTCTCTGCCTATCAATGAGATCCAAGATTATAGTATTCTTCTCAAAAACAGCTTTGGAGGTTATGTTAATAATTTAAATATTAGAACAGAGAAGGGGTAATTTCCAAATTAAGTCCGATAGCCACATGGTAATCACTTTTCCCCCATTACAAACTGCTCGATACTTCAATGGTACAGTGCAGATACCAGCAATTCCATGAAAATACCAACAAAAACTATATAAACCCTAACTTCCAAATAAATATCTGCAATGTAAATACCTACCATTTGATATATAATAACTCACAGAATTGTTATATATCAGAGAGTTGTGGTGACACACAACCCACCACAGTTGAGTTTTTCTGACTGGTGGGAAGTGTACAGTGGCATCCCCCGGGGCTCGGTATTGGGACTACTGCTCTTTTTAATTTATATTAACGATCTGGACTTGGGTATAGGGAGTACCATTTCCAAGTTTGTACATGACACAAAGTTAGGAAAAATAGTAAATAATGAGATAGTAGCCATCTGCAAGTAGCTATATAGACCAAATGGAAAAAATAGGCAGACACATGGCAAATTAAATTTAATGTAGAGAAATGTGAGGTGATGCATTTTGGGAGGAGAAATGATGGGAAGCAATATAGGTTAGCTAGTACAATTTTAAGGGGTGTGAAGGAACAGAGAGACCTGGGGGTTTGTGTAGGTAATTCTTTGAAGGTGGCAGGACAGGTAGACAGGGCTGTTAAAAAAGCATATGGGATACTAGGCTTTTAAATAGGGGCAGAGTACAAAAGTCTGGAAGTCCTGACTAACCTCTATAAAACTTTGGTTAGGCCTCAGATGGATTATTGTGTTCAATTCTGGTCACCACACTTCAGGAAGGATGTTAAGGCTTTGGAAAGCGTGCAGAGGAGATTCACCAGGATGGTACCAGGAATGAGGGACTTCAGCTATGAGGAAAGGCTAGAGAGGCTAGGTTTATTCTCATTAGAACAGAGAAGGTTACGAGGAGACCTAATAGAGGTTTTCAAAATGATGCGGGGATTCGACAGAGTAAACAAGCAAAAACTGTTTTCATTGGTGGGCGTATCAGTGACTCGTGGTCACAGATGTAAAATAGTTTCAAAAAGAAACAGAGAGGAGCTAAGCAGAGGTTTTTTCACTCAGCGAGTTATTCAAATCTGGAATGCATTGCCTAAAAAGGTGGTGGAGGCCGATTCAATAACAACTTTTAAAAGAGAGGTACACATTATTTGGGGAGGATGGGTTTGCGCGGTTATGGGGAGACAGCTGGGGAGTAGGATTGAATTACTCTTTTAAAAGAGCCGGCACAGACTCGATGGGCCGAATGGCCTTTTTTTGTGCCGTAAGATTCTATGATTCTATAATACAGTGCCCTACAAATGGTACAGCATCCCGAAGCATTGGCAGAGCTGCTCAATGAGCTGGGAGGAGGACAATAAGCACAGCAAAGAGGAAGGTCTCCAGCGTTTTTTTGGAAAGGGAATGGGGGGGGGGGGGGCAAGGCAGAGTGACTTAAGAGAGAGAATAGCAAAGTTTCAGGTCATAGGGGCAGAAAGCACTGCCCACCGATGGTGGAGCAGAGAGGATGAGAGACAAGCGGGAGGCCCGGGTCAGCCGAGTGGAGGCGACGTAGTGGGGGAGTGGTCGACAGGTCAGGAGGTCGGAGAGGTATGGAGGAGCCAGAGCATGAAGGTAAACCACTGTGAGGATCTTCAAGTTGAATATCTTAACAAGTTGAAGTCACAAAAATTAATTAGTTTGAAATGTAGCCAATTTTCTTCAAGTAAAGATGGCAGCTACAAATTATACAGTCAAATTAACTTTATAGTACATTCTGTGAAGTGCTTTGAGACGTCTTGAAGACCTGATAAGGCACTATATCAAATGCAAAGATTATAACTAATTATGTCAGTAACATCTCACACACAGAAAATGGTATAATAAACAATTAATCAGATATGTGAATTTGGAGAAGGGGTGAGAAACTATCGGTAAAGAAACCAGGCAAACCTTTTGTTCTTTAGAACGCATCTGAACAAGCAAATGGGACTCTGGTTTCAAGTCTCATCCGAAGTTGACATATGTATGCTGTTTGTCTATTATGGTTATTATACTGTAACCACACAAGTACACGGGATTAATGGACAAATAACCTTTCATATTGCATTGGCTTCTCAAAGTATTTAACAATACTAACTTGGGGGCAGGGCAGAAAGATAAACAAAAAGGGAGATGAGGGGAAATATCACTGGACATTGTAATAGAACAAATGGGCTGGGTTATCTGCTCCCTTCCAGTGAAAGAGGTTGCACAGGTAAGGTGGAGCGAGGCTGTAGAGGCCTTAAAATGTAAGGATGAGGATTTTGAATTTGATCCATTGGGGATGTGGAGCTGAGCTAGGATGGGGATGATCGGCTCGCAGAACCTGGTGTGGGAGAGGACTTAGGCTGCAGAGTTGTGGATTGTCTGCAGCTCATATAATAGTTTGGAAGTCTGGTAAGCAGGACATTGGCATAGTCAGCCTGGACATGATGAAAGATAATTATTGATAAAGACAGTTACTGTCAAACATATTGATTGATTTTGGTTACAAACCCAGATGCTGTAAGCATCCACTATGTGAAGGACCAATAAATCTGAAAGATAATAGTGGTATTATTCTTGGCCATTAAGATGAACTTTATAGAGCGGAAGGAAGTGGCAGCTGGTAAGAGGTGGAGCCTGCACTGGTCACGCTGCTAATGGTAAGGTAGAATATGCCGATAGTATTAATGCTGAGTTACTAAAAGATAATTACTAAAAGATTGTGGAGTCCTGTAGCTCAGTGGTTAGAGTACTCACTTACAAGCGTGAGACCTGTGTTCAAATCCAAGCAGATCTTGGCAAGTTTCCTTACTCCACACGCCTAATAATCCCTCCAAAAAAACCACATGAATAAAAAAAATTGGTCATTTCAATCCACGACTGTTTGTGGGATACTGCTGTGCGCAATTGGCTATCGCATTTCGCCCACAAATATACTCAATTCACTGTACAGTATATTCTGTGAAGAGCTTTGAGATGTTGATAAAATGTGAAAGGCGCTATATCAAATGCAAGGATTATTATTATTATTAGAGGGGAAAATGGCGCAGAATCAATGCCAGGAACTGCCAACTCACTCAGTGAATTCAGTCTGATCTAGAGTGGAATCTATCATAAGAAGTGAGAACCAGAACCACAGAAGAATTTCAACAATTTTAGTGGCTCTTAATGGTACATTGGGGCAGACCACTGCTTAAATGGGAGTTTAAAATGTTCCTTTTTTTTGTGAGAAATTTGTGGGCAGCTTGAGGCTTTCCATCAAGTAACAAGCCACCAAAGATCAAGGGAAATCCATCTTCATTGTACATCAATCAAAGTTTATGATTGAGGACCTCATGAAGAAGTTGGAAGCTGTGGAGTAAATGGTAAAATCTTTTATCTGGAATACTGTATGTATTTCAGCTCTACGATCTGCGTCAGTATTTGATGCGAGACATTAAATCCAGGTCTTGCATGCCAGTTAAAGATACCATGGCACAATACAAAAAGAGAAGGTAGTTTCTCCAAATGGAGCCCTGTAGCTCAGTGGTTTGAGCACTGCCTCACAAATAGGTTTGCTTCCTGGTAGGGAGAAATGTTGGGCAAGTTTGCTTACTCCACACACCCCGGTTTATCCACCAGTAGGTAGGAACCCAGGTTGTGAGTCGATGGGGCTTTTCTGGGGATAATAACCCTAAAAAAAAATGTGGTCACTCAATCTGTTTGTGAGACACTGCATTGAGCAATTGGCTACCACGTTTTGTCCACAAATATACAGTCAACTCACCTTACAATATATTCTGTGAAGTACTTTGGGACGTCCAGAAGACATGAAAAGCACTATATCAAATACAATTCTTATATTGTATATTAGTAAAATTTGCTATGTGCTTTCATAAAACTTGGATTTGTTCCTAATGTTAGATCAAGTTAAAGTTCCATCAGACTCTTTGTCTATCTATCCTCCAAAGCAAAGACTCCTTGAAGCTAAACTGACTCCAAGGTAACAATGCTCTCAATGGAACATCTAGCCCATCCTCTGTGTCGGTTTCTAGTCGAGGTCTGAGCCAGCTAGGTCCGCAGTACTCCAGAGCACTGATGATAACAGCAAAGCCAGCCTGGATCATCAACAGGACTTGGAAAAACAGAGCAGTCCCTGGGGCAGAGATTTTCTCCACTAAGCTCCTGTTACCCCACAAGCCAAAGATCTAATGGATAGGGTAGGCCTACCTGAACATATAGATGGAATCTTTTCAGTTTCAAAAAAATTTCCACTTGGAACTCAGTCTGGTTTCGATACATTTAATTACCGTGATGTGTCAAGAGACATCCAGCTGACAGAAAAAAACTGTTGACTTTTATTGTCCAGTTCCAAAGCTAGCCGATGTGCAGAACTCCAAGACACTGTCCTACATAAAGAGCACAGTACAAATGTAAGTTTGCATTGGTCACATTCACTGAACCATGCCACTGACTGACTTTTGGATCATTAGGTGTTCACCAATGTCATCTCCTGATATCCAGTGACCCAGAAATTTGGCATTATCATTTCTGACAAAAAAAAGTAATTTACTGTTTGGCGTAGAAACTGACATTAGATATTTTTCACTATCAGAACCAGCCCGCAGGCTGCATGTATGCAGTCAAACCAGGTATCATGCTTCAATTTAGGATTTTATGGATCCACAAAATAAGGCTCCACTGGAGTTATAGTCCACAAAATATGCAGTCAACTCACTTCACTGTGTAATCTGTAAAGCGCATTGAGATGTCTCGAAAATGTGATAAGGTGCTATATCAAATGCAAGGATTATTATTGTTATTAGCGAGATTAATGCTCTTCTAATTTCTGCAGAGAAGTTTTTGGAGGTGATAGGATCGAAGTGTTATTATAATAATCCTTACCATTTGATGTCATCACATCGGCAAAACGTCTCAAATTATTTCACAGAATATACTGTAAAGTGAATTGAGTGTATATTTTGCGGGCACAGCAGTATCCAACAAACTGTTGTGAAATGAGAGACCAAATAATTTATTTTTTAAAGTGATTGTTACCCCAGGAAATGCGATCTGCCTATCTATCAATGAACAACTGGGTTCCTGCTCACTGCCAGGTAAACAGAGATGTATGGACGAAGGAAACTTACCCAATATTTTGCACTGCCCATGAATTGAACTCAGATCCTCTTGCTTGTGAGTCGAGTGCTCTAACCACTAACTTGTTATAACTATTGTTATCACAAATATATGATTACTATATTTATAATCTCTAATTACTAAGATACAAAATTTGATTTGAAGTTAATGAAAGGGTTTGAGTAAATTAATTGTGAAAAACTCTTTCCACTGGGAGGGAACTTAAGGACAAGAGGGTGTGAATTCAAGATTGCCACGTGGGGAGTAAAATAATCTTAATTTCCAGAGGGTGGTTTATATTGAATGATTTACCAAGGGTGGTGGTTAGAACAGAGTGGAAGGGGATTTAATGGGTACAGGGGGAAAAATGGGAATTGGCAATACAATGGATGGCTTCTTGAAGAAGCCAATAGCAAACCAAAAAACAAAGATTTCTAAACATACTTTGTGTGCGGTTGGCCAGGCTCCCTGAGCAATCCAGTCTGCTCTTATACAGTTACAGTGCTTGTATTACATTACACCTCAACAGATTTGGTAGAAGTTCAAATTAATTTAGCAAACAATTATCTATACAGCCAATCCAACATTATATTCCTATGCAACCACATTATCGCAGAATAAAAGTTAAGAGGTGCTACAATTAACATACTTTGACAGGTAACTAGAAACCGCATAAGGTTTCGATGCAGTTTATTTATTGTTAGAATGGGCTCTGACTGCATTGTTGCCATGTCTGTGTCTATGTGTGTAATAAAAATGTGAGATTGTTGCTCTCTGTAAGGATGGCCAGAGAGGAAACGAGACGTGTCATCTTTACCCCTCAACCCCCCCCACCCCCCGGACAACTACAACTACCCTCCCCCAGGAGTCCCCTCCTCCCCTCCTCTCAGTTTCCCACTCCCCTAACCTCAGTGCTACCCCTCACGTCAGTTGCTTTCCCCCGCCCCCACCCCCCAGTGCCCCCCCTCCAGCCTCCCCTCACCACACCCCAGTGTCCCCCCTCCAGCCTCCCCCCCCCACCCCCCAGTGCCCCCACTCCAGCCTCCCCCCCCCACCACCCCCCAGTGACCCCCCTCCAGCCTCCACCCCCCAGTGCCCCCCCTCCAGCCTCCCCCCCCACCCCCCAGTGCCCCCACTCCAGCCTCCCCCCCCACCACCCCCCAGTGCCCCCCCTCCAGCCTCCACCCCCCAGTAACCCCCCTCCAGCCTCCCCCCCCCACCCCCCAGTGCCCCCCCTCCAGCCTCCCCCCCCACCACCCCCAGTGCCCCCCCTCCAGCCTCCACCCCCCAGTGCCCCCCCTCCAGCCTCCCCACCCCCCAGTGCCCCCCCTCCAGCCTCCCCACCCCCCAGTGCCCCCCCTCCAGCCTCCCCCCCACCACCCCCCTCCAGCCTCCCCCCCCACCCCCCAGTGCCCCCCCTCCAGCCTCCCCACCCCCCAGTGCCCCCCCTCCAGCCTCCCCCCCCACCACCCCCCCTCCAGCCTCCCCCCCCCACCCCCCAGTGCCCCCCCTCCAGCCTCCCCCCCCCACCCCCCAGTGCCCCCCCTCCAGCCTCCCCCCCCCACCCCCCAGTGCCCCCCCTCCAGCCTCCCCCCCCACACCCCCAGTGCCTCCCCCCACCCACCCCCCCACTCCAGCCTCACACCCCCCACCCCCCCCACACCACTGTGCCCCCCTCCAGCCTCCCCCCCACCCCCCAGTGCCCCCCCCCCCCCACTAAACCCACCAGGCCTCTCACAGAGCCTCCCCCACCACCCCCCGGCCTCCCCCCCACCACCTCTCAGGGACTCCCCTCAGTCCCCCACCCCCCAGTGCCTCCCCCTCACCCCCCCACCCCCAGTGCCTCACTCCCTTCCCCTCAGGGTCTCCCCCCACCCCAGGGCCTCCCATTACCTTTAAAAGGACGAAAAACTCGAACATTCTCCTGAAGGACGGAGGGAAAACTCTGGCGTAAGTCACGGCCATCTTGAAGAAGAGCGCGTGGAACAGGCGGTCGCGGACATTGATGAGCGGGTTCGGGTTGTTGTTCCGCGCCCGGTTCGCGTTGTTGTTGTTGTTGTTGGGCTGATTTTCCGACATTTTGTTCCTGCCCCCCGCTTCCAGGCCTCGGCCGCCACTCAAACTAGAAAGCGGGGCTTTTGGGGCCTAGGCTCCGGCGGCGCCTCTTGTTTCCTCTCTCCGGCCGCGATCTCTCCCCACCTCCGCTGTCTCTGTCACTCTCTCTCCTCTCGGGGCCTCCCGTCCAGACGCGCTCAAAGCCTCGTCTCTCCCTCCTTCTCTGTATCTCTCAGGAACCGCCGTCCATCTCGCTCCGCTTCCCACAGCGCTGCGCCTGCAAACAGCGCCTCCCCGCACAGCGCCGCCCGCTGGTCAGGATCACTGGGGAAGCGACAGCGCCGCCCACTGGCCAGGAGGACTGTGTGAGCAGCAGCAACAACAACAACTTGGATTTATATAGCGCCCTCCACGCTAGGCTGTGTCTGAGAGGCTTCCCAATAGCAGAGCCTGGGATCGAGTCAGGGGAAAAAGGTGACCATAGGCACGATTGAACAGAAAGGTCTTCAAATAAGACCTGAAGATGGAAAAGAAGGTGGCGAGACAAAGGGAGTGGGGGAGGGAGTTCCAGAGCCTTGGGGCGTAGTGACTGAAGGCATGGCCGCCGATGGTGGAGCGGAGGATTCTCGGGACAAGGAGGAGGCCAGACCCGGTGGACGGGCAATGCGTCGAAGATGGAAGAAAGTGGTGCAGATGAGGGAGCTGATGTCGGTAAGGAAGGATCATTGGGGGTCGAAGTTTACCCCGTGTTTGTGGATGACATCACCAAGAGGGAGCGACAACAACAACAACTTTGATTTATACAGCGCCCTCCACGCCGGCACCTCAGAGCGCTTCACAATAACGGATCCCTGGACTGAGTCAGGGCCAGGGGTAGAAAGGTGACCAAAGGCGCTGTCAAAAGCATATAGATTAGGAAGAGAAGGGGGCCAAGCATGGATCCTCGGCGTACTCTGCAGGTAACCAGGCGAAAGTGAGAGAAAAACCGTTTGCAGAGATGTAGAGTGCTGGTTCAGAGTGCTGGTGGTTTGTGAGGTAGGACTCGAACCAAGTGAATGCGGTACCATTGACGGAGGATCGGTGGTGGACGAGGATGGTATGATCGGCTGTGTCAAAGGCGGCAGAGAGGTCCAGGCGGACAAAGAGGCAGAGGGAGCCCTGGTCTCTGATAGAGAGGGCAGAATTTGGCCTGGAGGGGTTCAAGTAGGGTGTGGAGGGAGAGATGTGCACGGAGTTGGTTGGCAACAACGCGTTCTAAAACTTGCAATGGCAGGTTTGAGATAAGGCAGAAGTTGCTGGGGTTGGAGGGATCGAGGGTAGGTTTTTTGAGGTGGTCAGCAGTTTTAAGTGGTGTGGGGGATGCGGGTGGGGGTACTGATCCTGAGGAGAGAGCCTGGTTAATGGTGTTTGCCAGCAGTGGGAGCTGGGTGATCAGCAAGTTGGTGGGAAGGGGGTTGAGGCAGCAGGTGGTCGGTTTCATGGTGGTGATGAGGGATGAGTGGGAGAAAGGAGAGATGGGGAAGAAGGAATGTAGGATGGAGGTCATGGTAGGAGCCGAGGATGGAGCGGGTGAGGGAGATGGAATGGAGGAAGTAAGGTACAGCTGGGTGTCGTCCGCATACATGTGGAAATTTACCCCATGTTTGCGGATGACATCGCCCAGAGGGAGCGTGTAAAGGGTGAAAAGGAGGGGGCCGAGGACAGAGCTCTGAGGGACGCCGTGAGAAACTTTACACTTTGTTTCTTCCAACGGTTTTTCCTCAAACCCCCGCACAGTTTCTCACGGCGTCCCTCAGGGCTCTGTCCTCGGCCCCCTCCTTTTCACCCTTTACACGCTCCCTCTGGGCGATGTCATCCGCAAACATGGGGTAAATTTCCACATGTATGCGGACGACACCCAGCTGTACCTTTCTGCCTCATCCCTCAACCCCCAGACCATCGATGTTCTGACAGCATGTCTGTCCGACATTGAGTCCTGGACGAGGGACAACTTCCTGCAATTGAACGTGAATAAGACCGAGGCCCTCCTGATCGGCTCAAGCCAGCGCCTCCGCACATCGGGCACTGCCAGCCTCAACATCCAAGGCTGCACTCTCCACCTCACAAAGCCAATCAGGAACCTCGGCATCATGTTCGATCAAAAACTCTCCTTCCTCCCCCACATCCGTGCCTTGACCGGCACCGCTTATTTCCACCTGCGCAACATTGCCAGGCTCCGCAACTATCTTACCCCCCGCGCTACCGAAACACTCGTGCACGCGTACATCACCTCGAGGCTGGACTATGGAAACTCTCTCCTTGTTGGCCTCCCCAGTTCCTCCATTCACAGGCTGCAGGCCATCCAAAACTCTGCAGCCCGTGTACTATCCCACACCCGCCTCCGCGACCACATAACCCCCACCCTCGCCCGTCTCCACTGGCTCCCCATTCTCCAGAGGATCGAGTTCAAGATCCTCGTCCTCACCTTTAAGGCCTTACATGGCCTTGCCCCGCCCTATTTAACCGATCTACTTTCCCCCTACAAGCCCACCCGGACCCTCCGTTCAGCAGGACTTGGCCTGCTCCAAACCGCTCGCCCGAACCGCCCCACCATCGGAGGCCAGGCCTTCAGTTTCTCCGCTCCCACCCTATGGAATGCCATCCCCCAATCCCTCCGTCTCGTTTCTTCCCTTTCCTCTTTCAAGGCCGGTTTGAAGACTTTCCTCTTCGACCGTGACTTTTGTTCCACCCCGAATTTTTCGTGTCTCACCCCTTCCCAAACACTCACCTCCCAGCTCGGGTCACATGCCTCCTGTGCAGCGCCTTGTGACGTCCTCCCGACGTGAAAGGCGCTCTATAAATGTAATTTGTTGTTGTTGTTGTTGCCAGGCGGATGTTATTGATTTTGGTGGTAAGGACATCCATGACCTTCTTGCACTTGGCGTTGGATGTCAACAGAGCCACCTGCAAGATTTACACCTGCACACCTGCACACAGGTGATTTTCACAGCGCCCTGCATGTGGAGTAGCGTCTCGGAGCACTTCACAGTGGTGTGGCTTGACACCGAACCAGAAAGGGAGGTTGAGGTGACTCAACTGACAAATAATAATTGACAGTCATTGTCTTCGCAAGATCACAAGATCAGTTTGGATAAAGAAACTTCAGCCCATTTTATTTCATCTTTCTACCTCACCGTCTCCATCTTCCCATCACAGCATCAAAACTGCTTTTAAATCAGTCCAGTTTTCAGGTCTCAACCATCCTTGATAACTTATTGACATTCATTGTTGGTGGGGTCTTTAGACTTATGGTATTAAAATTGTCAGCGCAGGGAACCTTGTTCAAAAAGTCGCTTTGTTGGTGCTACAAGAGCAGTGATTCGTACATCTAATCATTGAAAGTTGTGCTTATTAATAAAAAGTTCAGATTCTCCCTTGTCCTGTAGCTATATGGTACCTTGTGTATTCAATATACAACAGTTTGTGGTCCACCAATATCCAACAATTTGTGCGCAATTGGCTGCCGCATTTCGCCCACAAATATACAGTCAACTGACTTTACAGTATATTCTGTGAAGCGCTTTGAGACATCTGAAAGATGTGCCAGCTATATCAAATGCAAGGATTATTGTTATTCCAGAAGTTAATTATTCTGGTAAAGACAACCTTGCTGGTGCCTGCCCTGCGCCTTCCCTTGGGAACCCTAAACCTCTTGTCCTCTTGTTCTGGGTCCCCTCTGAGACAATGTTTCTCAAGACTGGACACCCAACTTGTCTACGTGTTGCTTAACACAGCTTACCCTTCCAACACTGGAGATCGTGCTCATTGCTGTCCTGCCCCTAGGCTCCATTGTGTTGCAGTGACCAGAGTGTGTTACTCCAGTGCCTCCATGACCAAAGCACTGTCATTATTACCAGTGTACGGTAATTAACCACGTGACCAAGTCACCAGATCAACATCTGTGGTCAAATGTAATAAAATCTGCCCGAGGTAATGGCCTGAAAGGTGAGCCGTACACACAAATCCACACCAATCAACGTGCTCCTATTCCCATGTGTGATCAGGGAGTGCCAGGTAACTAGGTATGTTACTCAAGGTGCGTACTGAGCTGTGGATAATTTGGGATCGCTGAATAGTGGATTCGTTTTTGAGTCACTTCCTGTTACAGCCTGCACTTGAATGATGTGAGGACTGAGTGGGATGTAATGCGAAACCATCTCAAGGAAGATTGGAGAGGCCAGACTGTGAGTAATGCCGGACGGAGAGACAAGCATTGCCTGGGAGAGTATACTAGATAATAAAATAATAATAATCCTTGCATTTGAGGGAAGAGAAGAAACCAAGAGAGATGCAGTGAGTGCCTGGTTATAGTCTGAAACAGCAAACATATACTCTTGATTTTCACGGATTCTCTGTGTTTGTTTAAATGTTTGTTTATGGCAACAAAGCAGCTTAGCAAATAGAAGCAATGTGGCTGCTGAGAATAATGGCTGGTCCAATTAATAAATGTTTAGAACTGTTCAGTCTTAAGAGGAGGCATCTCAGAGGAGATCTAGTAGAGGTGTGTAGCATTTGAAATGGGATTGAGAAAGTAAAAGCACTGAGACAGATAAGACGTTGCACATTTAGAGTTACAAAGGGCAATTTCAGGACAAACACCAGAAATTACCCAGAGGCTATTTCCAACAATAACAATTTGCACTGAAATAGCGCCCTCCACACAAGGTAGCGTCTCAGAGCGCTTAACAGTGGCAGAGTTTGACTCCGAGTCAGGTGGTGGATTGGGGAGTGACAAGGTTGGAGAGGTAGGGAAGTGACAGAGGGTGAATGGATTTGACCACGAGTGTGAGGATCTTGAAGTCGATCCATTTGGTAATGGGGAGTCAGTGGAGCCTGGGCCAGAACTGGTGAGATGTAGATGTGGAGTCTGATCCAGCTAAGTATGCAGGCTGCAGAGTTCTGAATCAGCTGGATGTTTTGAATATGAGCTAGAACAGGTTGGCAAGAGGGGTGGAGGAAAGGACAGGACACTGAACTCATTCAAAAAGAAACCTGATGCTGGGATAGGAGATGGCAGGGTTGGGAGTCAGGATTGGGATTGAGATCAAAGGGCCTTCTTCATCCAAGTGAATTCACAACTTAGAATGGAGCCATAGAGACCATGATAGTTTCAAGTCCAGGTGTGGGCTGTGGTTAGCTGATCTCAGCCAGAACGATGGTGAAGTAGGGAGGAGCAAACAAGTTTCACAGGATATATTCTGAAGTGAAATGGCTGGGTGTTTTGAGGATGAAACGTGGTGGTCAGTTGTGCACAGCAACAGAGTGAGTGACCAAATTTATTTGGCTCTACCACACCAGCCTCACACTTTCTCTCCCTCACCCTTTCCCATTCCCTCTCCGCCTTCAAAGGCTGCCCTAAGATCTAACAGCCACCACTCCCCTCTCCTCAATCTCTCCCTCTCCCACCTCCCCCTGTGTATTCAAGTGCAGTAAGATATCCTCATGATGGGAATGTCACTATATAAATGTCAGGTGCTTTTTGTTATGAACAGAACTTGTCACAAATCCAAGCTGTGTGTGGACTGTAAATACTGTTGTTTTTAATGGATAAAACAATTGATTAGATCGTCACCATCAGTGATGGTACCAGTGATGGTTTAATATGAAGCCATGAACCGTGCAAAACATTAACCTGGTGGGGTGGGGTGGGGTGCTACTGCAATTCATGCTCTACAGTCCTATCATGTAGTGGATCTAGGTTTGATTCCCAGGAGGACAAAACGCTTCCTTGCTCCGCATGCCTCTGTTTACTCAGCATTAAATAGAGATCCCTTTGTTAGTCGATCGCTTTTCAAAATAAATAAAAACAATTTGGTCAATCAAACTATGACTGTTTGTGGGACACTGCTGTGCGCAATTGGCTGCCGCTTTTCACCCACAAATATACAGTCAATTCACTTTACAGTATATTGTGTGAACAACCACAAAATTACACTTGTATAGCGCCTTTCACGTCAGGAGGACGTCCCAAGGCGCTGGACGTCCCAAGGCACTGCTTCAGACCAGAGCTAAGCACAGGCGGTGGGGAGGGAAGGGGGGGTTAGGAAGCACTGATGGGTCCATCGAAGAGGAGAGTCTTGAGGTGGGCCTTGAAGAGGCAGGGAGGGAGCAAGACGGAGGGACCGCGGGATGGAGTTTCAGAGGTTGGGAGCAGAGCGGCTGAAGGCTCGCCCGCCGATGGTGGGATAGGTGGTTTGGGGGACATGGAGCAGCTAGAGCCTGCTGAGCGGAGGGGGCGGGCAGGTTGGCAAGGGGATAGGAGGTCACAGATGTAGGGTGGGGCGAGGTTGTGGAGGGCTTTAAATGTGAGGACCAAGATCTTGAATTGGATCCTCTGGATGATGGGGAGCCAATGGAGTCAGACGAGGATGGGGGAGATAGGGGTCACAGAATTTGGAACAGTAGAGGACACGGGCCACAGAGTTCTGGATTATCTGCAGCCTGTGGAGGGAAGAATTGAGAAGGTCGACCAGCAAGGGGTTTGCGTAATCAAGCTGGGATGTAATGAAAGAGTGGATGAGGGTTTCAGCGGCGTTAGGGGTGAGGTAGTGGCGGAGTCGGGCAATGTTGTGGAGATGGGAAAGGCAGAGTGAGTCATTGCTTGGATGTGGGGGAGGAAAGACAGTTGAGGGTCAAACAAGTCACCTGGGTTCCTGACTGGCTTGGTGAGGTTGAGTGAGCAACCATGGAGGTTGATGCTGCCAGTGGCTGATGCAAGAAGGCGCTGGCGCGAGCCAATCAGGAGGGCCTCGGTCTTGCTGACATTCAACTGTAGAAAGTTAGCTCTCATCCAGGACTTGAAGCATGTAAGACAGCGCTTTTGAGATTTCTAGAATATGTGAAAAGTGCTATATCAAATGCAAGGATTATTATTATATTATAATTGTTTATAAATACTGCAGATGCTGGAAATCTGAAATGAAAACAGAAGTGGCTGGGAATGCTCAGCAGGTCAGGCAGCATCTATGAAGAGAGGAAAATTAGTCAGCGTTTCAGGTCACTTTCCTCTCTCCATAGATGCTGCCTGACCTGCTGAGAGCACTAAACATTGATTATTCTTTGTCCAAAGGATGCGAATCCTGCGGGTGGCCTGGGATTGAAACCTTCTCCCTTAACAATCTCCTGGGATCTACGCCTCGGAACAAATTGTGGGAGAAGCTTGTAACGCGAGTGGGAGAATGAGGAGGAATCACCTTTACCAGCGACCCGGGAAAGTGCCTGTTTATCAGGCTGCTGGTGTAACCAGTGACATTCTCCTTACAGGCCGGTCGTTTGAAGTGCACAAAGGGTTAAAACAGACACAAACTACAGTTACAGCCACAGCTGCAGCTACAGATCCAAATCCTCAAATAATCCTTGCATTCCGTATACTGCCTTATCGCGTCGTTAAGATATCTCAGATTCAAATGACTCCGCGGCCTCATGTCAACCTCACCCCCAGGACTCCTCACCCCTCCCCCTCCCCCTGCCGCGCCCCCCCCCCCTCCCGCTCCAGGGGAGCTACCGCTCGCTCTCCCACCACTCGCCCAGTTACTTCCGTTGGTCCCTCTGGGAAATGCTCAGGAAGAGAGGAGGAGGGTCACGGCCAGCGTGGCCTCAGTGACTCGGGAGAGAAGCTCCTGCCCGGGCCGGGGGTCCGGCGTATCCGAGTGGACCTGCGGGCGGCGCTGGCTGGAGTGAGTGAGGGGGGACGGGAGGCCTCGGGGAGGTCAAAGGTCAGCCACAGCGCCTCAAAAACGCCTGGGGACGTCTCCGGCTTTAACGGGCGCGAAGCTCCACAGCGAGTGGACAGAGGCTCCGGACACAAACCGAGTGGCGGGTCTGAGGGGCTCCTGCGGAACAAGAACTGGCCTGAGAGAGCCCGCGGAGGCCAAATAACAACTTTGCTGCCGTTAATAAACAAGGCGGCGGCTGCTCGGAGCCTCCTCTCTCACCGTCCGCAGCCAGCGCCCGGCACAAAACCACACAAGCTCCACATCACCCCGGGCAGGCGGCTGGTCAGCACAGAGCCACAGCACCAAACCACACAGCCCCCGAGGAAATGCTCACCTTCTTTCCCCAAGATTCTCCTGACCCAGAGCGAGAAGCACAGCTCGGAGACCACGGTGAGGAGGGGAATAAACAATAATAATAATCCTGGCATTTGATACAGCGCTTTATCGCATCTTTGAGATGTCACAGATCAAGAGGAGAACTTGAGAGTATTATTGCTTGGAGGATTACACCCCACAATATGGTCAATTAATTTTACAATGTTTTCGGTGAAGTGCTTTGAAATGTCTCGAAGATGTGATGAGGCGCTGTGTCGAATGCAAGGATTATTATTATTATTGTTATTATTATGCACGGGTGGGGGTATCAGTCTCTTTTGTTGACTGTTTAGTGGTACCTGGAGGCTACGGTGGACACTGGGCTTTGTCAGGACACTCATTGTCCTGTGGGATCGGGCTGAGAAGGGAGGGTGAAGGCAGTTGAGGTACAGATCAGCCATGACCTTATAAAATGCCCTTGATACCCTGACCTGACTAATATCTGGCCACCTCAGTCCTTATTTGATGACGGTGGTGAGTTGACACGCCAGTTTTAATTAAACGTTAGCGGCTGAATCCTTTCCCTTTTCGCTTCCAGTTTAAGGCTCGCACCTTCCTAGACTCGGCGACGGAATCGAGAATCTCGTTTCACCAGCTTCTGCAGCAAATAAAGGAAACGGCAATGAGCAAAAACCACATACTGATCACAGAGGCCCTGAAGTCCTTGAGGGAGGGTCTCTGTCCTGACACTGACCACAGGACCCTCGCTCGGTAAGTGGGGCAGAATCTTAACGCAAACCACCAACTTACTAAAAGTCACTGCAAGCACTCAGCAGGTCAGGCAGCATCTATGGAGAAAGGAAAGTGAGTCAACGTTTCGGGTCTACGACCCATCGTCAGAACTGGGGCAAGTTGGGAGGGAGAGGCTTTTAAGGATTAACAGAGAGGGCGGGGGGAGGTATGGCACAGAAGACAAAGGAAAGAATGGGGTAGAGGACATGGGATGATGGGTTAAAGACATTTTAATGATGCAAAACATCATGGGGATTTGGAACAAAATACAGTAGATCGACCCAGAGAGAGGAAAGGTGTGTCTGAGACCCAAATGATGTGGTAATGGTCACAGAAGAGGGGGAGGGG
The DNA here is from genome assembly GCA_035084275.1 of Hydrolagus colliei. Lineage (NCBI taxonomy): Eukaryota > Metazoa > Chordata > Chondrichthyes > Chimaeriformes > Chimaeridae > Hydrolagus > Hydrolagus colliei. Next base: position 7,662,909 of record CM068766.1, on the reverse strand, counting down.
AAGGGTGAGCTGTTATGGTCTGAAATTGTTGAAATAATCTGGCATATCCACCAGTTACTAACTCTGCTTCACCAATATCCATATGTATTGGCCTGGCTCAGACATAGCGCTCTCTCCTCAGTCAGAGGTTGTGGGTTCAAATCCCATGTCAGGATTTAAACAAGCACAGTCTAAGCCTAAATTCCAATACAATGCTTTTGGGGTATGGTGTTGTTGGAGTTATGAGTTATGACAATCGGAGCTGTGGAGCTCCTGTGGCTCAGTGGTTAGAGCACTTGTCTTGCAAGCTGGGGAGACCAAGCTTGGGAGACCTGTGTTCAAATCCAGGCAGGTCAGAGTGAAACCTTGGGCAAGTTTCCTTACTCCACACGCCTAATAATAATCCCTCAAAAAAAACAAAATAATAAAATTGATCATTTCAATCCACGACTGTTTGTGGGACACTGCTGTGCGCAATTGGCTGCCGCGATTCGCCCACAAATACAGTCAATTCACTTTACAGTATATTCTGTGAAGCACTTTGGGACATTAATAAGATCTGGAAAGCGCCATATCAAATGCAAGGATTATTATTATTATAATTTGGGCCTATATTCTTTGCAATATAGAAGAATTAGAGGGGATCTTATAGAAACCTATAAAATTATTAATGGATACGACAACAACAACAACAACAACAACAATTTACATTTATATAGCGCCTTTCACGTCGGGAGGACATCCCAAGGCGCTAAAGTAGACGACAAAGTAGATAGTGGGAGATTGTTTCCCCTGGTTGGAGAAACTAAAACCAGGGGTCACAGTCTTAAAGGTAGGGGTCAGCCCTTTCACATTGAGTTGAAAAAAAAACTTCTTCACTTCGAGGGTGGTGAATGTATGGAATTCTTTACCCCAAAGGGCTGTTGATGCTCAGTCCTTGAACATATTCAAGACAATCTCTACTTAGAGGACATGAAGTAATTAGAGACAGCCAACATGGATTTGTTAAAGGCAAATCTTGCCTAACAAATCTAATATAATTTTTTGAAGAGGCGACTGCGAGGGTTGATGAGGGAAATGTGGTGGACGTTATTTACATGGATTTCAAAAAGGCTTTTGACACAGTACTGCATAAGAGATTAATAAAATATTAGAGGCCCACGGTATTAAGGGGACAGTGGCAGTTTGGATTAAGAACTGGCTGAGTGACAGAAAGCAGAGGGTGGTGGTTAATGGGTGTTTCTCAAAATGGAAGGAGATGTGCAGCAGTGTCCTCCAGGGATCGGTATTGGGACCACTGCTCTTTCTAATATATATTAATGATCTGGACTTGGGCATAGAGAGCACTATTGCCAAGTTTGCAGATGATACAAAGTTAGGTAGGGTAGTAAATAGTGAGGAGGACTGTAACCAACTGCAAGCGACATACACAGATTGGTGGAATGGGCTGACATGTGGCAGATGGATTTTAATGTGGATAAGTGTGAGGTGATACGCTTAGCTAGGAAAAATGATAGGAGGCAATATAGACTCGGTAGCTCAATCTTAAGGGGGGGTGAACGTACAGAGAGATCTGGGTGTTCAAGTAAGCGAATCATTAAAGGTAACAGGGCAGGTAAATAAGGCAGTAAAAAAGGCATTTGGCATACTGAGCTTTATTAGTAGGGGCATAGAGTATAAGAGTAGGGAGGTTATGGTTAATCTATACACAACACTGGTTAGGCCTCAGCTGGAGTACTGCGTCCAGTTCTGAGCACCTTATTTCAGGAAGGACATTGAGGCACTGGAAAGGGTGCAGAGGAGATTCACGAGAAGGATACCAGGAATGGGGAACCTTAGCTATGAGGACAGGTTGGAGAAGTTAGGACTTTTCCCATTAGAGCAGAGAAGGTTACATCAGTTACCTCAACCCCTACACACCCCCCATTTCACACTTTCAACCCCACCACCCCGTTTTCAGTCACAAAAATAATTACCTCCATGAAACCCATCACGTGTTCATTGGACCCCAACCCCACCCCCCTCCTCCGCACCCAGCTCCACCTCTTGGCCCCGCTCATTTCTGACACCATTAACCTTTCCCTCTCCTCAGGCACCGTCCCTACCTCCCTTAAAACAGCCACCATCAGTTTCTCACGGCGTCCCTTAGGGCTCTGTTTTAGGCCCCCTCCTTTTCACCCTTTACACACTCCCTCTGGGCGATGTCATCCGCAAACATGGGGTAAATTTCCACATGTATGCGGACGACACCCAGTTGTACCTTTCTGCCTCATCCCTCAACCCCCAGACCATCGATGTTCTGACAGCATGTCTGTCCGACATCGAGTCCTGGACGAGGGACAACTTCCTGCAATTGAACGTGAGTAAGACCGAGGCCCTCCTGATTGGCTCAAGCCAGCGCCTTCGCACATCAGGCGCTGCCAGCCTCAACATCCAAGGCTGCACTCTCCACCTCACAAAGCCAGTCAGGAACCTCGGCATCATGTTCGATCAAAAACTTTCCTTCCTCCCCCACATCCGTGCCTTGACCGGCACCGCTTATTTCCACCTGCGCAACATTGCCAGGCTCCGCAACTATCTCACCCCCCGCGCTGCCGAAACACTCGTGCACGCGTACATCACCTCACGGCTGGACTACGGAAACTCTCTCCTCGTCGGCCTCCCCAGTTCCTCCATTCACAGGCTGCAGGTCATCCAAAACTCTGCAGCCCGTGTACTATCCCGCACCCGCCTCCGCGATCATATAACCCCCACCCTCGCCCGTCTCCACTGGCTCCCCATCCTCCAGAGGATCGAGTTCAAGATCCTTGTCCTCACCTTCAAGGCCTTACACGGCCTTGCCCCGCCCTATTTAACCGATCTACTTTCCCCCTAGAAGCCCACCCGGACCCTCCGTTCAACAGGACTTGGCCTGCTCCAAGCCTCCCGCCCGAACCGCCCCACCATTGGAGGCCGGGCCTTCAGTTTCTCCGCTCCCACCCTATGGAATGCTATCCCTCAATCCCTCCGTCTCGTTTCTTCCCTTACCTCTTTCAAGGCCGGTTTGAAGACTTTCCTCTTCGACCGTGCCTTTTGTTCCACCCTGAATTTTTCGACTTCCACTTCGTGTTTCACCCCTTCCCAAACACTCCCCTCTCAGCTCGGGTCACACGCCTCCTGTGCAGCGCCTTGGGACGTCCTCCCGACGTGAAAGGCGCTCTATAAGTGTAATTTGTTGTTGTTGTTGTTGTTACGCGGGGACCTGATAGAGGTCTTCAAGATTATGAAAGGTTTCAACAGGCTAGATAGGGAAAAGCTGTTTCCGCTGGTAGGTGTGTATGTGACCCGTGGTCACAGTCTATATCTACCAAAAGAAGCAGAGGGGAGGTTAGAAGACATTTTTTTACCCAGCGAGTTGTTTGAATTTGGAATGATCTGCCTGAAAGAGTAGTGAGGTCTGATTCAATAGCAGCTTTTAAGAGAGAAATAGATAGGTATCTGGGGAAGACAGGTTTACAGGGATATAGGGAGAAAGCTGGTGATTGGGGTTAATGAAAGTGACTTGCTCGGTCAAAGAGCCGGCACAGACTCGATGGGCCGAATGGCCTACTCCTGCTCCTATTTCTTATGTTCTTATGGAGGTGCCGCCTTTCTGATGAGACATTAAACTGAGGTCCCATCTGCCTGTTCAGGTGGATGGTAAAAATCCCAAGGAACTATTCCAAAAGAAAAGGGAGTTTCTTTCTCCCTGTGTCCTGGCCATCGGGTCAGTCACTTCATAGCTCATTGGGACATTGCTGTGCACGCATATGTACGCATATGTATTTTGTACGCATATGTGTTGCCATGCCACATATGCGTACAAAATACACAGTCACTCTCCAGGGAGAGTGTTCCAGAGTTTGGGGGCTCAATGGCGGAAAGCACGGTCTCCAATGGTGGAGCGGAGGGGTCGAGGGACAAAAATAATAATAATCTTTGCATTTGATATAGTACTCTTCACATCTTCTAGACGTCTCAAAGCACTTCAGAATGTACTGCAAAGTGAATTGACTGTATATTTGTGGGCTGCGGCAGCCAATTGCGCACAGCAGTGTCCCACAAACAGTCGTGGATTGAAATTACCCATTTATTGTCCTTTGAGGGATTATTATCAGGCATGTGGAGGCTTGCCCAAGGTTTCGCCTTGACCTGCCTGGAATTGAACCTGGTCGTTTGTGAGGGTTTGTTCTAACCACTGAGCTACAGGACTCCATGGGGAGGGGGGGCAAAGATCTCTGGGGGGCCTGTGGGCCATTTTATATGAGATCGGTTGTCTTGGTGGGGTCAGAGGTAGGGTTGGTGATAGGGTTGGAGGTCTTGTAGGGTCGGAATGACTGTGGGGTCAGAGGTCACTGGGGATACCTTGGCTTGTGGTTGTCCTGTGGGCTCGTGGGGGACGTTGGTCTCCGGCCCCTACTCAGGTGCCCTGTGATAAGGTGCTGGACCAAATTGAGTGATTATTATTATTATTACAGCTTTCTGTTTCACCGCTAGATGTTGCCAGTGAGCTAACAATGACACCCAGATTGTTCATAGTGAGCAAACCCAGCTGTGTGTTACTTACAGAACAAAAGTGTTCTCCCTCTTTCCTTTTCCTTGTCTCGGGGACTCACTGAACAGGCGAGTTCATGCGTGAGCCAAGGCTAATGTCGGCCTGATATTCAAGAATAATCATTAAATCTGAAACAGAGTCTTTCACATTGGGAAGACGATGGTCAAGGCGTTTTACATGATTTACTGTAAACAACAATAACAACAAAATTATATTTGTACAGGGCCTTTCACGTCAGGAGGACGTCCCAAGGCGCTATATTGTCTCAGACATGAGCTGGGGTCGTGGACGGGGAGAATGGAGGGAAAGGGGAGGATTTGGGGTGATCGCTTTGACTGTCGAAGAGGAGGATCTTGAGGCAGGATTTGAAGGAGGCTAGGGAGGGGGGGGGAGGTGGAAGTACTGAGGGATAGGTTCCAGAGATTGGGGGCAGATTGGCTGAAGGCTCGCCTGCAAATGATGGAGCGGGCGGGTTGGGAGATGTGGAGTAGGCCGGAGCCTGCTGAGCGGAGGGGGTGGGCAGGTTGGAGGGGGTTAGGAAGTTGCAGATTTAGGGTGGGGCGAGGCCATGGAGGTTTTGAATGTGAGGATCAGGATCTTGACTTGAATCCTCTAGGTGATGGGGAGCCAATGGAGTCGGGGAAGATGGGGTCAAGAAGCTGTACAGGACGCGGGTTGCAGATTTCTGGATTATCTGCAGCCTATGGAGGAAGGAATTGGGAAGGCCGACAAGCAGGGAGTTGGTGTAGTTGAGCCGGGATGTGATGAAGGAGTGAATGAGGATTTCAGTGGCCTGCGGAGTGGGGTAGTCACTCCCCCAGCACTGCATTGGAGAGTGTCAGCCTAGATTATATGGAATCCCAGGGTATGACAACAAGAACAACTTTGATTTATATAGCGCCCTCCACACCGGACGGTGTCTCAGAGCGCTTCACTGTCGTGGATCCCGGGACTGACCCAGGGGCAGGGGTAGAAAGGTGACCAAAGGCAAAATGACTTCTCATGATGGCGCAGCTGAGCTGAGTGAACTCCCTGGGCCATTGGCAGAGCTGTGTGATTTGTGAGTGTCTGACAGCTCAGCTAATGACAACAGTCCTCTAATTTGGTGGAGGGCTGTGGCTGTTTTCAGGAACATTTGTGATTAAGAGTTAAAAAAAAGGGGCAAAATTCAGCCCCAGTGATTGACGAAACATCCAGAGGAAACGTCCAGGGAGAGGGCAGGAGGCTTCTCTGATTTCAGCCCCTTTCATACCTGATGTTACAGATTCCACCCTGTGTGGCTTGGTTACAATGACTGTGAGGCAGCTTGATTGGGGTGGGGGTGTGTGTGGGGGAGTTATGGGGAGTGTGTGTGGGGGGAGGGGGGGAGGTGGGGTGGCTGTGGGTGGGGGGGTGTGTGGGGGGGTTTTACACCAATGTGTGTTTAGGATTTGGCCCAGGTTTATCCAGGGGTAAGATTGTGTTGGTGGGGAACGCACTGGGACACGTGTGTGGGGGTCTCCATCCGACCCGGCTTCCAGGTGGAATTGCGATTTTTAAAAAAATTATATAAATCCATGCATTTGATATAGTTTTATCACATCTTCGCGACGTTTCAAACCGCTTCACAGGATATACTGTCAAGTTAATTGACTATATATTTTGTGGGCAGAACATGGCAGCCAATTGTGCACGGCAGTCATGGATTGAGTGACCAAATTGTTATTCATTTTTGACTGGATTATTAACCCCAGTAAAGCCAATCGACGATCAGCCAAGCTCCTATTTACTGCTGTTAAACACAGGCGTGTGGAGTAAGGAAACTTGCGCTACGCTTTGCCTGCCCGGGCGGGAATCGAACCCAGGTTTTAACATAACAATTACCAAAAAGAGACGGAGCCATTTTTTTTCCCCTCGGCCAGTTCTGAGAACAAACCCAGAACATGCTGCTGCTTTCCTGTGTGTGGAGAGGACCTGAGAGGCCGGGGGCTCAGGCCGGGGAGGGCCCGAGGCTCCACCCCAGACACTGGGAGCCCTGGAGTTCTTGCCAAACACATCCTTGCCATTTATCATTACAGATGGAGACGAGGCTGGGGGAGTGAGCCAGGGGGGCGGCCGGTCAGGATCGACCAGTCACTACACCAGAGCCCTGGGAAGATCCTGCCCCGAGGGAGCGGCATTCCTGCCCTGAGCCGCAGCATTCCTGGCCGGGGAGGCTGTCAGGACGGGTGGGCAGGAGGGCGGCGAGAGCCATGTCGTGGGGTCAGGCACACAAAGTTGAGTCAAATCCGTTTCTATAAATAGCCAACGACAACTTGTGTTTATTTAGCATCCCTCCCTCACATGGAGCAGAGTCCAGGAGCGTTTGAACGTCACAGAAGATGAGACTGTCTTCAAATCAACTCCCGGAATGTCAAGAAGCCTCACTCTATCACTGGGAGACAATTTTATTCACTGTTTGAAAAAAATCTTGTTTCCCTGGTCAGGATTCGAGGACAAGAGCAAGTGAAGCCACTGTGTGTTGTGAGGGTGAAAGGCAGCCAGTTTGGACACCATTTTGAAAAAAAAATGAGTGAAGTTTGACCTGCTCATCCCATTAGCCAAATTAGACCGAATGCGTTTCAATTGGGGAACAAAAGCTGTCCCCGTAGACAAGCCATAACCCACCCCCACAATGGCCCACATACAGGCACGGAGTGAGGGAACTCACTTTTTTTTGATGGTGGTGGGTGGGGGCCAGGACAAAGAAAGAGAAACTCCTTTCTTTTTCCAATGGGATCTTTAAGTCCAGCTAAACAGGCAGAGACAGGACCTTAGTTTAACGTCTCATCTGAAGGACGGCAACGGCACCTCCGACAATGCAAAGCTCCCCCAGCACTGCACTGGAATGCCATCATGTGAATTGAAAGTACAGTACTGACATATGGGCTTGAATACACAACCTTCTGGCTCAGAGGTGAGAGAGCTGCTCAGTGAGAGCTGACCCCTGAGCCTGTTCTGCGGGAGGCACTTACTGAGCCTGACGGGAGTATTTTCCCTCCGTCTGCTCCATGTCCCCGCCAGACCTGCCGTATCATTGGTGGCTGAGCTTTCAGCCTCTCTGCCCCCACACTCTGGAACTCCATCTCAGTCCCTTCGCTCCCTTTCCTCCTTCAAGGCCGGTCTCAAGACCCTCCTCTTTGATCGTGCCTTCTGCTGCCCTCACATCTCTCCCCCGCCTCTCTGAACTCTCTCCCGCCTCTCCCCCATACCCTGCCCCTCTCCCTTGATCAGGTCCTGACTGTTCGGCGCCTTGAGACGTTCCCCCCGGCGTGAAAGGTGCTCTATAAATGTCATTTTGTAGTCGTTGTATTTGAAGGAATTGTAAATCTAACATGGTGGAATGCAGTCTGGTTTCGATGTACATTTTAATGACATTTCAGTACACGTGTCAAATATAAGGCAAGGTTACAACCAAGCTCAACAGGCGTTCACACTGTCACGTACACTCTCAATGCAGTGCTGCTGCACAGCACTGCAGAGCGCGAGGCTCCAGCAACACTCAACCCATTACTGTATCCTGTACAGCACACGACTGGTATTTGATATCGCGTCTGATCACATCTGATTACATTGCTCAGATGTCTCAAAGCGCTTCACAGATTAACCGTCCGCTCCTCACTCTTTGGAAACGTGGGTTTGTGGCGGTGGCTCCCTGTGAGGGAACTTCACACTGAGCCACAGAGGCTTTCCATTCACTTTACTGCTCCCCCCACAACCTGCTCTCATTGACCCCCCCCTCCTCCCTCCCTCCCTCCTCCCCGACAGTCCCAGCCCCCTCTGTGGGACACTCTGAGGCTGGCGAGCTTCCCCTCTGTAACTCCGGGCTCAGCTGGTGCAGCCGCCTTCAATACAAAACCACAAACTTGGCGAGACGTCAGTCATGGGATCCCCAAATGATATTGGGGGCAAAGGTTTGTGCTTATCATGTGGGACGGGTGGGTGGGGAGGCGAGGGAGGGAGTCTGGCTAACTGTCTATCTCTAACTCTGCCACACTCCCAGGTCAGCAACAGCCCAGTTTAGTGAGCGGTGTTGGATTTGCTCCTTTAGCTAAAGGGTAACTTGTAATACAGATACAGCCTCGTCCCTGATCACAGTCTTGTGTTGACACCGGCAGCAATGTTGCCCCCAATCCTCACTCCCCAGGTTACAGGTTCTCCCACCTCTGATCTTGTCCTGACCCTCGCTGCACATTTCCCCTCCTCCACCAGAACAACGAGATCCCTGCAGCCTCTGCTCCCCCACCATACACACACAAGAGAGCCCCCGACCACCCCCCTCCACACACACACAGCTGTAGGAAAGCCCCCAACCTTTTTAATCCAATTCCCCGAAAGGAACAAGGAGGCGTGTGGAGTGTGAGAAACCTCGGGCTGTTCCTCAGCAGTTTCCCAGCGTCAGTCACTGATCTCTTATGTCATCGAACCATCACAGAAGTTCCCAGCAGGAGAAGGCCATTTGTTCCAGCGAGTCTGTCCCCCCCACCCATGCACTGGCCCCAGGCGCAGCCCGACCGGCCGGGCGGGGAGTATGTGTAACAGGCAGGAGGCTCAGCCAAGTTAGGGGATTTGCTCCCCATCAGGAATGTACGTCTTAACCTCAGAACAGTTTGATTTCACTGCCTAAAAAAACTCCTCAAAAGTGTTTGCTGGGGCTGTGAGCTGCAGGACCTGGGGATGGGGGGGTTGGCTGGAGGGGGGGGGGGGGGGTGGGGGGGGGTGGAGGAGGTCAGGCAGGTCTCGGGAGCTCAGAAACGAGGCCAGAGAGGAAACCAATTTGTGTTTTGGTCAACTGCGAGGAACCCATCTCGGTGGTTCAACAACTCCAAACCACAAGGAAATCCCAGAGATAGACTGTTGGGATGAGCTTCAAACTCTCCACCACAGGGAACTAATCAGGCAGTGTATCAGGGAATCCTGGGGAAGGGGGCAGTGGGACTCACAGAGAGGGTCAGTGTGTTTGAGGGGACCTGCCCTCAGCACTGAGACACGTGGGAAGTGAGCGCAGGGGGGTGGGGGGGGAGCACAGAGCATGATCCCGACATGCCAACAGATCCCAGCAAAGCTCCCAGGAACATCAAGCTCAGGCAGCCAGCCAGAGCTCAGGGCAGGCCGGGGTAACAGAGTTACACGAGAAGCGGCTTAAATAAATATGTTTTGTACACACAGGCTGATGGCTTATATACACACCCAAGAAGAAACCAGGTCCATAGGGAGAGAGAGAGGAGAGAGAGAGAGAGTGGCAGTGAGCCAGGGAAAGAATAAGTGAGGTAGAGGAGGAGTGAGGCAGAGATGTAGCAGAGAAAGCAAGTGAGAAATAGTGAATTAGAGAGAGCGAGAGAAAGAGAAAGGGAAAGAGAGACTGGGAACCAAAGAGAAAGCGTCAGCAAGAGAGAGAGGAAAGAGCGTGAAAGAGAGAAGAATATCTTTTGTAATTATTTGTGTTTGATGGAGCGTGAAAGGGGGAAAAAATACTTTCTCTTGCACTTCAATCCCAGAGTGCATTGGTCGTGTGATAGTTTTAGTGAGTTGCTGAATGTGGCTGGAGTCGCTGGCCCTCTCTCTGCTGGCTGGTCCGCAAACACACACATACACACACTGCGCTGGGCCCATCATACAATACTTTCCTTCACAGTGTCGTCTGTTAAGAAGCTTGTGATGTGTCTCTGCAAAGCCTCGCTGGGCTGGTCTGGGGGCATTGCCTTTGTGCACTGGTCCTCCTCGCTTTGGTCCTTGGCAAAGTTAACAAACACCTGAGGGGAGAGGAGACAGGGCCATCGCTGGCGTCTATTAACATGTTCTGTACACACAGGCTTAAATACAGGAATCATGTCCATAGGGAGCGAGAGAGAGAGAAATATAATAAGAATCTTTGCATTTGATATAGGGCTACAGTATTCGCATCTTATTGACGTCTCAAAGCGCTTCACAGAATATAAAGTGAATTGACTGTATATTTATGGGCAAAATGTGGCAGCCAATTGTGCACAGCAGCATCCAGTGACCAATTTTGTTGTAGGGATTATTATTCGGCGTGTGGAGTAAGGAAACCTGTCCAAGGTTTCGCCCTGACCTGCCTGGAATTGAACCCAGGTCTCTCGCTTGTAAGGCGAGTGCTCTAACCACTGAGCTACAGAAGCTCCACAAACTCCAGGCTACAGAAAGACATGCTGTTCCTGTGGGCACTGGCCGACCCCCAACCACTCGCCCTGTCACACTGCCCGCACTCACTGCTGCTCATGTTACACCATAGAATTATACAGCGCAGGAGGCCAGTCAGCCCATTGTGCCGGTGCACAACTTTGAAAAGAGCTGTAAAAATCAATCCCACTCCCCCACTCTCTCCCCATAGCCCTGCAAACCTGTCCTCCCCAAATAATGACCCACTTCTCTCTTAAAAGTTGTTATTGAATTGGCTTCCACCACCCTTTCAGGCAATGTATTCCAGATCCAAACAACTCGCTGTGAAACAAATTCTCCTCCCCTCCCCTCTGTTTCTTTAACAACTATTTTAAATCAGTGTCCTCGGGTTACCGACCCACTCGCCAGTGGGAATAATTTCTCTTTGTTCACCCTATCGAATCCCCTCATAATTTTGAAAACTTCTCTGCTCCAAGGAGAATAATCCAAGTTTCTCTAGCCTCTCCTGATAACTGAAGCCCCTCATTCCTGGGATCATCCTGGTAAATCTCCTCTGCACCCTCTCCAACGCTTTAACATCCTTCCCAAAGTGTGGTGACCAGAACCGAACACGGTCTCCAGCTGAGGCCTACCCAGTGTGTTATGTTTTATGACCATGTATAAAACAATTCTGACACAGGAGAAAACCAGGCCAGGGAAGAGAAGCTTGTTCACCCACCACCCGTGTGGTCACAAGTACTGCCAGGAACTCACACTTCACCCCAACCCCACCCGCCCACTCCCACACTCTGCCCTGCCCTGGGGAGAGGGAGGAGCAGGGGGAGGGAGGAGGGGAGAGGAGGAGGAGGGGGAGGGAGGAGGGGGAGATGGTAGGGAGAGGAGGTGGTAGGGGGAGGAGGGAGAGGAGAAGAGCTCACTTGATCTAACGTTGTCTGTGAGACAGAGTAGTCCTCGATCCTCAGCTTCTCCCTGTTGGAGGTGAGGGCACTGAAGATCTTTGTGAGGGAGCAGTGTGTGGCTGGGAGCTGGTACTGTAACATGTTTGGGTGTCTCTCCTTCAGCACACAGCCAGGGAAGGTGGAGGCCATGAACTCCTCCACTGGCGGCAAGACTGAGGCCAACCCACCCAGCCGCAGGATAATGGTGTAACCGTCTCCAAACCTGAGGGCGAGAGAGAGCAAGAGAGAGAGAGAGAGCGTGAGAGTGCAACAGAGACACAGAGAGAGAATGAGAAATGAGAGGGTGAGAGAGAGAGAGAGAGCGAGAGTGAGACAAAGATGTGAGAGAGAGAGAGAGAGAGAGAAACAGAATGAGAGATAAGAAAGAAATAGAGAGAGTTAGAAAAATAGCTGTTTATGGCACAGCAGGGAGCCACCACTGTATCTGTGCTGCCATGTTTAACAGCAATCCTTTCAGTCCCATTTTTACCGACACTGTACACAATATTCTAACTGTGATCTCACTAACAATTTATACCAGTCTAGCCTTTATATCCTATATACCTCTATCTCTAAACCTTCAATTGATTTTCAATGTTTTCTGGGCATGTTTGTCCACCTGCCTTCTCATTTACAGTATAAGGATTGATGTACATCAACCCCAAACTCTCTCTGCTCTCCCAGGCCTATTGGGGTTTTATGAACCAACCGTTACTAGTTCTCCTTATTCTTCCTCCCAAAATATAACCTCACATTTGTCTGCATTAACCTTCACTTGCCATTTATCCCTCCTTGTTCCCTGACATTGCTCACTATCCTCCTCATTGCTGTATATAATATAAATATTGTACAAAAGCAACTGGATGTAAAACAGACTGTATGAGGAGCCAGCCCTGGGGTTACGTTAGTGCCCAGTTGCAGCAGCAACAACAACAAAATGACACTTGTACAGTGCTTTTCACGTCAGGAGGACGTCCTAATGTCCCAGTAGAAGAGGGAAGGAATGGAGTGGAGGCGAACGGAGTTTGCGGAGTGGGGGGGGAGGGCAGTTACCTGCTCTTCAGGTGCTGAACGCTGCCGAGACACCGGAACTGCCCGTTCACCATGATGGACATTCGGGTGCACAGAGCCTCACACTCCTCCATACTGTAATATACACACACTGTGATTAGCCTCCTTACACACCCACACCCCACACACAAGCAGACAGACACACAATAACAGGCACACAGGCAGACACGCGCACGCGCGCACACACACACACACACAGGCAGACACGTGCACACACACAAGGCAGACACACACACAGGTAGACACGCATAGAAAGAAACAGGCAGACACACACACAGGCAGACTTGGGCACACATATACAGGCAGACATGTACACACAAACACACGCACAAACACAAGCAGACACTACTGATATAGATGAACAGCCAGTGACAGCTGTGAACCTCACAGTGAGTGGTTGCTGGTGAGGATGGGCTGGGGGGGGGTGAACACTGACCTGTGGGAGGTGAGGACCACACATCGACCCTCTTTGATGACGCTCAGGATACAGTTCCACAGGAACCGCCGAGCCTTGGGGTCCATCCCTGTGGTGGGTTCATCCTGTTACAGGGACAGCGCCATCGTCAAACATCACCTGACAACATCACCTCCCAGGAGAGACCACAATAAACAACACTACAGCCCGCGGCTCCCACAGTAATTGCCCATCGACATGGGCACAAATCATCTCCTCTTCACACACATCAGGGTCAGGTGAGGGGACGTCACAGCGGATACACTGACTGTGGAGGAAGTCTGAGGTGAAGCTCCCAGGTTTCTATTATAGTATTGTAATAGGGCAGAGATACACCAATGTCACATGGAGCCCAGCATGTGGTGGCCAACACTCTGAAGCTCAGCTCTGCCCCCTTCCCATTCCTCACCCCCAATCCCCCCCCCCCCCCCACCGATATGGATGTCCCCTCTTGGTCTCCACCCCCCTCCCCACTCCTCTCACCACTCCCCACCCCCTCCCTGCCTCACCCCGAGGTGCTCACTGACCAGGAAGACCACAGCGGGGCAGCCGATGAGGGCGATGGCGGTGGACAGCTTGCGGCGGTTTCCTCCGCTGTAGGTCCCGGCCGGTCTGTCAGCGTACTGCACCAACCCCAGCTTCCTGATCCCCCACTCAGCCACCTGCGGACAACACACAGTGTGACGCACACATGCACAGTGTCAGTGTAAACCACACACACACGCACACACACAGTGTGAGGGTAAGCTATAAACACCACACACAGCATTAAGCCACACACAAAGTGTCAGTGTAAGCTACACAAATAAGACACACAATGTCAGTGCAAGCCATACATTTGTATAGTACTCTTCACTTCAGAAAGTCCCAGGGCTTTAGACAGTCAGCGGGTTTTAAACCCGAGCTGAGAGTTGGCATCAGGAGGGGAGGAGGGCAGGGGAGGTGGAGGTGGGAGGGTGGCAAAAGGCACAGTTGGAAGATTTTCAGACGGACCTTGAAGGAGGCAAGAGAGGGGGTGAGGTGGAGAGAATGTGGGCTGGAGTTCCAGAGTGTAGGGGCAGAGATGCTGAATGCTGACCACCAGTGGTGGGGTGGAAAGTGCGGGGGACCTGAAGTGGGCTGCTGTCTATTGAGTGGAGGGAGCGGACAGGCTGATATGGGGTTATCAGGTTGGAAAGGTGGGGGGAGCAAGACTGTAGAAGGCCTTGAAGATAAGAACAAGGATTTTGTAATGGGGAGCAAGTAAAGCCGGGTAAAAACAGGAGAGGTAGGTTCACGGAGCCAGGTATGGGAGAGGCCATGAGCTGCAGAGTTCTGAATAATCTGCATCTTGTGGAGGGAAGAGTTGGGAAGTCCAGCAAGCAGGCAGCTAGTGTAGTCAAGGTGGGATGTAATGAAAGCGTGGATCAGGGTCTCGGCACCCTGCGGTGAGAGGGCAGTGGCGGGGGGTGGACAGTGTTGGGGAGGTGTGGAAAGGCGGAACAGGTCACAGCCCAAATGTAGGGTTTGATGGATAGTTAACGGTCAAAAAGGACACCGGTTGAGTTGCTCAGTGAGGTGAGGAGTGAAGCCATAAATGGTGATAGTGTCAGTGATGGAGGTGAGGAGACGCTGCCGGGAGCCAAGCAGGAGGGCCTCTGTCTCGCCGACATTGAGTTGGAGGCAGTTGGGCACCGACTGAGGCTGATAACTCGGAAAATTCACCGTCTTTGGCTTTTCAGAGCCCGGTAGTGTAGGTGGCTGAGGGTCAAAGGTTAGAGGTCGGGGAGTGAGAACGTACCCGTGCGACTTCGGTCTCCGGGACCCCGCGGAGACGGGCGTAAAACATCAGGTGCTCCCGAGCTGTCAGCAGCTTAGTGATGGCATCAAACTGAGGGCAGTAACCTGTGTTCTGGTGTACAGCCTGGAGATCACACAGGATACTGGGGGCAGGAAACAGGCTGTTAGTGTGCGGGGAGGTGGGGTGTGGGTGATGTGTGTGTGTGTGAGGTGTGGAGTGTGTGTGGAGTGTGCGTGTGTGAGGTGTGGAGTGTGTGTGGAGTGTGCGTGTGTGAGGTGTGGAGTGTGTGTGGAGTGTGCGTGTGTGAGGTGTGGAGTGTGTGTGGAGTGTGCGTGTGTGAGGTGTGGAGTGTGTGTGGAGTGTGCGTGTGTGAGGTGTGGAGTGTGTGTGGAGTGTGCGTGTGTGAGGTGTGGAGTGTGTGTGGAGTGTGCGTGAGTGTGTGTGAGGTGTGGAGTGTCTTTTTGGGGGGTGTGTGTGAGATGTGGAGTGAGTGCGTGTGGAATGTGTGTGTGTGGAGTGTGCGAGGTGTGTGTGAGATGTGCAGTGTGTGTATAGGTGAGGGTGTGTGTGTGTGAGGTGTGGAGTGTGTGTGTGAGGGCCCTGGGAGGATGTGTGTGTGAGGTGTGGAGTGTGTGTATAAGTGGGGGCGTGTGTGAGTGTGAGGTAGGAGTATTTGTGTATGGTGTGTGTGTGGGGTTGTGTGTTTGTACCTGTGGTTTTTCAGGAAGGCGTTACCGCTGGTGACCTCAGTGTCCCCTGTCAGCATCTTGAAGGTGGAGGTTTTTCCAGCCCCGTTAATCCCCAGGAGCCCAAAACACTGTAATATTTACTACATTGTCAGACATACAGCAATAGCATTCCGTGGGTGGTATAGAACACAGAGAGACACATCAATCACAACAGAGAGAGACAGACACACACACGCCCACAGGTAATAATAGTAATGCTTGCATTTTATTACATCTGGAGGTCATTTCAAAGTCTCGTCCTCACACGATAGGCACTGGATTTAAGTGGATATTTTGTGGGCAAACTCAGCCAATTTGCACAGCAGCAACAACAACAACAACTTGGATTTATATAGCGCCCTCCTCGCCGGACGGCGTCTCAGAGCGCTTCACAACAGATCCCGGGGCCGAGCCAGGGGGAGGGGGAAGAAAGCGCTCATCGAAAAGAAAGGTCTTTAGCCGAAACCTGTAGGTAGGAAGAGGGGGAGGGGGGGGCTAGACGAAGGGAGTGAGAAAGGGAGTTCCAGAGCCTCGGAGCGTGTGGCTGAAGGCATGGAGCGGAGGATTCGGGGGGACAAGGAGGAGGCCAGGCCTGGTGGAGCGAAGGCAACGGGCGCTGTTGTAACATACCACACACAGCCATGAAATGAAATGAGACCAATTTGATTTGGGGGATTGTAGTCCAGACATCAGTGGAAATTCCTTTCTCTTTTCAAATAGTGCCCCGAGCTTCAACATCCGCCTGCTCAATGCTGTGCTCCCCCTGAACTGTACTGGAATGTCTGGCCACTGAGCCAGACACACACTCAAACATACACACCACAGAGAGACACACACACACATAATACAAGAGAAAGTGTAAGAGACAAGAGGCTGCTCACCTCCCCCGAGGGGATCCCCACAGAGATACGATTAACTGAGGCCTTCTTTTTCATTCGGTAAACCTGGAGATCATACACACACACCACATACACACACAACACACCATAAACACAACACACACACACCAAACAGGTACGTATACGCACGTATACACACACCACACACACCGCACATGTATATACACACACACACAAACATATACACACACACAACAACAACAAAATAATTACATTTGTATGGCGCCTTTCACATCGGGACGGCGTCTCAAGACACTAGACAGTCAGTGTTTCAGAGCGGAGATGGGGTGGGGATCGGGGAGAGTGGAGGGAAGAGTGGGGAAGAGGTGTGACCGATGGGATTGCAGAATGGCTCAAGGTTCAAGGCGCACACACACATACTCACACAGATACACCAAATACAGGTGGGTAGACCCCGCTTAACGTGACCTTGGTTAACGTTTTTTGGTTATTACATTGCTGATACATTGGGAACAAATATTTATTTAGCGTTTGCGACGTTCGCTGCTCCATCGTTTGCCAGCGGGTGGAAAGGGGGCACGAGGGCGCTGGGACCCGGGGGTGAGCCAGGCCGGCAGAGAGAGAGAGAGAGAGCGAGAGAGAGAGAGAGAGAGAGAGAGAGCGAGAGAGAGAGCCAGCCCGCAGTGAGTGAGACCAGCAACAAGTGAGGGAGCTGGGCAGGCGGTCAGGGAGCGAGTGTAATTTTTTAAAGAAACTTTTGATGAAAAATGGCCAAAAAGAACCTAACTCCAGTTTTTACATTCATTCTTATGGGAAACACCTATTCGCTTAACATTGTTTCGTTTAAAGTCGCACTTTACAAGAACCAAACTAGGACATTAAGTGGGGTCTACCTGTACACATGCACAGATACACACACACACACACACACACACACAGATACATGCACAGACACACAGTGCAGGGGTAGTGGTGGGGCCAAGTTGACAGTAGTGGTGGGGAGGAGGTGAGGAGGAGGGGTTGGGGAGGGCAGTGTATGTTATAATAATAATAATCCTTGCATTTGATATAGCGCTTTTCACATCTTATCAATGTCCCAAAGCGCTTCACAGAATGTTCCGTAAAGTGAATTGACTGTATATATTTGTGGGCGAATCGCAGCAGCCAATTGCACACAGCAGTGTCCCACACACAGTCGTGGATTGACCAATTGACCAATTTTATTATTGTGTTTTTTTTTTGAGGGATTATTATTAGGCGTGCGGAGTAAGGAAACTTGCCCGAGGTTTTGCCCTGATCTGCCTGGATTCGAACACAGGTCTCCCCAGCTTGCAAGACAAATGCTCTAACCACTGAGCCACAGGAGCTCCACGAGGGGAGCTCCTACGTTGAGGGGGCTCCTACCTTGGTGAGTTCCTTGATGACCAGGATGTCCCCCTTGGCCCCTCCCTCCGCGACTCGCTGCCGTTCTCTGGCCACATCCTCGTCCTCGGGCCCCAGGGAGGGCAACTTGATAGACATCGGCCTGTGGGGATCCAGCCTCGTCAGCTCAGCCTGAAACCTGCGCCCCCCCACCCCCCCTCCCACCTGGGCCAACTTGGCTCAACTCCCTCAACACCACAGCCTCAAACACACCCCACAACCCCAAGCAGCCTCTCCCCCATGCACCCATCCCCACCCGCCCGCCCAGGCCCACCCAGGCCCACCCGGCAGCTTCTAACCTCACCCGTCCTCGCCCAGCCCCTCCACCACAACCATCCCCCTCACCCCAACTACCCCTTCCCCTACCCCTTGCCCCCCAGGCTCCCCGGACCTGATGGTGATGAAGAACTTGTACTGCAGGAGGAGGGTGAAGGAGAAGAAGAGGACCCCCTGGACAGCCATCGCAAACATGTTCTTGCCGGCGAGTTCCCAGGACAGCGGTGAGATAAACTGCTTCTCTCCTGCCCAGAGATAAGATTCACACAACAACAACAACACATTATATTCGTACATTGGCTTTCAGGTCAGGAGGGTGTACCAAGGCGCTGGACAATCAGGGATTTGGGGATTGGGATCAGGGCGGGTGGAAGGCGAGGAAGGTGGGGGGGGGTGGGGCGGGGTGGCCGAACACGTGGTCGAAAAGGAGGGTCTTGAGTCAGGCCTTGAAGGAGGCGAGGGTGGGAGTGAAGTGGCTGTGAGCTGTAGTTCCATTGGGTGGGGAGGGGGCAGAGAGGCTGAAGACCCGACCGCCATTGGTGAGGTGAGCCAGGCCGGGAGGGTGGAGGAGGCCGGAGGCTGCTGAGAGGAGAGAGTGAACAGGTCGATACGGGGTCAGCAGGTCAGAGGGAGGAGGTACTCAGGGTGACCATGAGAGGCAGCTCCCACCTCACTGGCTCCTAGCCCCTCTCGCGGCTCAATGTACAGGTTCCAGCCCCACCCAAAGGGGTAAGAGGGGGTGTGGATCAGAGGCTGAGTCTGCGAGATGTGGGGGTCTAAACTGCACAGGGTCAGGGAAGGGGAGAGCAACTAGGGCTCCTGCTCCCGTGTACGTGTAGCCGGCTGGTGAGGGATCAGGTCGGGTTGGGGGGGGGAATTAAAATAGAAGACACCTTTCCCCTCTGCCCCCCCCCCCACCACCCACATGTGCGGGGAGTGGGCATAGAGGGAGTGACAGATAGAGACCCGGGGGTGGGGGGAGCATGGAGAGGTGGGGGGGGGGGGGGGGGTAGTGACAGACAGACTGACACGGAGGGAGCTGTGGGGGTGTGACTGACCGAATCTCTCCAGAGCGTCCGCCATGGCCTGGTTCTTCACCATGTCGATCAGCCCTCGGCCCAGACAGAAATGTGGGAAAATTAGAAAAACTTTCTTCAAGATCCGATTTACATCATTTAACTTCTACATGACAGAGAGAGAGAGAGAGAGAACGTCAGCGGGGGGGTGGGGTGGGGTGTGTGGGATGTGTGGGGTGTGTGGGGGGGGTGGGGTGTGTGGGGGGGTGGGGTGTGTGGGGGGGTGGGGGTGTGTGGGGGTGTGTGGGGGGGTGGGGTGTGTGGGGGGGGTGGGGTGTGTGGGGGGTGGGGTGTGTGGGGGGGGTGGGGTGTGTGGGGGGGGTGGGGGGGGTGGGGTGGGGTGTGTGGGATGTGTGGGGTGTGTGGGATGTGTGGGGTGTGTGGGGTGTGTGGGGGGGTGGGGTGTGTGGGGGGGTGGGGTGTGTGGGGGGGGTGGGGTGTGTGGGGGGGGTGGGGTGTGTGGGGGGGGTGGGGTGTGTGGGGGGGGTGGGGTGTGTGGGGGGGTGGGGTGTGTGGGGGGTGGGGTGTGTGGGGGGGTGGGGGTGTGGGGGGGGTGGGGTGTGTGGGGTGTGTGGGGGGTGGGGTGTGTGGGGGTGTGTGGGGGGGGTGGGGTGTGTGGGGGGGGTGGGGTGTGTGGGGGGGTGGGGTGTGTGGGGGGTGGGGGTGTGGGGGGGGTGGGGGGGGTGGGGGGGTGGGGTGTGTGGGGGGGTGGGGTGTGTGGGGGGGTGGGGTGTGTGGGGGGGTGGGGTGTGTGGGGGGTGGGGTGGGGGAGAATATCATGCGTAGTGTGCAGTGACGGTGTGTTATGTGACTGTATTACATCACGGTAATGAGTCACTGTCATCAATAATTGCGAATAGCCCCAGATTCCCACATAGAGGAGCCACCCCACCATCCCCGGCCCTCCCTCCCTCCCTGCCGCCCAACTCCCCCTCTGCCCCCCCCCCCACCCCCCCTCCTCTCCCATCCCCGCCCAGTGAGGTCACCTTGTCGGTGAACAACTCAAGGACGAAGGTGGCGATGCTGCCGTTGATGCCGATGAAGAGGTTGACGCAGGTCAGGACCACGTAGGCGGTGCTGGGGATACTGAACAGGAATGAGGCCGGGTACATGAGAGGCGTGATCGACCACCTGAGGGGGACACACAAACACAGTCACACCTGCCTCCCGCTCAGTAACCTACAGACAGACAGGATCAGGCACTGAGCGGGGGGGGCGGGAGGGCACTGTGTATGTCTAACTATGTTAGAACATGAATATAGTGAATACGTTGATGTTCATCTCATTCTCTCATCTCTTACAGTCGCACCCTCGATTAGGGGAGGGTATCCAGTGAAGCAGAGCTAATGTTTCTCTGTCTAGAGAGTGTGTGTGAGAGAGAGAGAGTGTGTGTGTGTGTGTGAGCGAGAAGGAGTGTGTGTGTGTTTGTGTGTGAGTGTGTGTGAGTGTGTATGTTTGTGTGTGTGTGGGGGTGGGGGTGGTGAGCATCTGAGCGTCACCTAGTGTGCAGGGCGCTATATAAATATACGTTGTTATTGTCCGCCTTTGCGGGATGGGGATGTTGGGAGAGAGGTCAGGAGCAGGGAATGCCTGGCTGAGTTTCTGCCTCTCTAACCCAGGGTGTGTGAGGTCGAGATCAGAGCGAGCTTCAATCCCCAGCCCCCTCTGCAAGTCCAGAGTTTCTGATCAGTGTGTCTGACAGTCGGGATGGGCTTGCTTATTGCTGGATATATAAATCATGCAGTGGTCAGAGTAAAGCACACAGGGTGAGTGTATAGGCAGCGTAGCCCACAAATATACAGTCGATTCACTTTACATTCCGTGAAGCGCTTTGAGACGTCCATAAGATGTGAGAAGCGCTATATCAAAATGCAAAGATTATTATTTTAGCTGATCACAGAGGCACAGAGCTGACACACACACAGACAGGCACATACACACACACATGCGCACACACACATACACACACCCGTATAGAAACAGCAGTAGTATGAGGGCTGGCAGGTTGGAAGCCGAGACGTAGGATTTCTGTTGGAAGCAGATAAAGATGGACACGACCAACGTGGCAGGAACTGAGTAATTACACTGTAAACAAAGCAAACTGAATCAACATCGGCAAACTACCCCCCCTCCCCCTCCCCCCACCCCCTCCCCACCCTCCCCCTCCCCCCTCCCCCTCCCCACCCACCCCCCCTCCCCCTCCCACCCTCACCATCTCCAGGACAACAGCCTGGACTACATTAACCTCCAACAAAAGCTGAACAGCATTAGATAATAATAATGATTGTCATATGATCTACCATAGGAGAGCGTCTATACAATGCTTGTAATATGATACAGAATGTCATACAGGTGTGGGCAGAATGTCTCCGATCACTGTACGGGTACAATGTAAAGTGGAGTGACTGTATTCCACGTCAATACTGTAGATAATTAGAATACAGCAATGTCCCACAAACAGACGTAGAGTAATTAAATGATTTTATTTGGGGACGGGGAGATGGGGCGGAATGGTAGAAGGTCCCTTCCCTTGTCCGGCTGTGAGCAGGTTCTGAGTAATTACACTGAAACGTTCCTGGATATGTAATGTCCGCCAGGAGAGATGGATGGACGAGGACTCAGTTTACTGTCTCACCTGAAGGCCGGCACCTGTGATATCGCAGCGCCCCTCCCAGCATTACATTGGAAAGTCAGCCTGGAGGAGAACAAAGTCCCTACTGGGGACAGCCAATACCTGGAGCTCACATTCCCCCACTTCAGACCCTGATACTCCCCACCACCCCACCCACCACAGGCTCCAGAACCAAACCCGCCCACCCACCACCACTAATCTCCCCCGCACCCTCTCAGGTCTTACCATGTCCCAGGCGAAGTTTGCCAGCCAGTACACCGTGGGTTTGACCCCACTGACAAACTGCAGATGCTTGGCTTGGCTGACCCGCTCCTCGATGAGGAAGAGGATGAAACTGGCCGGGACGAAGGACATGGCGAAGATCACACAGATTGAAACGAGGACATCGACTGACGTAGTCATCCTGGAACAAGGAACTCGGTGACTGAGGATTCAGCCACCCCCACCCCCCCTCCTCCACCACCGTCCCCCCCCCAGCCTAACAACACCAAGGAATAACCCACGGCAACCATTCCCCAAGACCCCGAGGAAGCGGCAGCAGGAGTAACCTGTCAGTCTAACCAGAGTGAACAGGAGCCAACTACTCCCAATACTCCCAGCTGTCATTGGGAGTAGTCAGTACTCCCAATGACAAGCTATGTAGGTTTAGCTGGTTACCAAGGCGCTGGACAATCAGGGATTTGGGCCTGAGCTGGTGGTTGAGATTAGGAGGGGTGGAGGACAGGGAGTGGAGGAGGGCGACCGAAGACACTGTTGAAGAGGAGGGTCTTCAGAACTTGCCCTGAAGGAGCTGAGGGAGGGGAGAGGTGTAGGAACTGAGGGAGGGATACAGAGTGAGGTACTCACAGCGCCACCTCGGACAGCTGCTCTTTGGTGAGGTTGAGCGGGTGGTTGAAGGCTGTGATTCCAAACATCTCGGGATCCTGTCCCGGGGGAAGGTTGGCCCTCAGCACCCCATTGTTTATCACGTTGACAAAGGACACCATGGCGTGCCAGCCCTTGTTGTTGAACCAAACCTGTCAACAAACCAGCAGATATTATACAGATAACATTAAAAATCCTTGCATTTGATACAGCGCCTTATCACATCTTCGAGGCGTCTCAAAGCGCTTCACAAGATATACTGTAAACAGTAGCAACTGTGTATTTTGTGGGCGAACAGAGTACCCAGTTGCATACATTAGCATCCCACAATCAGCCATAGTGAGTGGATGGGTGGTTGGGTGAGTGAGTGGTTGGACAGGGGAGAGGGAAACTCCCTTCTCTTTCCGAAAAGCACAGTGGGAATTAACGTCCACCTGAACAGACAGGTGGGATCTCGGTTTAGAATCCTATCTGAAGGACGGCACCTCCGACAACGCAACATCCCCAACACTGCGATGCAGTGACACTAGACTATTTGATTCCAGGTCCTGATGTGGGGCCTTGAGATGAGAGAGAGTCACTGCACCTGATAGGCTGACAGCTGACCTCATGTCAAATAAATCAGATGTACTACAAATGTAACTCTCTGGATCCCACACCACAATCCGCTGAGCAGATTGAAACAATAACATAAAAAATTATAATTTGATATAGCTCCTTTAGCTCCTTTCCTGTTGGGAAGATGTCTTGAATCGCTTCACAGTACAGTACAGTATATAAGAGTCTGTTGTTCATAGTCAATCATCAATGTCCTGCAAACAGCCATGAACAATTATTTCTGGGGAATTGTCGGCCAGGACAATGGGAAACACTCCTTCTCTTTGTGGGTTGGGCCTTTAAGATCCACCTGAACAGGGAGACTGGGGCTTTTTAGCATCTCTGCAAGAAGTGGAAAGGATTTCGAGGTGACAGAACCATAGAAATTTACACAAGAGCAAGAGAAACTCCCTTCCCTTTGCAAACGGGCAAGTCGGTTTAACATCTCAGCCGAAAGACAGGACTTCCAACAGTCAGCTCACCCCCCTGCACTGCACTGGAGTGCCAGTTTACACTGTCAGCTCAACGACCCGACGCGGGGGCTTGAACCCACAGTCTTCTGACTCTGAGCCAGAGATCAGAACATAAGAACATAAGAATTAGGAGCAGGAGTAGGCTATTCAGCCCTTCGAGCCTGCTCCGCCGTTCAATAAGATCATGGCTGATCTTCTCACCTAACTCTGATTACCTGCCCTAACCCCATATCCCCTAATCCCTCTATTTTTCAAAAATCTATCATTCTCAGCCTTGAAGGCTGATCTGCCTCCTGAGCCTGAATGACACTAAGCAATTTTTGAAGAATGAGCCAGAAGAGGAGACGCTGCAAATAAAGCCACAGAGCGTGTGATGGTCCTTGGGTGAATGAGAGCTTTGTGATCAGAGATAACCACAGCCCTGTACAGGCCCATAATCAGCAGGTTACAGACCTTGTACAGTCTTTTATACAAACTATTCTTGTCCCCAGTGAAATGATTGCTGAGTTCTACTTAAATTAAAGACCGGAGCAACTGATATGGTTCCATATGATTCTGTCTAAAAAAAAGACAGGAATGTCTGCTCAACCAGCCTGAACTCACAGTAAATTCAGACCCAACTTTGATCTTAATATATAGAATCTGTAACTTTCAAACGATAGATTATTTTACAGGTCGTCTGTCCACCCACCAGTCACAGAATGTTGGAATCCAGTCAGTTCTCTGTGGTGGGGGGGGGGGGTTCCTGAGAGTCTGATTCACCCCAAACCCGGCTCCGTCACACCGGAGCTAGCTCCCGGCAGTGGAGAGGGCAGCAGCTGCTAACGGACTAGCCCACACTTAAACACAGACCCCCACACACCCCCACCCAGCTCCCCCGTCACCGGCCCAACCCACCCCCCACACCCGCTGCCTTGTGTAGACTCACCTTCACGTTGTTCCTGGTGCTCAGCCCGCTCATGAACTCAGTGACTCTGCCCAGGAGACGGTCCGTGGAGCTTCCCTGTCAGTGATGGCAAATAAAATTAGGATTAATTAATTACTGAAACACTTCACAATAACTCTGCCTTCTTTATCCATGACCTGAAACCCGCGACAGAGCCATGGGGTAAGTGTAGAGGAGGGTCTCCTTGGCGCTGAACTGGCTCCCAGTTGACACGTTTGGCAACAGAATGTTGAAATTTAGTCCAGTTCCTGAGCCAGGAGGGTCTGCGGTATGTGATGGTTCATCAGCAAGACTGGGAAGGGCAGACTAGTCACTGTGGGGTAGGGAATCATCCCATTCAGCTGCTGTTAACCCTGCAGCCAAAGCCCAAATGAGTGGGGTGGTCATCAGTAGAGAGAGGGGATTCCATTCCAAAAACACAGGTATTTCCAATATGTAGGTGCAAGGAACTCTGAGTTTGGTTTACGCCTGGTGATGGGTTTCCACACGAGTCAGACACCTGGCGGACCCCTCCCCATCCGTCAAAAAAAAACAACTGCCTTTTACGTCTAGACCTTTGAGACATCCAGAAGGCATGAAAAGCGCTTTATGAAATGCAAGGATTTCTATGAGTCCTGGATTTGATTCCCAGCAGGGCAAATAGTTGTGCTGGTTTTCTTACTCCACACACCTGATAATAATCCCTCAAGAAAAAAACACCAGAAATTGTTCATTTCAATCCACGATTGTCTGTCGGACACTGCTGTGTGCTATTGGCTGCCGTGTTTTGCCCACAGATATACAGTCGATTCACTTTACAGTATATTCTGTGAAGCGCTTTGCAATGTCTAGAAGCGCTGTATCAAACGCAAGGATTATTTATCTCTGAGCCACCACACGCACACGTCTCACACACACACACTGCTGCAAACCCACAGGACAGCTGCAGGTGGCGATCCTCAACTACACCAACCACAATACTTACCCTTGACACAGCGCCTACAATGTGCAAACATGTCAGGCAATCGCTGTCAAGTGTATTTGTAGGTCAGCAATTTTACACAGTAGGGTCCACAAGCAAAGCATGAAGTCATTTATCTGGGCGGGGGGGGAAACAACTGTTGGACAGGAAACCGAGAGAAACTCGCCTCTTTCCAAAACAAGGGGACACAGTCTTAAAATTAGAACTAGGCCATTTAATAATAAGTAATAATATGGTATAAACGCCTTTCATATCTTATAGACGTCTCAAAGCTTTTCACAGAATATACTGTAAAGTGAATTGACTGTATATTTGTGGGCTAAATGCAGCAGCCGATTGTGTACAGCAGCGTCCCCACAAACGGTCGTGGATTGAAATGACCAAATTATTATTGCTTTTGAATGGCCTACTCCTATGTTCCTGCAGCTCATTAATAATAAGCAGAATCCTTGCATTTGATACAGTGACTTAGCACTTTACAGGATACATTGCAATATGATTTTGGCTGTGCATTTTTTGGGACGAAACACGTCAGCCAATGGCACACAGACAACATCCCACAGACAGCCATGGAGGGAGTGAGTGACGCAATATTGTTATTTGGCGGATTGTTGGCCGGGACAGCAGGGAGAGAGAAACCCTTTTTGCGAGCTCCTGTGGCTCAGTGGTTAGAGCACTTGTCTTGCAAGCTGGGGAGACCAAGCTGGGGAGACCTGTGTTCGAATCCAGGCAGGTCAGGGCGAAACCTTGGGCAAGTTTCCTTACTCCACACGCCGAATAATAATCCCTCAAAAAAAACACAATAATAAAATTGGTCATTTCAATCCACGACTGTGTGTGGGACGCTGCTGTGCGCAATTGGCTGCCGCGATTCTCCCACAAATATATACAGTCAATTCACTTTACAGTATATTCTGTGAAGCGCTTTGGGACGTCGATAAGATGTGGAAAGCGCTATAGCAAATGCAAGGATTATTATTATTATAATTATAGTTTATTGTACGGTGGCTTGGGAATCGTTAACATCCACCGTCACACACAGGAGCTCGGGTTAACGTCACCCTGCTGTGGGTGGCCCCTGCCCCCGTTGTGTAAACACATCACTGAGCTGAGCAGCTGTTGTTGTTGTTGCCAGCGCCTCGGGACGTCCCCCTGACGTGAGAGGCACAACACAAAGGGTAATTTGTTGTTGTTGTGGTGGAGGGTGGGGCTCAATCTCACACTAACCTGTCAATCACAGAGACATGCCCCCTGTCACTCACCATGAGACACGCCCCCTGTCACTCACCGTGAGACTCGCCCCTGTCACTGTGAGACACGCCCCCTGTCACTGTGAGACACGCTCCTTGTCACTCACTGTGAGACACGCCCCCTATCACTCATTGTGAGACACGCCCCCTATCACTCATTGTGAGACACGCCCCCTGTCACTGTGAGACACACCCACTGTCACTGTGAGACACGCCCCTGTGACTGTGACACACGCCCCCTATCACTCATTGTGAGACATGCCCCCTGTCACTGTGAGATACGCCCCTGTCACTGTGAGACACGCCCCTGTCACTGTGAGACACGCCCCTGTCACTGTGAGACACGCCCCTGTCACTGTGAGACACGTGTCACTGTGAGACACGCCCCTGTCACTGTGAGACACGCCCCTGTCACTGTGAGACACGCCCCCTGTCACTGTGAGACACGCCCCCTGTCACTGTGAGACACGCCCCCTGTCACTGTGAGACACGCCCCCTGATGCTGTGGAACCAAGGTCCTGTATACAAGTGTAATTGAGTTGTTGTATGTTGTTGTATGTTTTTGTATGTTGTTGTATGTTTACAACAACACCCTCTATACCCTGTGGGGAGGACACGGCAAACATTTCCATTTACACCTCTTTTAAACCCACCTTCACACCCAGATACACTCTGGAGAAGATGATATCCTGATGTGCTGGTGTCTGCTGTCCCCCCCTCCCCACTCCCCCCCCACCTCTCCCAGTAAACACGGTCTCCGTCAACACTGAGTGTGAGCCCCACCTCTCCCCGGGGGGTGTGCAATGGGTACCTGGGTGACGTTGAGCCAGGAACGGATCTCGCTGATGGAGCGGTTGATTTCGGTCACCGACGGCAGAATCTGAGAGCTCCTCGCTCCCAGTGAGAAGCCTCCATACCTGGGGGGGAAACCAGGGCCGAGAATCCATGTTACTGGGGACAAACATGGCCACACCCATTCCACCCAATCCCCCAAACAGGAATAGCTCCCAGCATCACCTCACACAGCCATACCATAACCCCCCCCTCCACCACCACACTCCCTACCTGGCAGCCCCTCCCCCCCCCTCCCCCGCCCCACCACCGAGCAGCTAACACTCACCTGAACTCATTTACCCACTTCTTGGATTTCAGGCTGTAGATAAACATGAGATTGTGTTACACTGTGACACCATTAACACACCCCACCCACAACACCACAGGAAAACAAACTCAGGGCTCAACACCTGCTCTCCTGCTCACCACAAGCACAAGTGCGTTCGCTCTCTGATGCTCCTCGGAGCAGCTGAGAAACAAAATGGGTTGTGTGCGGAATTCATGTTTGTAAGGGTTAGAGACACAGTAAAACTGTGTGTCCACGTACCCAGGTTAGGGTCAGAGACACGGTAAAGCTTCCTCTACACTGTGTGCCCACACTCCCATGTCAGTGACAGCTCAGAGACCCTCCCAGCCAGTGACCCACCTTTTGCTGATGATCTGAGGGTAGGTCTTCACGAGGTAGTCAGAGATGTTGCGTCCGGTCAGGTTCTGCAGTGTGTCCCCTGTGTTCCTCAGGACCTGGGACCAAAACAGGGACCTGATCTCATGAGGTGTAAAGCAGGATGGCCCAACTAGCTGCTCGTGGGGCAGAAAATATTGCTCATGTGGCCCACAGATGTTTCTCAAACAGGGCGTCCAGCCCTCGACAGCCAAAAGGCTCGACCGTCCTGGACTCTAAGCTGTTATAGATCCCACGGCACTACTCAAAAAGAGAAGGGTGTTTCCCTCTCCCAGTGTCCTGGCCAACAATCCCCCCAATAAAACAGTGGTCATTCGATTCATGGCTGTTTGTGGGACGTTACTGTTTGCCTACAAATTTCACTCTATTCCACAGTAAATCCTACAAAGCACTTTGAGAGATGTTCTTCCAACACGTTAAGGCGCTGTGCCAAATGCAACATTTATTATTATTATTATTATCATATGCACGCAGCGATATGCACACAGTCCTACAAAGGGCCATGAAGTGAGTGACCGATTTTATCTGGAGTTCATGGCCAGGAAACCAGGAGAGAGAAACTCCCTTCTCTTTCTAAATAGTGCCGCGGGATGTTTAATGTCCACCTGACCAGGCACGGATGGACCTCGGTTTAACATCGACAACAACTTGCATTTAGATAGTTCCCTTCACACGAGGAAGCAATTCCCTCGGCATATCCAAAGGCGGCACCTCTCGGCTCTGAGCCAGGCTCCGACCCAACCTGAAACCAGTAAATCAGGCCTCAACCGATGCCCAATTTCCCCCAAACCCCACAACCCTGTGTCGCTGATGCTCCCGGGGGCGGCTGGCGGGGGGGGCAGCGGGCTGGGAGACACACCTGGGGAGGGGGCAGACCCCCGGCTCCCGCGCTGCATTCCGGCAACATCCGCTTGTTGTTCTCTGAACTGCACTCACACCCCGGGGAGGGGAACTCTGCACTCCAGTTCCCGTTCAGCAGCAGATCCATCAGGTGAGGGGCCAGCGTGGGGTGGGCCCAGACACCGTCACTCTCTCCACATGGGGTGTCCCTGGGAGGGGAGTGGGGGGGGGGGGGGGGGGAGAGATGGGGGAGGGGAAAGGCGGGGAAGATGGGGGAGAATAAACGTTTCTGTTGATAATCCGGCTCAATGATAATCAAAATAATGTGTATCGATAATAATTATCAGCAATAATAATACTGATCATCCTTACAATTGATATGACGCCTGATCAGATCAGATGTCTCAAAGCGCTTCACAGAATATACTGTAAAGTGAATTGACCGGTCATTTTGTGGGTGAAACACAAAAGCAATCCACCAAACGTTCCTACTTACTGCTGGGTAAACAGAGGTGTGATAGAGTTAGGAAACTTGCCCAACGTTTCATTTCACCCAGGCAGGAATCCAACCCAGGTCTCTCGCTTGAGAGGAAAATGCTCTAACCACTGAGCTAGACAAATAGCAATATTATCAACAATACTATTTTATTAATAATAATGTGTGTTTCACATCAATGGCCTGACTGTACAATGTTAGCATCTGAACAGTGTGATGAGGTCCTGATTCAAGTCACAGCCCAGAGTTTGCGGCTGCAGCCAGTCTCTTATTAGAACGGGGATTCCCCATGGCCGGAGGGGCCGTCTGATAAAACCTTCAAAAGAAGGTCTTAAAATATATTATGTGAAGCGATGTGAGAGGTCTCAATGACGTGATAAGGCGCGATATCAAATGCAAGGACTATTATTGGTACAGTTGTTGTTACTGTCATTAATAACAACAAGCCTTTCATTTGATATAGTGCCTTATCTCAAAGTGCTTCACGGAATATATCGTAAAATGAATTGACTGTACATTTTGTGGGCGAAACTCGGTAGCCAATTGTGCAAAGCAGCGTCCCACAAACAGCTGCGGATTGAATGACCAAAGATTTTTTAATTACCGCTGTTATTACTGTTGTTGCCGTCACTGAGCCCCTCCATCATTGCACAACCTGCCGTTAATCGTGCGCTCACCAGTGTGCGCGGAGGCTGGAGACTGACGGGCAGTGTGCGCGGAGGCTGGAGACTGACGGGGGGGAGGGGGTGGGGGGTGAATACTCACTCTGGATGAACCTTCATACACTTGGTTCCAAAGCCAGGATTGGTGAGCAGCGCCCTGATCAGCTGCTGAGTACTGACCTCCTCTGGGATATCCTCACTGCAGGGTCACAGGGCCACAGGGTCAGAGACCAGCGCCAGGTATAAAAACCCCATCATACCCCACCCCAACCCGCACCAGCTCCCAGAGAGAGCACGTTTCCCCCCACCCCCCCAACACTGGCACATCCCCTCCCCCTCCCGCGGCACTTCTCACCCCTCCCCCACCCACACCCACCCACCTCCAGCACGTCCTGGTACCTGATGAATGTGAACTGCTCCTCGTACATCCAGGGCTGCAGCTCCAGGGTCGGGTACTTCCCGAAGGGCGGCACAATGAGGCTGAAGAGCAGAGCCACAAACACAAACAACGCCGGCAACACAATCTGTAACAACACAGAACCATTAGTGTGTGTGTCTCACACAGCCTGGGTTTACAGTGATGTGTCACACAGCCCAGCAGCCTATTAACACTTCACCGCTGTGTGTTATTTCCACTCGATGGCCACTGGCCTGATCCAGGTCCCCCACCCGACCAGCAATACTGACGGCAGTCGGGCATCCAGGCTTTGTACCCCATCACCGTCTGGAACTCCACCCCACAGCTTCTCATGATGGGCCTTGTTGGTGACGGTTGGGGTGTGAGGTGATGGGGGTTGGGGTGTGAGGTGATGGGGGTTGGGGTGTGAGGTGATGGGGGTTGGGGTGTGAGGTGATGGGGGTTGGGGTGTGAGGTGATGGGGGTTGGGGTGTGAGGTGATGGGGGTTGGGGTGTGAGGTGATAGTTGGGGTGTGTGAGCGAGTGAGGCCAGACTTACCTGTGCAAACAGCCCCCTGCGGCTCCGTCGAGCGTAGAGGAAACGCTTGATGAAGAGCGACTGGAACTGCTGGCGGATCAGCGGCCATCCCTGCAGCTGGTGAGAGCCTTTGCCTTCTGCAATCTGCAGGAAGTCTGTCTCTCTGTGCTCTGAAAGAGGGGTATCAGCAACGTTTAATAGGCTGTAACAAGCCAGTGTTGACAATAATACTGATAATAAAAATAATAGGGAATCCCATAGCTCAGTGGTAGAGCACTCTCATTGAAAGTGAGAGGTTTAATTCCTGGGCAGAGCAAACCTTAGACAAGCTACAGCGTCAGTCAGCCAGCTGTCTCACAGCGCTTCACAGGAAACTGACTGTGTATTTGTAGGCGAAAGCGGCTGCCAATTTTGCGCGGCGACGTCCCACAAACAGCCACAGTGGCCACGTTTATTTTAGGAATTGTTGACCAGGACAAAGACTCTCTTCTCTCTTCATTAGCTGAAAATCCTGAGGTTATTATTGACCTTGGGATAATCCTGATCCCAAGAACTGGATGGGAGTCAATGTTCTCCAATTTAATGTCGAGAAGCCCAAGGCCCTCCTGCTTGGCTCCCGATAATGCCTCCTGACCTCGCGCCCTCCCTTGCCTCCTGCAGCCCTTCCTTTTCAATCCCAACCCACCCAGCTCGGGTCCAAACCCTTCACTGTCCAGTGCCTTGGGACGTGTTGGGATGGAGTGGGGGGTGCTGGTCACCGAGCGAGGGAGAGTTCACAAACAGCCTTGATGCCCTGAACACCCAGGGGGAAGGGGGGCAGGGAGAGCAGTGGTTACGGACACGCAGATCAATTTCTCCTGGGTTACACTGGTTGATCAGTCTCTGTTACTCACTAGATAATCTCACCAACTCCAGGAAAAATTGTTACACAAAATGCAGTCCAGTGTGTCCCTGCCACACACACCACATTCACCTCAATACAGTGGTTTCCAAACTGGGGGACGCGCCTCACTTGGGAGGATGTGTACCATTGGCTGGGGGGGGGAGGGCGGAGTCTCGGACCCCTTGTGGAGCCAAGTGTGAGGATTGGGGGGGGGGGGGGGGGAGGTGGGGGGGCAAACAAAAACTTTGCTGAGTCAGGTACACTATTTAAAGTTTGGAAACCACTGCCTTAATGTGACAGCACAGCTCCAAACCATCCACATTTCACACCAGGAGAACATCCCACAGCAGCTGGTGAGAGGGGGGGCTGAGGGGGGGGTGGGGGCTGAGCTGCGAGGGGTGAGGGGAGAGCTGAGGTGGGGAGCTGAGGGGGAGAGGGAGAGTGAGGGGTGGAGTGAGGTGGGGGAGGTGAGCTGAGAGGGGGGGAGTGTGAGGGTGGGCGGGGGGAGGGTGGGAGGTGGGGGGGGGGGAGGGTGGGAGGTGGGGCGGGGGGAGGGTGGGAGGTGGCGGGGGGGGAGGGTGGGAGGTGGGAGGTGGGGGGAGGGGGAGGTTGGGAGGTGGGGGGAGGGGGAGGGTGGGAGGTGGGGGGGGGGAGGGTGGGAGGTGGGGCGGGGGGAGGGTGGGAGGTGGCGGGGGGGGAGGGTGGGAGGTGGGGGGGGGGGGAGGGTGGGAGGTGGGGGGAGGGGGAGGTTGGGAGGTGGGGGGAGGGTGGGAGGTGGGGGGGGGAGGGTGGGAGGTGGCGGAGGGGGAGGGTGGGAGGTGGGAGGTGGGGGGAGGGGGAGGGTGGGAGGTGGGGGGGGGGGGAGGGTGGGAGGTGGGGGGGGGGGAGGGTGGGAGGTGGGGGGGGGGGAGGTTGGGAGGTGGGGGGAGGGGGAGGGTGGGAGGTGGGGGGGGGAGGGTGGGAGGTGGGGGGGGGGGGAGGGGGGGAGCAAAATCTTATCTAGAATCTTATCTAGAGCGTACCTTTGGTTTGCACTTTGACCTTTACTGTCAGGGAAGCATTAGAAACAGAAAGACAAGATCAGGAAGTGAGAGATGACGGGTGAGGATGAGAGAGTTTGCTGTGGGGAGGGCGGGCGCTGGTGGTGGAGAGAACAGTGGGTTTACCATTACCAGGGTCTGCGTCAGGAGTCCCTCCGTCCCCCTCCTCGCTGACGGGCTGCAGGGTTTGCTCGCTGGGCCTCGAGACCCTCCCCCGCTTACTTGGGATAGTGCCGTCTGCAAAACCTGAGACAACAACAACACAATATGAAATCCTCCTCTGATAAAAGATCTCGCAGAGCTCACTCAGGTCTGTGAACAGTCACTACACTTTACTGTCTATTTACTCTCCGAAGCGCTTTGAGACAACAACTATTTGTGTTTATACAGCGGCTTTCACGTCGGGAGGACGTCCCAAGGTCAAGGGTTTGCAATAACATTATTATTATTATAGCAAAGGCAGGGATTATTTTCACGATGATTCTTATTATTGATAACAAAAAACACTACAGGGACTTTTAAAACAATTTTACTGCATTCTAAAATAATATAGCTCCTGTTATGTTGGGATGTCCAACAGGATATATTGTAAGTGTAACTGAATGTGTGTTTTGTACTGAATCTATGCACAGCATCAAAATGTCTGAACTGCTTCCCAGATAAACTCTGCCATGTAAATGTCTGGGTTTAACGCCCAGCAAAGGCCAACAAACAGACATAGTCTGAAGCTCCATTAATCTCATCACCGGAAGAAACAACAACAAAATGACATTTGTACAGCGTCTTTCATGTCAGGCGGACGTCCCAAGGAGCTGGACATTCAGTGATTTGGACCCGAGCTGGGGATTGGGAATGGGGAGGGTGGAGAGCGGGAAAGAAAAGGTGATTGAAGGTACGGTCAAAGTGGAGGTTCTTGATATGGGTCTTAACTGAGACAAGAAAGGGGGTGAGGTGGAGGGAGTTCTAAAGGGTGGGGGGGTGGGGGGGGGGCAAGCGTAGCTGAAGGACTTGGCCACCAATGGTTGGAGAGGGGGTGAGGTTGGAGGGGGGGGGTGGGGGTGAGGCGGGGGACGTGCTGCTGGTTAACAGTGGCCTCAACAAACTGAACATAAACACAGGAATAAGTTACCAAGAAAGCAACACTGGAGTAAGTCAGGCAGCCAGCAATAATAATCCTCACATTGACACAGGAAACTTTCATGTCGGGAGCACGCATCACAGCGTTTGCTGTAAAGTGTAGTGACTGTGTGTTCTCTGGTGAATGAGGTTCAAGAGACTGTTTCTTGAGAGGGAGAAAGATTAGATGGGGGTAACGCAGGAAAACAGTTTTGGTGACCGAGGAGAATTCTCACGTGTATTTGCTCTGTTGGATGACAAGCCGGAACGGGCTGATACCCTGATGTGAATGTTATTAAATGAAATGAAATTACCTACTATATCTGTGTCCACCCCAGTGTCTTCTGCAACTTTAAGGAAAATCTGAAAATATTTTGAAAGTGAAAATTTGCCTCAGATAAATGTCATCGGCCACAACCCCAGCCTCCCACAGATACAACAACAACAACAACAACAACAAAATGACATGTAGAGAGCGCTTTTCACGTCAGGAGGACATCCTAAGGCGCTGAACGCTGACCTAAAAAGTATTTTAGTTTTGCTCATAACTCATGAACCCCAAAACAAATATGCCCATGTCACTCCCAGGCGCAAGAGTCTTGAACCCGAGCAAGCAAGAGGGGAACTACTTTTGGATAAACCAAGACAGTCAAGCAGGAGGCCACGGGTTCAGAGTTGCCATGGAGCAATTTCAGGATAGACACTAGGAAGTTCCTCTGTATCCAGAGGGGAACTAACAAACACCTGGTGGGTGGCTGAGGCCAGGACATTGAGACTCATTGAACCAGCGGCAGGTTGGCGCAGGGCTGGTTGGGTGTGCTCTGGGTTGGTGACTCCCCCCCACCCCCCAGCCCGAGCCACCGCCCGCACTGACCTCCTCCAGTGTGGTGTCGGAGACGCCGTAGCTGGAGATGCCGAGCTCACACAGGCGGGTGTCCAGCTCCTGAAACAAGTCCACGAAGGCTCCGTCCTTGGCCCCTCCATACGGGAGCACATAGGTCAGCTCCTGCCCCACTTCCTCCACCAGCCGGGCCTCCAGCACGTATCTCTGTACCAGCGCTGACACCGCCAGCACATCTGGTGGAGAGAGAAACACCATGACTGTCAACGGCAATCACAGACACCAACAGTAATCTCACCTGAATATCTCCTGCTCTCTCTCCCTCCTTCTCTCTCTTCTTCCATCCCTCCATCCATCAATCCCTCCCACTACCCTCCATCCATCCATCCATCCATTCCACCCCCCATCCATCCCTCCGCTCAACCATCCC
This sequence comes from Hydrolagus colliei, assembly GCA_035084275.1. Lineage (NCBI taxonomy): Eukaryota > Metazoa > Chordata > Chondrichthyes > Chimaeriformes > Chimaeridae > Hydrolagus > Hydrolagus colliei. The sequence goes on along the minus strand of CM068766.1, from coordinate 7,627,111 downwards.
TCCCCCCTCCCCCACATCTATCCATCTGTCAAAATACTGACGTGGGGTAGGGCTTCTCACCCTAGACTAGCCACAGACCCCACCCCCTGCCGCAGACCCCCACCCCCGTCCACAGATCCTGCCGCCCCCCCCACCCACCCCCCCGAGTGTGGGCATGTCCTGGTGGGGGAGGGACTTACCCAGGGCACTGGCCTCACTGTACTGCTCACTCCCCAACCCTGTGTCATAACTGCGTTCGGAATCCGTGTCGTCCTGTAAACAGTAACACACGGGATCAGCCGGGAAAATAGGAATAATAATAATAATAATAATAATAATAAACCCCGGCAGCAGACGCCCAGACACAGCCTCGGGTCGTCTCGGATCAACGTTTGCATGAAACACCGGAATTCTAGATTTTGTTTGGATGACGTTACAGACGTCTTCAGGGTGTCAATTACCCGGGCTCAGCTGCTCCCCCTCCCCCCTCCCACCTCCCCCCCACAACTCCACACTCCCCAACTCCACGGGAAGTCGGGAGGATGTGTGACAAGGGGGTGGTGGGGGGTGGGGGAGGTGTGAGGTGACGGACCTTCCTGATGCCGATGGTGACGCTGCTGGAGCTGGCCGGAGGTGTCTTGTCGCCCTCTTTCCTCACTAACGTCAGGTAGTAGCCCGTCCCCAGTTGGTTCTTCAGGAAGAGGGAGGATCCACAGCAGCACAGCTTCCCCTGGGAGATGATGGCGATCCTGTCCCCCAGCAGGTCAGCCTCGTCCATGTAGTGAGTGGACAGGATGATAGTGCGGCCTGCAGTGAGGCCAGAGACACAGCGGGTCATAAACACACACTTAGTTACAATATCTCAATATCTCACCTCAAAAGCCGCCAAAACCCTGGTCCACGCCTTTGCCACCTCTCGGCTGGACTATTCAATTGCCCTCCTAACCGGTCTCCCATCTGCTACTATTCATAAAATCCAGGTCATCCAGAATTCTGCCGCCCGCATTCTCACCCGTAGCAAACTCCGCTCCCTGATTACCCCAGTACCTGCCAGGCTGCACTGGCTGTCTGTCCCGGAGAGGATCGATTTCAAGATACTCAGTCTTGTTTTCAAATCCCTCCACTCCTCTGCACCCCCCTACCTCTTTGATCTCCTCTCTCCTCAAACCAGCACCCGTTGCCTTCACTCCATCGGGTCTGGCCTCCTCCTTGTCCCCCAAATCCTCCACCCTACCATCGGCAGCAGTGCCTTCAGCCACGACGCCCCGAGGCTCTGGAACTCCCTTCCTCACGCCCTTCCCCTCGCCCCTTCTCTTCCTACTCTCAGGTCTCGGCTACAGACCTTTCTTTTCGCCTGCGCTTTTGGTCACCTTCCTCCCCCTCCCCCTCCCCCTCCCACTCCCCCTGGCTCAGCTCCGAGATCCGTTATTGGGAAGCGCTCTGAGACGTCATCTGGCGTGGAGGGCTCTATATAAATCCAAGTTGTTGTTGTTGTTGGTGTACAGGGTCCTCACCAACCCTCTCTCCTTTCCAGCAGGAGCAATGTGTGTGGGGGTCGGGCGGTGGTGAGAAGGATAAAATCTAGTGAGGGGCTGGTTAAAATCTCCAAACTCCACCACCCGTACACCCACCCACTCAGTTGAGAGCTCTGTCTTCCAAGCTTTCCCACTGCTTGTCCAGCCAGGACTACCCTCCCTGGTAGGGCTTTGGTTTGCAGGGTTAACAGGAACTGAGTGAGAGGACTCAGTGACTAGGCTGCACCAACCAAATCCAGCTGCTGAGCCAGGCTGGGCTGTGTTGCCTTCAGCAGTGAGAGCCCTGGAATACTGTGGACACACCTGATATAGGAACCCGACTCAAGACAGTCGCAAAGCGTGGGCTCAATCCAGTTGCCAAACTTGGCAATTCAGCTCCATGAAGGTTCTCCCCTCCCTGCCCCTCCCCTCCCTGCCCCTCGCCTGCCCAGGCTAGGCACCAATTAATAATAATAATCCTTGCATTTGATATAGCGCATTTCACATCTTATCGACGTCTCAAGGCGCTTCACAGAATATAGTGTAAAGTGAATTGACTGTATATTTGTGAGCGAAACACGGCAGTCAATTGCGCACAGCAGCGTCTCACACACAGTCATGGATTGAAACGAGCAATTTTATTATTGTGTTTTTTTTTCTAGGGATTATTATTAGGTGTGTGGGTAAGGAAACTTGCCCAAGGTTTCACCCTGATCTGCCTGGATTCAAACACTGGTCTCACGCTTGGAAAGCAAGTGCTCTAACCACTGAGCTATATGAGCTTTGATGGTGTAAATGGAGAGAGAGTTATGGCTGACAGACTCGCTTGCTCACCTGGTTTGTATTTGAGCAGTAATTCCCAGATGCCTCTGCGGGAGAAGGGATCAACACCTGCCGTAGGCTCGTCCAGGATCACCACCTTCGATCCTCCCACGAAGGCGATGGCTACCGACAGTTTCCGCTGCATCCCACCTGGGCAACGACAGACAATCGTTAGCCTTCCTTCCTGCCCGCCCCCACCTCCCCAACCCCCACCCGTCCCCACCAACCCAACCACTACCCGCCCCCACCTCCCCAACCCCCACCTCCCCAACCCCCAACCACTCCCACCTTCCCAACCCCCACCTCCCCAACCCCCACCTCCCCAACCCCCACCTCCCCAACCCCCACCTCCCCCACTCCCCAACCATCCCCACTTCCCCAACCCCCACCTGCCCAAAACCCCCTCCCTCAGCCCCTCTTACCTGACAAGTTCTTGGTCAGTTCGGTACGTTTGTGGGGCAGCCCCACGTCCACCACAATCTGCCGCATCTCCTCATTCACCTCCTTCTCCGTCAGACCCTTCAGCCGGCCATAAAACCAGATGTGCTCCTCCACGGTTAGACTGTAACACCCAGGCAGAGCTCAGGCAGCAGCTCCCAGCCTCCCCACAGCCTCTTACACACACAGGCCCAGTGTGTCGGGCTTCACTAACTGCGGACACTTCCACAGAATTAAGTACAACAACAACTTGTGCTTACACAGCGCCCGCCATGCAGGGTGGTGCCTGGGAGCGCTGCACAGTGGTGGGGGTGGATCCCGAGTGAGGGGAGAGGGTGGGGGGGAGGTGACCAAAGGCGCGGTTGTGGACATGGCATTTTAAGAGGGAGAGATACGGACAGATTAAGGCGAGGATTTCCAGTGGTGTGATGTGATGCCCCTTTGAAAGGCGCTACATAAATACAATGTGTTGTTGTTGTTGTCGTTCCCTGAAGATGCAGCAAATATTAATATAATAATAATGATCCTTGTGTTTGATCTAGCGCTTTTCACATCTTCTAGACGTCTCAGAGCGCTTCACAGAATATACTGTAAAGTGAATTGACTATATTTGTGGGTGAAACGAGGCAGCCAATCGCACACAGTGGTGTCCCACAAACAGTCATGGATTGAAATTACCAATTTTTTTTACTTTCCGTTTTTTTTGGACGGATTATTTTTAGGCGTGTGGAGTAAGAAAACTTGCCCCAAGATTTCAATCTGATCTGCTTGGATTCGAACACAGATCTCACACTTGTAAGGCAAGTGCTCTAACCACTGAGCTACAGGACTACGAATGGTGGTGGCGCAGATGGGCCTGGGGACAAGTGACGGGGCAATGCTAGCGGAGTGAGGGAGTGGGCAGGACAGAGGGGCACGAGCAAGGTGTGATGGGGGCTAAGGGCAGGCGGGGTGGGGAGTGGCTCTATGTACAGCACAGGAAGAGAATACTCAGCCTGGCTAGTCTGTGACAGTCACAGTGGAATATAGAGCCGGGCAAGCACCTCAGAATTGAACTCAAATCTCCTTCCACAGCAATCAGATGTTTGTGTGATAGCAAACATTAGTGCAGCGCAGCTCCTGATTGCTCTGGTTGTGTGAACACTGTTATGGGAGGCAATCCACGACTCTGGCCCAGTTCCTGGGGTTGGCGTCTCACTGAGAGACAGTCATCATAACAATCATATAGGGAACGGCGATATGGGAATTTTCCGGATATGGATATATCGGTTGGCTCATATCGAGATATACCGAAATATCGATATTTTTAGTTTTTTTGTACTGCGCATTCGGGGCCTATCTTTTCAGGAGGTAAATATCTTTCTCTCTCTGTGTCTCTCACTCTCTCCATCTCTGTGTTTTTCTGTCTGTGTCTCTCTATGTCTCTCCTCTCTCACACCTCCCCCCCCCAATCTCTATCTATCTGTATATTATCACATCCACCCCGTCTCTCTCCCCCCCAACGTCCCTCTCTCGCACCCCCCACCCCCGTCGTCTCTCTCCCCCACCCCCCCCCAGCCGTCTCTTTCTCCCCCCCCCCCCCCCCAGCCGTCTCTCTCTCCCTCCCCCCCCCAGCCGTCTCTCTTCCCCTCCCCCCAGCCGTCTCTCTCCCCCTCTCCTCCCCCCCCCCCAGCCGTCTCTCTCTCCCTCCCCCTCCCCCCCCAGCTGTCTCTCTCCCCCTCCCCCCAGCCGTCTCTCTCCCCCTCTCCTCCCCCCCCCCCCCCCCCGCCGTCTCTCTCTCCCTCCCCCCCCAGCCGTCTCTCTCCCCCTCCCCCCAGCCGTCTCTCTCCCCTCTCCTCCCCCCCCAGCCATCTCTCTCCCCCTCTCCCCGCCCCCAGCCATCTCTCTCCCCCTCTCCCCCCCAGCCATCTCTCTCCCCCTCTCCCCCACAGCCGTCTCTCTCCCCCTCTCCCCCCCCCTCAGCCGTCTCTCTCCCCCTCTCCCCCCCCCAGGCGTCTCTCTCCTCTCTCCCCCCCCCCAGCCGTCTATCTCCCCCTCCCCCCAGCCGTCTCTCTCCCCCTCTCCTCCTCCCCCCAGCCGTCTCTCTCCCCCTCTCCTCCCCCACCCCAGCCGTCTCTCTCCCCCCCCAGCCGTCTCTCTCCCCCTCTCCCCCCCCAGCCGTCTCTCTCCCCCTCACCCTCCCACAGCCGTCTCTCTCCCCCTCACCCCCCCCCCAGCCGTCTCTCTCCCCCTCACCCCCCCCACCCCCCCCACCCACAGCCGTCTCTCTCCCCCCACCCCTTGCATACCTGTATATTGTATTCGAGGACTATGAATACAAGATGGCGGCTTTGCACCTCGGTCTGTGCATTGTGTATAGAGATGAGCATTCTGGGTCTTGTAGTTGATTGTGCTCGCATCCCGATTTTTTACCTCGATATATCGTTTTTCGATATATCGATATTTTTAAAATGTCTATATCGGCGTATCGATATAAAAATCATATCGGGTTTTACCGATATACCGATATATCGCCGTTCCCTACAATCATAATAATCCTTGCATTTGGTGCAGTGCTTTATCATGTCAGCAGGACATCGCACAGGATTTACTGTGTAATGGAGTGACTGTGTATTTTTACACAAACTTGGCAGCATAATTGCACGCAGCAATTATGTCTCATGAACAGCCATGGTAGGAGTCCTGTAGCTGAGTGGTTAGAGCACTCGCCTTACAAGCGTACTGTGTTCGAATCCAGGCAGGTCAGGGCGAAACCTTGGGCAAGTTTCCTTACTCCACAAGCCTAATAATAAATTCCCAAGAAAAATAATAAAATTGGTTGTTTCAATCCACGACTGTTTGTGGGACCCTGCCGTGCGCAATTGGCTGCCGCATTTTACCCACAAATATACAGTCAATTCACTTTACAGTATATTCTGTGAAGCGCTTTGAGACGTCTATAATACATGAAAAGAGATATATAAAACGCAAGGATTATTATTATTATTATCAAATAAACGAATGACAAATGTATTCAGGATTGTTGTCAAGGACATGGGGTGAAACTAGTGTCACAGAATCTTTAACGTCCCCCTGAACAAGCAAACGGGACCTCGGATTAATGTGTTTCGTCCACATAATACATAGGAACACAGAAGTAGGCCACTGAGCCTGGGGCCTGTTCCGCCATTCTATTAGATCATGGCTGATCCATACTTCAACTCTATTTATCCAAGCTTTGCTCCATACGCCTTGATGCCCTGACCTAACAAACATTCAGCAACCTCAGTCTTGAACATTGTTTGACTACACTGTTAACTTGTCAAGAAAATATGGCAGGACACAGTATATAATGTGGGACATGTCTAGTACATGTGACTGCAGGGCTGGTGGAATGTGAACTGGATAGATCTTTTTTTTCTTTTGTACACACTTTGAGACGTCCCAACAACGTAAAAACAAATGCGAGGATTATTATTAATTATTATTATAACATTGCAACCTGAACAACGGCATCTCAGCCATTGCAGAACTCCCCAGCGCGACAACGGAGCATCAGCACAGACTGTGGTTAAGAAGCTTGAATTACTTTCACTGATGTTGTGAAGCACTGACCTGTCGAAGAGCACGTTATGCTGAGGACACATGCCAAGTGACTTCCTGATCAGATCCATATCAGTGAAGATATCCCGGCCCAGAATGTACGCTGTCCCTGAGGTGGGGGGGAACAGGCCGGTCAGGATGGACCTGCGGGATATAGAACATGATGTTAGTAACATCGAGCTGGGGGTTTGAGCCCAAACTTCACTGTCTGTAGATCAATCAGCATTGGTCACCTAATGTTGACCTCTCATTGCCCCAACGATATGTTGAATCACCCAAATGGTCACCAAGGGTAAAGACCAACAACAAGTTGTATTTACATGGCTCTCCTCAGGGTAACTTCCCAGAGCTGGGGGCAGTGGGAGGTCATCTTAGGCGCGGTCGAAGAGGAAGGTGACAAACTCATGAACGAGGGTTTCAGCTGCGACTGGGGGAAGGTACGGTCGGAGGCGGGCAATGTCCCGGAGGTGAAGGAAGGTGGTCCTGGTCAGGGACAGAATGTGAGAAAGGAAGGATAGTTGGGGGTTGAATTTGAAGCCAAGTTTGCGCATGGGTTCACCCCGGGAGAGCCGAGCCCGCCATGGGACTTGACCAGGTGAGAGCTTCCCACCCACCTCCCTGATCTGACTTGACTTGACCCTGTGTGAGGCTCACATGGTGGTGGTTTTGCCGGCTCCGTTGTGGCCGAGGAAGGAGGTGATCTGGCCCTGGTAGAAGTTGAGGCTGAGGCCGCTGATTGCCATCTTCTCCCCATTGCTGTAAACCTTGACCAGGTTCTGGATGGACACGCCCAATGGCAGGTGGCTGGGCTCCTCCTCCAGGTGAGCTGCCAAAAACACAGAATGACGTTTAACTGTTCGCCTTCGAGGCCCTCCACGGCCACTGTGACCTGCTAACCCCACATCTGGAGGTCCACTATCTCTGCTCAGCAGCCTGCAACCCACTTCAAATCCCCGCCAGGTCTGTCCCTCTATCAGCGACAGGCATTCAGCCTCTTTCTCTGCCCCAGCATCCCAATTCCTTTTGCCTCTCTCTCTGCCTTGTTCCTTCAGGGCACGTTTTAAGGCGCTCCTCTACGATCTTTGCCTTCGGTCACTTTGCTACCCCTGCAATCCCAGCTCCCATCACCCCTCCTGATCCCAACCCCCAGGTCAGGTCCACATCCCTGACTGTAGCGCTTTGGGACATCCTCCCAACGTGACAGGCGCAGTGTAAATATAATTTCTTGTTGCTCTCCCCAAATGTTGGTCCTCCCCACCCGTGTGTTAGCATCCCCGCAAACCCTTACCAGTGGGTTGAGGTGTAGGATGGGTGTGTGTGGGGTGGGGGAGATCTTAGTGCAAAGAGTAGGAGAGAAAAACAGATGAAATAGGAACTAAATGTTCCTAACTAACATTAGGCAACTAAAATGTTGCTTAAACTCCTGTAGAGTGTAGGAGGAAGGGAAGAGTGAGGGAGGTGAGGAGTCTGGATTACTGTAGTTTACTCGGGTCAGCCTTGCAGAATGGAAAGCCACACTGGCCCCAGGTGTCAATCGAGGCAAGAACAAACGGGATAGCTGGGAGGTGAGGGTGGCTGGGGATGTGAGAGGTGAGGAAATGTGCAAACACTTGTCGCCATCTAACAACCCGTTAGTGATCACGGTGGGGGAATGGGTTAAGTGACCTTCCACTCTATCCGGTCACCTTTGGGTAGGCTGCAGGGGTCAAAATCCAGCTTGTTGTCCTGCAGCAGGGGCTCTCCGCACCAATAGCTCTTCAGGAACAGGAAGAACCAGGGCTTGGGAATACCGTATTGTCCTGGGAAGAGAGGGGAGAGTGAAGTAATGGCCTCAGCCCAGGCCCAGTGAACAGGCTAACCCACAGCAATCTGTCTGCTGGCTATAGCGATCGCACAGTCAGAGATTCTTAACCAACCGGCAAATGACAAGCCTAAAATGCTATTTAATGGATGTGAAAACTGTTGACTCTTTATAAGCCAGACACTTTTATTCACACTCCAAACACCCACACATTAACGTGTCTGCCTCTCCCTCCCCACCCAACCCCAAGTATTTGCTTTAATTCCAGCTCAGTCAGTATCACTCGCTTCTGGATGTGAATGTTGTGGGTTCCAGCCCTGCGTCAGGACATTAGCTCACAGTCTAGTTTGACGTCATTCTAAATGGAAGTTCCGTCTGCCTGTTCAGGTGGACATTAAAAGTCAAGACCATGGCACTATTGAAAAGGAGAAGGGAGTTTCTCTCTCTCGCCCCCCCCCCCCCGCCCCACCCCACCCCACCCGGGTGTTCTGGTCAACAAATCCCCCAAATGAATCAGTCATTCACCATGTGATTGCTTACGGGACCTTGCTGGTATGAAACGGCTGGATAATTCACTTTGGCTGTGATTAGCGAGAAAGGTTTGACATCAGTGCCTTGGGATGTACTCCTGATGTGAAAGGAATTATATAAATGCAATTTGTTGTTGTTGAGATGTTTTAATGAAAAAGCATTCACAACTCACCTGGTGAATGAATAATTGACTGAGCGACTGGTCGGTCAGGACTATAACTTGCATTTGCACAGCGCCCCTCACACAGGATAGCGCCCCAGAGCGCTTGAGAATGGCAGAACATAACGCTGAGCCAATGGCATGCCAGTAGATGCTGCCTTCTCTTATCTAACAGAGTGACAGGATCTTTAATCCACTTGAATCTTGGGACCTTGGTTTAAGTTGATTCAATATTTAAACTCTTCCCAACACACAGACGGTGGCAAAAGTACCTGGAAAGACGGCCTCAATATACCAGGTGGCAACTCCATACAGGCCAGCGTCAAACAGCATGAGGAAGAGGGACGTGTTGAAGTTGTAGGCGTCACCCTCCACTGGGCTGGAGCCCAAGTTAAACCACTGGATGCCGATGCCTTGCTCCTCATACAGAGAGAAATACTCACAGCCAAAGCCAAAGGCAACTGGGGACAACAGGCTCTGTGGCAGAGAGAGATAAGCAGCGAGTGAGTGGAGGATATTGGACCCATGCCACCACCCACCCCCACCTCCACCTCCACTCCTCCCTCAACACACTGCTTTAGACTGACCATCTCCACCAATCATCCTGGATCACTCGCCTCCGAGTCAGAAGGTTGTGAGTTCAAGCCCCCACGTCAGGGGCTTTGAGCTCACATTCTAGGGGAAGTATTGCCTTACCTTGGATAGAGAAGAGAGTTTCTAACGTGTTTGGTAACATGGCTAACAATCGCTCTAGATAAAATCGTTCATTCACAACATGACATTTTGTAGGACGTTGCTATGCACAAATTGGCTCCTGCTTTTGCCTACAAAATACTGGGTGACTTGACATATTATTATACAAAATTAGAGCCCAGAAAATGGTGGGGTATCCCTGATTCCGAGTCTTCAGGAAAGGAGGGAGAAGATACATGTCCTCCCCCCTCTCCTCCCAACAGAGAACTAACTGTACGTTACTCAAAGATACAAATTTAATCATTATTATTCTAAAACCTTCCCTTGTGTCTCTCGGCAGTTAAGTAAAGCTTGAATCAGAGGAAATATTTCTCAAAATCATGTGATTGAAATAAAACAGGAGGAGGCTATTCAGCCCCTCGAGCCTGTTCCGTCATTCTATAAGATTATGTCTGATGTGTACCTCAAGTCTAATTACCCACCCTTGCCCCGTATCTGTTGATACCCGGGCCTCACAGATCAATCTTAGTCTTGACAATGTGAATAGATCCAGCCATAATCCACATACTTTTGGGGGAGAGAGTTCTAGATTTCCACTGCCCTTTGGGTGAAAAACTGCTCCCTGATTTCATTCTTAAATGCCCTAGCTCTAATTTTAAGACAATCCCCACCTTAAAATGTGAGCAGGAATGTCAGTCGGCCTTTCACTGAACTCATTAAAAAATTGCTTGCTCATCTCTTCAGGAACAGGAATAAAACTGGGCAGAATTGATGGAAATATTCCATCAATAAGATAATCCCTTTCATTTCCATCTGAAATCAGTCAGACTCATTTATTATTGACGGCGTGTCCATTAGGCAGAGAGTTGGGGGTTATACCAAACAGTGAGTTCAACACAAACACTCATAACTCTGAGCTACACCAACACTACCAGGTGAGGGGAGCAGGAAGCAGAGGCATTTGTTTGTTACTGGGGAAGGAGCTGGGAACACTTAGTAGGTCAGGCAGCACCTAGAGAGAGAGGAAAGTGAGTTAACATTTCAGGTCGATGACCAAAGGTTATTAACTCACTTTCTTCTCTCTATAGATGCTGCCTGCTCAGCTGAGTGTTCCCAGCGACTTCTTATTTTAGACTAGCTGTAGTTGCAACTTTGCTTGCAACTAAAGGATCCAATATAATAATAATCCTTATATTTATATAGCGCTTTCCACATCTTATCGACGTCTAAAAGCGCTAAAATATGGAATGTAGATTGACACACTGGCAGATTGCCATTATCTATCATCAGCTGGGAAGACTCTTATGGGAGAACTCCTTTTGGGAGGAGTCAGTGGAAGAACTCGTTGAAGAACTTGTTGAGAGGACTCCTTGTTGGGAGGAATCGTTGTTAGGATACATGTGCGATGAGCAGTATTTTGCCTTTTGTTGGCTCGTGGACACCACTCCCAGCCTGGCTTAACCTTCTGATCTCTGTGGCAGAAGGTTGAGGGTTCAAGGCCCAAGTCAGGACTCTGAACTCGCCGTGTATGTGGACACTCCAATATAGCACTGCACCATTCAGGGTTATACTGGTTAGAATCATTGCACAACAGGGATAACCTGGTCAGAATGATCAGTGCTCTGGTTTAGACCGATAGTGGAGTCTGGTAGCTCAGTGATTAGAGCAGTCCACCTTGTAACTGAGAGACCTGGATTTGATTCGCTGGCAGGGCGAAATGTTGGGCAAGTTTCCTTAATCCGCACAACTCTGTTTACCTAACAATAGGTACCAACCCAGTTGTTAGTTGACTGGCGGATCGCTTTTCCAAGGGTAAAAACCCCTTAAAAAATAATTTGGTGACTCTCAGTCCACGACTGTTTGTGCACAATTGGCTGCCGTATTGTACCGAATAATATACAGTCAATTCACTTTACAGTATATCCTGTGACGTCTTGAAGATGTGATTGAGGCACCGTATCAAATGCAAGAATTGTTCTTATTATCATCAATTGGGGTTAGGCTGGTTAGACTGCTCTGTGCTCTGGGTTAGGCTGGTTAGCTGGGGGAGGGTAACTTACGGCGGCGATGCGGAGGGGGTATGTGACGTGGTCTCGCCAGGCCACACACAGCACATAGGGCAGGTACAGAGAGAAGTAGATGATGCCCCCGCAGGCTGCGGCCAGGTTGGCGCTCGAGAAGAAGGTGCTGATGAGGAAACATTGCATGATGGTGGCGACGGCGAAGGTGGCGAGGAAGAGGAAGACCACGGAGGGGTCGCTGTACGGCAGGATCGAACCTTTCTGCAACATCAGACAAGAGTTACTGTACTTGAATCAGCACCATCAATAACAGGCACATGCCAGGCAATAAATCAGCCTGACACACACAGTGACTGTTTGATATACGACAACAACTTGCACTTATACAACAATGACAAAATGACATTTGTATGCAGCAGCCTTCACTCAGTACAGAGTCTCGGAGCCACTTGTCAGTGGCGGAGTCTGACCCTAGGCCAGGAATAATGGCGACGGGACGCGACAAAATACCCAGCAACAAGGCAGTGAGCAGCACGGGTAAGAAAAGCCAAAATTTAAATGCGCCAATGTCCCAAGTAGTGTTGCAGGTTAATTGTGAGTGTGTAGCTGGGCCCTGGGGTGAAGCAGGGAGCGGGGATGGGGATGGGGGGGGCGGGGGGTGGGGGGGCAAGGGGAATGGGGGGATTTATCACTCTGAGGTTCACCTTGAGGATTAGGATGAGGAAGGCGGAGCTGATGAGGAAGGGAATGAAGCTGCTGATGAACCAGCTGATCCATAGGATGCCGTTGCTGAGCCCCATAATCTTCATGGTTTCTTTCAGCCGCGCCTCCTTCTCGTGCACCATCCCCTTGATGATCATGGCCACTGAGTAAATCCAGGCCAGAGTCATGAAAAGGGGCAGCGAGCGGTTCAACACACGCAAAAAACTGGAGTGAAAAGGAAAAACTAAATTAGTAGAATTTGGGGGTATATATATATCTATATATATAGATATATATCTATATATATAGATATATATATGTAAAATTTATAGACACTGTATACATTTGTAATAATATAATAATTGCAATTGATATAGAACTTTTCACATCTTCTAGATGTATCAAAGCGCTTCACAGAACATACTGTAAAGTGAATTTACTGGACATTTTGTGGGTGAAACACAGGAGCCAATTGCGCACAGTGTGTCCCACAAACAGTCGTTGATTGATTCACCAAATTATTATGAAGGAATTAATATACCCGGAAAGGCGATACTCCAATCGACTAACAACCAGGTTCTCGCTTACTGCTGGGTAAACAGGGGCGTGTGGGGTTAGGAAACTTGCCCAATGTTTCAGCCTGCTGGGAACAGAACTCAGGTCTCTCAGTTGTGAGGTGAGCGCTCTAACCACTGAGCTAGTGTATCCACATATATACATATATAGTACGTGACAAAAATTACACGTATATATGTGTTATATTGTATGTTTACAGTGTATATATATATATATATATAAATTCACACATATATAAAACAACAACTTGCACTACACTGCCCTCCATGCAGGATAGCATCTCAGAGCACTTAACAGTGGCAGAGCCTGACTCCGAGCTGGGGGGAAGAGGGGATGCGGCCATAAGCATCATCGAAGGGGAAGGTTTTCAGGAGGTACTTGAAAGAGGGGAGAGTGGGGTCAAGGCGGAGAAATTGATTGAGTTGCAAATGTCCAATCCCAGTCGTTCCTCAAATTCTTATTGACTGTCCCCATCTGCTGGGATTGTGAGACCATCAAATCATAGAATCATATAGCACAGAAGGAGGCCATTCAGCCCATTGTGTCTGAGCCAGCTCTTCGAAAATAGCTATCCAAATCAATCCCACTCCCCCGCTCTCTCCCCATAGATCAATGCTCCTTTGCTGCCCCAATCTCCTTGGGAATGGTGACCAACTTGGACAGAATTTCTTTCTTTCCCCAACTCTGTAACTCCTACCCCATCATTGAGACACACAGAATCATAATGTGCGAGTTTGAGTCAGAGAGAGTGAGTGAGTCTGAGTGAGAGAGAGAAAAAGTATGTGAGTGAGTATGAGATAGAAATAAAATGAGAGTGTGGGTGAGAGTGAGCGAGTGTGAGAAAAGATGTGAAAAAGAACGAGTGAGTTAGTGAGAACATAGGAACAGGAGTAGGCCATTAAACCCTTTGAGCCTGTTCTGCTATTTCATTAGATCATGGCTAAGTGTAATTTGTTGTTTGTTGTTGTTGATCTGTACCTCAACTAATCCTTTAAATTCCAATTTTCCCACTTTCTCCCCCTATTGCTTAATACTGTACCCTGAACTACCAAAAATCTGTCAACCTCATTCTTAAAGGTGAGGATGCATCCAGCTTCCATGGCCTTTTGGAGGACAGAATTCCAGATGTCTACCAACCTTTTGAGTGACAAACTGCTTCCCGATTTCACTCTTAAATGGAGAAAGAGCGACTGTGACAGAGAAGGTGAGAGTGAGAAAGCCAGCAAGTGATCAGTGTTACCCTTGGTCGGGCTCTGTCACTTACACATCATCCACGTAGCAGGGATATGGCATCTGCTGCAGGTAAATGCCCGTCTTCTGATCTCTGCCAGTCAGTACCCTCACCAACGCCTGCTCCACCAGGTCCTGGATATACACAAAGCCGCCCCAGATGTAGCGCAGGTCGTCAAAGGGATCGGCTGATGGCCCCGGGTCCCAGAACCTGGGCAGAGAATCACAGCGTTTACACATGTGTGAAAGCCAACACTGAGCAAGCCACGGGGAAGGGTGGGGGAGAGCACGGAGTTCCTAATAAGGTACACCCTATACTAATAAAACCACAATGTCTGTCTGTGTGCGCTGCAAGAATTTATCTCAATAACCAATTGACACAGACACATGGTTTATGCCTCATCTGAAAGCTCTCTCACCTGGGAGTCACATGAACATATTTCTTTTCAGATTCATGAGTTATGACCTAAAAAGTATTTCAGTTTTGCATTCAGCGCCTTGGGACGTCCTACCAACAAGAAAGGCGCGCTTTAAATGCAATTTTGTTGTTGTTTTCACTACAATTACAGCTGGTGACTCATCCAACTCATCCAAAACTCTATCACCCTCATACTCACCTGCACCAAACTTCGCTCCCCCATTACCCCAGTCCTTGCCAGACTTCAATGGCTCCCTGAGAGGATCGACTTCAAGTTCCTCACCCTTGTTTTCAAATCCCTCCACTCCTCTGTGCCCCCCCTACCTCTCTGATCTCCTCTCTCCTCAAACCAGCTCCCGCTGCCTTCGCTCCTCTGGGTCTGGCCTCCTCCATGTCCCCGAGTCCACCGCTCCACCCTCGGCGGCCATGTCTTCAGCCACTATGCCCCGAGACTCTGGAACTCCCTTCCTCGCTCCCTTCATCTTGACCCCGCTTTTCTCAGTTTCAGGTCCCAGCTGAAGACCTTTCTTTTCGACCTCGTCTTTGGTCACCTTTCTATCCCTGCCCCCCCTTCGGGATCTATTACTGTGAAGCGCTCTGAGACGCCATTCGGCCTGGGGGGCGCTATATAAATCGAAGTTGTTCTTATTGTTGTTGTGACCACCGAGCCAAAGTGGGACTGAGGCATCTTCCAGCTATGCCTGCTGCCTGTGCCGCCTGACCATGGCGCTGTGGCATCCTGCGTCAGAGAACAGACGTGGCCAGGAGGAGAGAATAAAATAAAAAACACAGAGGAAACTAAGCCACGGCAACAATATCAAATTACATCTTTAAGGCAACTTTCACATCGGGAAGACGTCCCAGTGATTATAAATTATACATTTGTATTGATCATTAGAAAGTTGCCTAAACAAAAATCAAACCTTTCAAGGATCAGTAAAAATCCTAGACAAAAGAGAGAAGGTCTTTTAAACGAAATTCAATGAAACTGAAGGACAAGGGACAGAGCGGTTGCACTTCACTGCTGAAAGGATGTCTAGAAGATGTGAAAAACGCTATATCAAATGCAAAGACTATTATTATTATTATTAACAGTAAAATGAGTTGCCCACTGAAAGAATAGCACGGCCAAAACGAGTCCTCCCCTAGGAGACTTCCCACATGAGTATAGATAACAATGAAATGTCTCTGTGTGTCAACCTAAATGCCATATTGGATCCTTTGGTTGCAAGCGAAGCAACGGGTACAGCTCGTATATATTAAAATGGTAATAATCCTTGCCTTTGACACAGCATCTTGACACATCTTCTAGACGTCTCAAAACACTTCACAGAATATACTGTTAAGTGAATTCACTGTATATATATTTCAGTGAGATTACACAATAATAATAATCCTTGTATTTCGTACAGAGTCGGAAGGACATCTCAAAACAGCTCACATGATTTAGATAAAGACGAGAGCACGATTGCGCACAGCCATGTCCCACAAACAGCCATGCAGTGGGTGACTGATATTATTTGGGGAATTGTTGGCCAGGACACCGAGAGCCAGAAACTCCCTTCTCGAATAGAGCTGCGGGATCATTAATGTCCACCTGAACAGGCAGACGGGACTTTCATAATCTGAAGAATGGAGTCTCGGGACAGATCCAGAATCGATTCTAATGTTTGGAATTTGGGGATGAGGGGAGCCGTATAAACGCAGGTTGTTGTATGAACAAAATATTCTCAGGAACATCAAACCCCTGACGAGGAGATTCAGAGCCAGACCTGTCCTTGATCTTGTTTGTCCGAGTGACGTCATCGATGTCCATTCTGATCTTGTACGTGATGTGTGGTTGGAGGTCGGCGGTCTCGCTCTCGTTCACCTGGAAGACCACCCCGGCCCAGAACTGTCTCTCCTCCAGCAACTCCAACGCTCGGCCCACCAACCTGTCCTCTGTGCTCACCGCCTCCAGTTTGTTCAGAGACACACACTGTTAGGGACACAGACACACACACTGTTAGAGGGGGGAGGTTCACATTCACTATTGCTGGCAAACTAGCTCCACCCTCTCTTCCCTGTCAACGTGGCCTCTCCCATCCACTCAGCCCCGCTCTGTCCACTGGACCCCACCTCTTACTGCTTGACTAGGCCCCATCCCATCCACCTGATCCCGGTCCTGGCCAGCTGGGCCTGTCCTCTCCCACTCTCTCGGTTGGTGACACGTGGCCCAGACATGGACCACATCAGAAGGTCTGACTGGCCTCACAGTGGGAACATGTGCTCCGTACCTCGATGATCTTGGAGAGCGAGTGGATCATCTGATCCACCTCCCCGTACGCTTGTTTCCAGGTGTAGCCCCCCGAGCCGGGGGTGTCTCTGCTGCCGTTAGACAGGAACGTGGCGATGCTGGCGGCATCCCACTCGCTAGAGTTCAGCTGGAGGTCCACCAGCTCCGACACATCCGGGTTCCTCAGCATCTCCTGGGGAGAGAGAACAGCCACAATCACAACACGTCAGAGACTCCTGGCTCCCATCACAGTAACTGCCCGTCAGACAGACACTGAAAACTCACTCTCTGTGTATTCACTAATACTGTACACAGGGTGACTAAGCTCCTCCGAGCCCTGGCTGGCTCAGCCCCTCCCTTCACAGCCCCAAACCCTCCCCCTCCCCCACACCCGGCCCCCCCCCCCAAACCCTCCGCCTCCCCCACACCCGCCCCCCCCCCCCCCCCAAACCCTCCGCCTCCCCCACACCCGCCCCCCCCACCACACCCAGCCCCTCCCCCCACACACCCGGCCGCTCCAAACCAGCAGCCCCCTAACCCCGCCTCTCCTTGCCGGGCCCCTCCCCTCCTTACCAGGCCCACTCCTCCACTCCCCCAGCCTTCCCCTCTAATCCCCCTCCCTCGCCATCTGGCACCTCCTGGCCCCATCCCTCCCTGCCCCTCTGCCCTTTCTCTCCTTCCCACCCAGTACCCACTTGTCCCACCCCTCTCCCAGTCGCTCCCCCTCTTGCCCCTCACTCACCTGCAGCAGGTGAACCTCCTGGCTGCTCTCCAAGAAGTTCCAGACTTGGGGTCCGGTCTCGGCCCATGCCCCCCTGACCTCCCGCAGTAAACTCAGCTCCTCAAACGTGCGGTTCACCTACACACAGCCAAGAGGTTTCATAATGTCCAGAACCTGCACAAACTCACAGGTTGCCAAAAAAAACTCTCACCTCCACCCCACCCCAACACACACACACACAACTATGTCATTAGCTTTATTTCTTTATCTTTCAAGTCAGTTGGTAGCACGCTCGCTCACAACCAGTTCAGAAGGTTGTGGTTTCAATCCCCATTTTGTCACTTTGAATTCACACCATCCAGCCTGACATTACAGTGCAGTGCAGTGTGTGGGGGGGGGGGGGGGGGGGGGGGGGGAGCGTCGTATTGACGGAGGTTCCGTCCTTCGAATGAGATACTAAGTTGAGATCCTGGCTGTCCATGTTCAGGTCCCGACATGAAAAGCGCTCTATAAATGTAATTTTGTTGTTGTTGTTGTCGTTGCCCACAGCACTATTTGGAAAGAGAAGGGAGTTTCTCATTCCTGGTGTCCCAGATAATATCGTTCACTCACTCCACGGCTGTTTGTGTGATGTACATTTTGCAGTATATCCTGTGAAATACTTTGAGACGTCCTCACGGCATGAAAGACGCAAGGATTATTTCTGTGTGTAAATGGAGAGTGTAAATGGAGTCTTACCTCTTTCATGATTTTCCACGTGGTGGGGGTGTCTGGGGTGTAGAGGATTTTGCCAATGAAGAGAGGTTTGATTCCCCGCCACATGATGCGGGAGATGGGATTCGATTCTAGATTCCTGACCAGATCTTTGCAGTGAGGAGCTACAGGAGAGACAAACACAGACACTCCAATCACAACTCCCAACACACATCCCCACAGCCCCATCCCCACATCCTCGCCCCCCACACAGCCCCACCCCTGCCACCAGCCCCCCCCTCCACCAGAGCCTGCCCCTATGGCAGCCCCGCTCCCATAGCCCAGCCCCACCTCTGACATCTGGCCCTGTCTCTCCTGACCTGCTCGATCTAGCACCCGATCATAACAAAACATCTCAGAGCTGTTTTCAAGGATCGTAACTGCAGCCAAATGGAATCGAGACCGACATCCAGAGAGGAGGGCAGCGAGACTGGGGGGGAGAGAGCGGCCGAGGAGGAGAGTGAGGTGGGGAGGGGGCGCATGTGAGCAGGGGAGCGAGGCTGTGGAGGGGGTGGAAGGGCGAAGAGGGGAGCTAGGCTGGGAGGGTGAGGTGGGGTGGGAGGGTGAGGAGGGGGGGGTGAGGCTGGGGATAGGTGGGCGAGGTGAGGAGCGAGGCTGGGGTGGGGGGCGGGCGAGGAGGGGAGTGAGACTGGGGCGAGCGAGACTGTGGAGAGTGGTGGGAGAGATAGGGAGCGAGGTTGTGGAGGTAGGGGACAAAGTACCCAGGGGAGATGGTGGAAATGGAGTGTGCATGCGGGGGTGGGGGTGGGCAGGCTGTACTCACG
This sequence comes from Hydrolagus colliei, assembly GCA_035084275.1. Taxonomy (NCBI): domain Eukaryota; kingdom Metazoa; phylum Chordata; class Chondrichthyes; order Chimaeriformes; family Chimaeridae; genus Hydrolagus; species Hydrolagus colliei. The sequence goes on along the minus strand of CM068766.1, from coordinate 7,608,110 downwards.
TGTTGAATTGTCGAAGCTGATGGTTTTCTGGTCTGTGCTGTTTCTGCCAAACAAGACCTTGTAGTCATTGTCCTCGTACCAGTTGAGCGAGGGGACGCGGAGCCCCCCCGCCTCGGGGTGACCACACACGATGCGGGAGATGGCCTGGAACATGAGCTTCGGGGACCCCCCCACTGGGGTGTTCGTCAGCCACTGCACCTCATCCCGGAACTCCCGGAAACTGGTCACCTGGGAAAACTGGTGTTGGGGCATAGAGAGGGAACGTGAGTCATTGAGGAGCTGGGGTGGGGGGTGGGGGGAGAGAGTGTGGGAGAGAGGGAGAGAGGGCACGGGGAGAGGGGAGTGGGGGGCGGGGAGGGTGAGGGGTGAGGGACGGGGCAAGTTGATGAAATAATAATAATAATAATCCTGGCATTTGATAAAGCGCTTTTCACACGGCAGCCAATTGCGCGTAGTAGTGTCTGGTCGTGGACTGAAAGGACTAGTGTTTTGGGGGAAGGATTTTTATCAGGCGTGTGTTTATAACAACTTGTGCTTACCGCCATGCAAGGTGGTGCCTGGGAGCGCTGCACAGTGGTGGGGGTGGATCCCGAGTGAGGGGAGAGGGTGGGGGGGGAGGTGACCAAAGGCGCGGTTGCGGACATGGCATTAAGAGGGAGAGATACGGACAGATTAAGGCGAGGATTTTCAGTGGTGTGATGTGATGTAATGTGATGCCCCTTTGAAAGGCGCTACATAAATACAATGTGTTGTTGTTGTTGTCGTTCCCTGAAGATGCAGCAAATAATAATATAATAATAATGATCCTTGTGTTTGATCTAGCGCTTTTCACATCTTCCAGACATCTCAGAGCGCTTCACAGAATATACTGTAAAGTGAATTGACTGTATATTTGTGGGCAGAACACGGCAGCCAATCGCACACAGCGGGGTCCCACAAACAGTCATGAATTGAAACTACCAATTTTTTTATGATTGTGTTTTTTTGGGACGGATTATTGTTAATAATAATATAATAATAACCCTTGCATTTAATACAGCGCTTTTCATATCTTATCAACATCTCAAAGCACTTCACAGAAGATACTATAAAGAGAGTTGACTGTATATTTGTGGGCGAAATGCCTTTATTCAGCATTTGGAAACTTGCCCAAGGTTTTGCCCTGACCTGCCTGGATTCGAACACAGGTCTCACATTTGTAAGGCAAGCGCTCTAACCACTGAGCTGCAGGAATAAGGCTCTGTATCCAACGCAAAAAGCATAAGGATGGTTAAGCAGTTGTGAGTGATGTGGAAGCATGGTGATGGTGTGAGTGGTTAGTGGAGTGCTCTATCCGTGCCGGATGAGAGAGGGTCAGGGAGTCAGGAAGAGGAATCCAGCTTACCTCCTTGAAGAGAGACCCCATTCCCTGTAAAAAGTGCTCCACGGCGTCCATCACCTCCAGCATGGTCTCCGGCCCAGAGGGCAGACTGTCCTGAGGAGAAAATGGGAGGGGTGGGGGGGGGGCGGGGGCGGGGTGGGGGGGAGTTACAACAGACAATAACAACAACAACAACAACATGTTACATTTATATGGCGCCTTTCACATCAAGAGGATGTCCCAAGGCACTGGACAGAGAAGGATTTGCATCCAAGCTCTGGTTTGGGATCAGGGAGGGTTGGCGGGCTAGGTGAATGGAGATGGGAAGACATGATGCTAATAATAATAATAATAATAATAAGGCATTTCAATGGGTTTCACAGAATATACTGTGACAATAAGATGACCTAAGGAGCAGCCAAAGAGTCCAGAGACGGGCATTGAAGGGGTGGAGGGAGAGGTGAGGTGAAGTGGCTCTAGGATGGAGTTCCATGGGGTTTGGGGGGGGCAGAAAGGCTAAATGCCGATGGTCGAGTGTGCAGAGAGGGGGGCCAGAGCCCGTCAAGTGGAGGTAGAATGTAAGTTGTTAATAGGTGACAGAGGTGGGGAGGAGCAAGCCCATGGAGGGCTTTATAAGCGAAGACAAAACGCTTCAACTTGATCCTTGGGGGATGAGGAGCCAGTGGAGCGGGTCAAGAATGGGGGTGATTGGTGTGGCACAGGACACAAGTAGAGTTCTAAATAATCTGCAGCTTGTGGAGAGAAGAGGTGGGAGGGCCGGCGAGCAACAACAACAAAATGACAGTTATAGAGAGGCTTTCACGTTGGGCGGACGTCTGAGCAGAGAGGTAGCATAGTCCAGTCCGGACACGATGAAGGTGGAGATGAGGACAAACTATGATAAGGCAGCGGAGCCTTCAATTCAGAACCAACATTTAGAGCTGAGGTCACAGAGGGGGTTGTGAGGGTTTGGAAAGCGATCAAGGTGGAATCAATAGGGATGTTCAAAGGAGAGAGATGGACAGAGACTTGGGCAGCAAAGGAATTAAAGGGGTGGGGGAGGTTGACAAAAGGGCAGGGAATTAAAATATATATTTTTTAAAACTGCCAAGATCCAACAAATGAATGGTACAAGCTTGATGGGCTGAATGGCCTCCTCCTGTTCCCAAGTTCCCAACGTCTCAGCACCAGGAACATGGGAAACAAGGGACAGGAGAGAGCAAAACGCTACAGCGAGAGAAGAATAAAACCTTTCATCTTAAAATGCAAGATCGTACAGGATGAGGATTATTATTGTATAAAATTATTGTTTTTAAAAAATGTCACCCACAAATAATAGAAATCATCCACTTTACAATATATTCCCTGAAGGGTTCTGTCACATCTCAACCATGTGATCGCGCTATATCAAATGCAAGGATTTTACTACTGTATTATTATCACTATTACTATTATTATCTCACCACAAATACACTGGACAATAATAACGGTGAGATTGTTGAACTCTGGCGAGACACTTTGCCGGATTAAACACAAGGATAATTATTATTGCCGTCGTTATAATTATGTTCAATTTTAAGGCAAAAATAGTCCTGCAGCTCAGACAAGGTGGAGTTTCAGGCCTTGAAAGCACAAAGAGGTTTATTTAAAGATCAAGATTTGCTGATGGAGCAAGGAATCAAAGTAGCCTTGGAGTGGGTTGCCTGCGTGCTGTGTGTAATGTTCTGATACCCTGTGATACACGGACGCTTAACAACAACAACTTGCATTTACATAGCATACCCCTCACACAGGGTAGTGTCTCAGAGAGCTTGACAGTGATGGAGCACGACACTGAGCAGGGGGGTGGGGGAGGTGACCGTAGGTGCGGCCGAAGAGAAAGGTCTTCAGGTGCGAGATGGGAGAAGGGGAAGGAAAGGGAAAGGCGGAGGAATGGAGGAACTGTTCCAGTTTGGGGGCGTATTGGCTGAAAGCCCCGCCACTGATAGTGGAACAGAGGGCACGTGGGACTTGCAGGAGGCTGGAGCCGGTCGAACGGAGGTTTGGGAGTAAGAAAGTGGGAGAGATAGGGAGGTCCCATGGTGTGATGGGATTGACACTCACCCTCATAAGTTTGCTGAAGTCCACCTGAGCAAGGAAGAGGTTCTTGGCTTGTTCCAGTGTCTCCTCAGGAAGGGCACACAGGCTCTGCTGCACACGTTCAAAGCTCTTTTTGTTGGCTAACCTCAAGACCTGGGCTAGACGGGATGCGTTGCAAACCAGAGGCTTGAGACTCCCCCCTGCACTGGCCAGGATCACCTGACGCAGGCAGAACCACACCATCACAGAGAAAAAGAGGAGAGAGAGACAGAGAGATTGAGAGAAAGAGGGTTAAAGAGAGAACCATACCACCTCCCCCGAACATCAACAACAACAACAAAATTACACTTGTATAGAGCCTTTCACGTCAGGAGGACATCCCAAGGCGTTGGACAGTCACTGCTTCAGAACCGAGCTGAGGACAGGGGGTGGGGAGGGGAGGGAAGGGGGGGAATTAGGAGTTGCCGATGCGTCCATCGAAGAAGAGAGTCTTGAGACGAGACTTGAAGGAGGCCAGGGAGGGGGCGAGGTGGAGAGACTACGGGATGGAGTTCCAGAGGTTGGGAGCAGAGTGTGTAAAGGCTCGCCCACCAATGGTGGGACGGGTGGGTTGGGGGACGTGGAGAGGCGAGAGCCTGCTGAGCAGAGGGGGCGGGCAGGTTGGTAAGGGGATAGGACGTCACAGATGTGAGGTGTGGGGCCAGGTTGTGGAGGGCTTTAAATGTGAGGACCACGGTCTTGAAGTGGAACAATACCAACAAAACAATCTCTCCGCTGCCGCTTGCCCACCCACCATCCACTATCATCAGCGCTCCCCCCACAGCTCATTCCTCCCTGCCCCATTGCATCCCACTCCTCTCCCCATCTCTCCCTCCCTGCCCCACTCTCTCCCTCCCTGCCACCTTCCACCCAACGTTACCTGTTCCGGGGCTAACCGTGCCATCATCAGGTCACGAACCACATTGTGGGGAAGCGAGGCATTCTTCCGGAGGAAATGGGAGAGGGTCTGGTCCGATCTCAGGTAGTCTTGGATCGGGATTCCTGCTGGAGAAAACCAGCCTGGGTTCATACAGCTGCTCCACACTCACACCCAAACCCAAAACACCCCACAACTCCACAGCTCCAGGGGACCATTCAGCCCAATTGACCTCATCCCTCCGGGCTACCCACCTTCCTGTCGTCCCATCATATTTTTTGTGAATGATTCCCTGGATCCCGGCCTCTAACACCTGTCCTGGCGACCTGTTCCATTCGCTATTTACCTTCTGGGTGAAGAAATACTTCCTGGCTCCTATTCTAACAGTGTCTTTTGCAAACTCTTCACCTAACCGGACAAGCAGCGGAAAGCTTGCCAGGCAGGACTACAGTGGCAGGCTGTGTGGTTTGTGGTTTTAGCTGGTTAGACTCCAGCAGTTACCCCAACACACACTCTGGGGCCCCTAAGCCTTGGCTCGTGCCAACCTATGCCTAAAACTCTCCAGAATTACGTAAGCAGAGTCCATCCCTCTAGGGGGAGAGAGAGAGAGAGAGCATTCCACCCCAGACACAGGGGAACTTCCATGTTCAGGTGGCAAACAAGTTGGAGCTCTCAGTCTGGTTTGGAGATTCTCAAGCGCGGAGATGGGTTCCACTTGTGTCACCCAACTGACCCAAAACAAAAGTGCGGGGCAGGCTTGAGGGGCTGAATGGCCTACTCCTGCTCCTTATTCTTATGTTCTCCCCTTAACAACTCCAATTTAGCTCAGGCCATCGTACTCTGTACACGGTCTCTCACATAGTCTTATCCATCACCCTCAGGGAAGTGTGCCATACGATGTTTAGTGTTACCATTGAACTATCAATTATACAATTAACATAGTATCTTTCGGGTTGTGAGGACCTGAAAACGGGTAACAACGTGAATTCCTGTTATGGGGAAAAACATGGGGAAGGACGCCAGGGCTGCGGAGGCTGAGATACTGCAATATTTTGTATATTGGATGTTAGCAGCACACTTCCTGACGTGAAAAGCGCTATACAAATGTAATTTTGGTGTAGTTGTATGTCTGCCTGGGTCAGTAGAAATAAAGAAACAGCAGGAGGCCATTCAACCCCTCAAGCCTGTTTCTCCATATATGGAGTCCTGCAGCTAGAATAATGATTATCCTTGAATCTGATGGCGCTTCACAGAATTTACTGTAAAGTGAATTGACTGTATATTTGTGACCAAAACGCGGCAGCCAACAGCGTCCCACAACAGTCATGGATTGAAAAATGACCAATTTTTATGATTGTAGTTTTTTTGGGAGGGATTATTATTAGGTGTGTAGAGTAAGGAAACTTGTTTCGCTCTGACCTGCCTGGATTCGAACACAGGTCTCACGCTTGTGAAGCGAGTGCTCTAACCACTGAGCTGCAGGATCTCCACTCGCTCAGTGGTTACAGCACTCGCCTCGCTCCAATCACCCTCCTTGCCCCAAATCTCTATATACCCTGAACTAAACAAATATCTATGTACTTCCGTCTTGAAAATGTGAATGGATCCAGCATCCACAGCCAGTTGGAAGCTGCCGGCATTTCATTGAAGGATAAACCATCTCAGTGTCGGGTTCAATTCTCAATTAGCTCACAGCAGGCACGCATTACTAGACCTGTCGTCTTTAGGAATTCATCAATTACACAATAAATAAATCAGAATGTTTCCTGACCCCTGATAAATTGGACAGTTTCATCATGGGAAAGAAGAGGGAGGGAGGGAGCGAGGGAGGGAGGGAGGGAGGGAGCGAGGTGGTGGGAGACCTTAACACTCCTGCTTCTCAGTAAAACCAGGACAAGAAGGGATTGTGAGTGAGTGCAGTGTGTGTGAGTGGTGGGGGTACGGACTGACTATTTTGTTTCCTCGGCTCTGTTCACCTACTTTTTTCCTCCATGTATTTCGTCTCTGTCCCCAAATTACTGGACACAAGTGGAGTGGGGCTCATGTAAAACCTGCAGCCCCCCCCCCACCCCTCACACGGAGTAAAGCCACAGACAGGCAGCGAGGGAATTCCTAACAGGATTATCTGCTCAGATATGAGATTTGGAGAGCGAGTGATGTGAGGTTACAGCGCTTACAAGTGACCTTTGCTCTCCTCCTCTCTCCCCTCCACCACCCACGCTTCTAAACCCTTCTCCATCCCCATCTCTCCACCCCCAACACACAAATCCTAATCATAATCCTTGCATAATCTTCCACATCAGGGCACGTCTGAAAGCGCTTCACAGGATTTATTGTAAAATGTGTTTATGGACAAACTTGGCAGCCAATTTGCACAGAACAATAATAATAAAAATAATCCTTTTTACGTCTTCTAAACGTCTCAGAGTTTTACAGAATATTCTGTAAAGTGAATTGACTGTATATATGTCGGTGAAACACAGCAGTACAGCAACGTTCCACAAACAGTCGTGGATTGAAATGACCAATTTATTATTGTTTGTGTCCCACAAACAACAACAAGAAAATTCAAGCCTGGATGTGATGAAAGCATGAGTGAGGGTTTCAGCGGCCTGAGGGGTGAGGTAGTGGCAGAGTCTGGCAATATTGGGGAGGTGAGGGCAGGTAGAGCAAGCCATTGCTTGGATGTGGGGGAGGAAAGACAGTTGAGGATCGAACAAGACATCTCGGTTCCTGACTGGCTGTTGAGATTGAGTGAGCAACCATAGAGGTTGATGCTGCCAGTGCTTGACGTGTGAAGGCGCTGGCGCAAGCCAATCAGGAGGGCCTCAGTCTTGTTGGCATTCAACTGTAGAAAGTTAGCTCTCATTCAGGACTTGATGTCTGACAGGCAGTCTGTCAGGACAGCAGTGGTCCTGGACTTGAGGGTAGAGGCAGAGAGATAGAGTTGGGTGTCATCCACGTACATATGGAAGTTGACCCCATGTCTGCAGATGATGTCACCAAGTGGGAGCATATAGATGTTGAGAAGGAGACGGCCAAGGACAGATTCCTGGGGGATCCCAAAGGAGCCAGTGCGTGGGCTGGAGGAGAAGACATTGGTTGTGCAAATTGGAGACAGTGAGAAAGTTAGGAGTCGAACAAGGTGAGGCCAGGTCCATGAAGATTGAACAGGGAAGATTGAAGGGCTGGAGTGGTCAACAGTGCCAAAGGCAGCAGAGAGGTCAAGGAGAACAGGAAAGCAGAGAGAGTCCTGATCACAGGTAAATAGCCATGAAGTGAATGATTTATTTTGTTTGGGGGATTTATCGGCCAGCACACTGGGAGAGAGAAACTCCCTTCTCTTTCCAATTAGTGCCCTGGGATCTTTAACGTCCACCTTAGAACAAGCCAATACTGTGTGAATTCAATTTCCGAACTATGTGTTTGGACCCACAATCATCCAACTCTGAGGTGAGGCAGTGCTACCCACTAAGCCATGCTGTCACACTGAACAATATAAAAGGGTTAGAGAGCAACAGGGAATTGAGATCAGTCACTGCAGTACAGGAACGAGCGTTTGCTCACACCCTATCCACTGTATCAGAGATTACAACAAGCTGGGCGAGGCTGGGAGTGATGTGGTCGCGGAGCGGGCAGGTTCATAGGAAGACAGCAGATCAGAGAGGTAGGAGAGGACAAGGCTGTGAATGGCCTTGAAAGTGAGGACGAGGATTTTGAATTCGATCCTCTGGGGGATGGGGAGCCAATGGAGCCAGGCGAGGGTGGGAGTGATGTGGTCGTGGAGCTTGGTGCGAGATTATGTCTCTTATCACTGTATCACACAATAGAGGTCCACTAATTAGGTAGAGATTGTGTTGTTACACAGGGATGTGATGGAAACACCAGCATCTCTGTGTTTGTTGTACGACAACAGGCACCTCCACATACCTCAGAAGGTTAGGAGTCGGAACTTGAAACAACATCAACAATTTGCATTTTTAGACGCCTTTCCCTCAGGGTAGGGTCTCCGAGTGAGCGCTGCACAGCGCCGGGGGTTGAATGCAGTGTAAGGGAGAAGTGGTGGGAGGGGGGCGTGAGGGAGGTAACCACAGGTGACAGAGAGGCGTATGGAGTAAAGGAAACTTGCCTAATGTTTCGCCCTACCCAGGAATCAAACCCATATCCCCTCGCTTGTAAAACGAGTGCCCTAATCACTGAGCTACTGTAGTACACAGTCACTACACTTTATGGTAGTGGGACATCGTCCTGACCTGAAAGGCGGAAAAATATAAGATGCTTATTATAGTTATTAATTCAGCTCCACATCTCCTGATCAGCTTCTCGCACTGTACACAACAACAACAACAACACCATTACATTTGTAAATCGCCTTTCACATCGGCAGCACATCCCAAGGTGCTGAACAGTCGGGGATCAGGACTCGAGCATGTGTGTGTGTGGGGAGGGGGCCAGGGTTGGGATGAGGGAAGGCAGAGAGGTAGGATGGCGGCTGAAGACACAGAGTGAAAGAAAGAGAAAGTCAGAAAGTCACTTGCCCCCTCCCCACCTCCCCCCCCCTTCCCTTGTGATCGATCGTTTCTGACTCGCATTTCCTGCAAAAATGGCAGACGTCACCTTTCCACTTGAAATCCAAACTCCAGCCGGTGGCTTGGAGCCGAGCCCAGGTTCCACTCGGGTCTATTGATCTGCAGTAATGGCTGGGCTGGGGCTTGGAAATGTCACAGTCTGGCAGCAAGTCCGGCCCGAGCCAAGCCCTGAGCTAACCCCTCGCTCCCCGCCAGCGGAGCACGCCTCGACCCCCCCCACTCCCCTCTACAGCCCCCGCAGGGAGGGGGGCAGGGGCAGAGGTTAAAAGACTAGGAATTTACACGGCAGCCGCAATGCTGCACATACCAGGGGAGTATTCCAGGGCACTACTGGTGACAGCACAGACCAGCCTGGCTCAGCGGCAGGACCTGGAAGGGCAATACAATCACTGGGGGCAGTTAATCCTCCCTCTCAGCTCCTGTTAACCTTGCCAGCCAAAGCACTGACTATCAATCTCAATCACTCAATCACCCAATCAGTCAGTCAGTCAGTCAATCAATCAATCAATCAATCAAAACTTACATTTATATAGCGCCTTTCACGTCGAGAGGACGTCCCAAGGCGCTGTACAGTCAGGTAGGGACAAGAGCAGGGGGGAAGGGGTCGGGGCAGGGTGAAGAAGAGCAGGAGAATTGACTGTTATTTGTGGGTGAAATGCAGCAGCCAAATTGCTCACAGCGTCCTACAAACAGTCATGGAAGTGGGATTAAGGGAAAAAGGGGGGGAAAAGATGTCAAGGGGAGGGGACAAGGCAGGGGGAAGGAGAGCAGGAAAGCCGACTGCATACTTGTGGGCGTATACTGTGTATACTATACACTTATACAGTATATATAGTATATATATATATATATATATATACAGTGTATACTGTCCTCCTATGAACTAATGTGTAGGATGGTCCTAGCTGGATAAGCAGTGGGGAAGCTTGTCAGTCAGTGCTCTGCATGGCAGGCTGTGAGGTTTTTGTTGGTTAGATGCCAGCAATTACTCCAATGCACACACTGCTGTCCCCCAGGCCTTGGCTCTTGCCAACCCGAGCCTAATGCTCTCTGGAATTAGGTAAGTAGGATAAGTCCCTCCAGGGAGAGACACAGAGAGTGCACATTCCCTGTAGCTCAGTGGTTAGAGCACTTGGCTTACAAGCGTGAGACCTGTGTTCGAATCCAGGCAGACCTAGGTGAAACCTTGGGCAAGTATCCTTACTCCACACGCCGCATAATAATCCCTCAAAAATAAAAAAATAAATTGATAATTTCAATCCACAACTGTTTGTGTGACGCTGCTGTGCGCAATTGGCTGCTGCGTTTTGCCCACAAATGTACAGTCGATTCACTTTACAGTGTATTCTGTGAAGTGCTTTGAGACGTCTAGAAGACGTCCAAAGTGCGATATCAAATCCAAGGATTATTATTATTCAAACAATCTATTTGGAAGTGGAAGTGCATGGAATTCTCAGTTTGGTTTGCCTACGCTAAAGCAACTGTGATGGGTTTCCATATGTCTTGACACCTTCCCCTAGGCTTAGTATCTAGCCAGGATGGTTAAGTGATTTGGGATGCCCAGCTGAAGTGAAAATTAAATTAGTATTGTTTTAACAATAATAATATTCATTGGATTGAATATAGTGCCTTATCACGTCTTCAAGACGTATTAAAATGCTTTGCAGAATATACTGTAAAGTATACACTAATACACTGTATATTTGGTGGGTGAAACATGGCAACCAATTGCGCACAGCAGTGTCCCACAAACAGTCATGATTGAGTGACCAAATTATTTTTAGAAAGGCTTATTATTCTTGGAAAAATGATCCGCCAATCAACTAACAATTCATACTTACTGAGGTGGAGTCCTGTAGCTCAGTGGTTAGAGCACTCACCTTGCAAGCAAGAGACCTGGGTTCAATTCCAGGCAGAATATACTGTGGGCAAGTTTACTTACTCCACACACCTAATAATAATAATAATAATAATAATAATCCTTGCATTTGATAGATAGATCACTTTTCATGACTTCTAGACGTCTCAAAGCGCTTCACAAAATATACTGTAAAGTTAATTGACTGTATTTGAGGGCAAAACGCGGCAGCCAATTGTGCACAGCAGCATCACCCACACAAACAGTCGTGGATTGAAATGACCAATTTAGTATAGGTATTTTTTGGACGATTACACTATTATTATATATTGTTATTATATTGTTCTACAATACACATAAAAATGACCAAATGAGAAAACTGAACTCGCTGGATATCTGTCAAAACTGGAACCATTTTAGCCCTTTCGCAAACCGTCCATGACCCAAAGACCTTGATTCTAAAAATTGCTTGTAAAGCAATATTGTTATTGAAACATTGCACTAAAAACCAAGAAAAGACGATGTCTGGTCAAGGAGTGATGATCAGGACACAGATCTCTTTCTGTTTCTGACAGTTTATGTTCAGAGTGATCTGTGAAGCCGCCAAACTCTGAACCACTCTCTTCGCCGGCTTGACATAATTCCAACAATACAGTAATAATCCCTTGAAAAGCAAAATGGTCATTTCAATCTCTGACTGTTTGTCGTACACTGCTGCCGCGTTTCACCCACAAAAGATACAGTCAATTCAGTTTACAGTATATTCTGTGAAGCGTTTCGAGACAGCTAGAAGACGTAAAAAGTACTACATCAAATGCAAGGATTATTATTATTATAGATAAACAGAGGAGTTCAGCATCTTGGGACGCCTGACGTTAAAAGCACTGTGTAAAAGTAATTTTGAAGCATGAAAAGTGCGATGTCAAAAGCAAGGTTTATTATATTATGTTGTTGTTGAGTGTGGAGTAAGGAAAGTTGGCCACCATTTTGCCCAGCCCGGGCGGGAATTGAACATGGATCTCTCATTCACGAGGCGAGCGCTCTAACCACTGAGCTACAGGACTTCAAGCAAAGGTCCCTAATGTCTCCCAGATCAGCTCTGGGCCCCCGGATACCAGTCAGATCCCATGATACCAGACTGATTCCTGAGAGGGTGTCTGTGGGACACTCACCTGCCAGGCCTGAGCGTTTCCCCTCTAGCTGCTTCAGTACGATGAGCAGCCGCTGGAAGCTGGCCAGCGTACGGTCCTTGTTGGCGTGATCCATCACCTTCTGGGCATCAGCAAATAACCGGGAAATGCTGTAACAACAACGACAACTTTTACACATCGCCCTTCATACAGTGCAGCGTCTCAGGGTGCTTCACAGTGACGGAGCTCAACACTGAGCTGGGCGGAGGGAGGGAAGAGATGATCGGAGGCACGGGCGAACAGGAAGATGTTCTGTAAATAGGGAAGGAAAGGGTAAAGCGGGGGACAGAGGAAGAGAGGTTCAGAGTTTTGAAGCAAAGTGATTGAAAGCGCAACTACCAACGGTTGCACGGACGGCACGAGGGACATTCATACAATTATACGGGACAAAAGGAGGCCATTCGGCCAATCATGTCTGTGCCGGTTTCTTTGAAAAGAGCCGTCCAAATCAATCCCACTCCTCCACCCTCTCTCCATAGCCCTGCAAACTTGACCTCCCCAAAGCAGAAGGCTAGAGCCAGCCGAGCGGAGACGGCGGGTGGTGAAGTGGGGACTAGGCTGGTTGGAGAAGTCGGAAGGTGCCACAACGTGAAGGGATTTGTAGACCAGTGTGAGGATCTTGAAGACAATCCGTTCTGACAACCCACTGCAGGCTGTCAGCACAGGGGTGTTGGAAAGAGCATCAGGCGACAATGTCATGCATTGGCAAGAGCAGTGGGAACATCGCAGACAATTTGTAGAGTCCTGTAGCTCAGCGGTTAAAGCTCTCGCAGATCGCAAGCGATGGAAACTGGGCTCGATTCCCGGCAGGGCGAAATGTCGGGCAAGTTTCCTTACTCCACACGCCTCTGTTTACCTAGCAGTAAGTAGGAACCTGGTTGTTAGTTAATTGGTGGATCACTTTCTCAGGGGTAATGATACTTTGGTCACTCAATCCATGAGTATTTGTGGGAAGCTGCTGTGCGCAATTGACTGCCGCATTTCGGCCGCAAAATATACAGTCAATCACTTTTACAGTATATTCCGCGAAGCACTTTACGATGTCTCAAAAGACATGAGAAGATACTAGATCAAATGCAATGATTATTATATTAACAACAAAATTACATTTGGGTAGCGGCTTTCACGTCAGGAGGACGTCCCAAGATGCCGGACAGTCATTGTTTCAGACCCGAGCAGGGGGTGGGATCGTGGAGGGAAAGGAGGGGATGTGGGATGACCGATGGGACCATTGAAGAGGAGGGTCTTGAGGCGGGTCTTAAAGGAGGCCAAGGAGAGGGCGAGGTGGAGGGATTGCCGAACGGAAGTCCATAAATTGGGGGCAGAGTGGCTGAAGGCTCACCCTCCGATGGTAGAGTGGGAGACATGGAGCAGGCCAGACCCTGTTGAGTGGAGGGAGTGGACAGGTTGGTAGGGGGTTAGGAGGTCGCAGAGGTAGGATGAGGCAAGGCCATGGAGGGATTTAAAGGTGAGGACTAGGATCTTAAATTGAATCCTCTGGGTGATGGGAAGCCAGTGGAGTTGGGCGAGAATGGGGGAGATGGGGTCACGGAGTTTGGTGCAGGAGAGAACACGAGCAGCAGAGTTCTGGATGATCTGCAGCCTATTGAGGGAGACATTGGGGACATTATTTTTATAATAATTTTGCTCAGAGCAAAAATCCTCCTTCAAACAGCCATGAAATGGCACCAGCACCGAGCAGCTTCTACACCTGACTGTGTCGATCACCACTTCATCTCCTTCAACTCCTCAATCCCTCTCCCCACCGCCTCCAGACCCACCTCCATCCTCTACCGACCAGGAAGAAAATCCCTGGAGTCATTTGAATTCCCCATATCCCATATCCGTGCTATGACTAGCACCGCCTTTCACCACCTCCGCAACATAGCCAATCTCCGCCACTGCCTCACCCACCAGGCCCCTGAAACGTTTAAGGCTCAACTATAGAAACCCTCCTCGTCTGCCTCCCCAACGCTTCCCTCCACAAGCTAAGATCATACAAAACTCTGCAGCTCGTGTCCTCTCCCCACCAGGCTCCGTGACTCCATCACCCCACCCTTGGCTCCATTGGCTCCCCATCTCTCGGAGGATAGAATTCAAGATCCTTATCCTCACTTTCAAGGCCATCCACAGCCTTGCTCCCTCCTACCTCTCTGACCTGCCGACCCCCTATCAACCTGTTCGCTTCCGTTCAGCAGGCTCTATTCTGCTCTATGTCTCTCGCCCAACCCGCCCTACCATCGGCGGCCATGCCTTCAGCCTCTCTGCCCCAGTGCTTTGGAACTCCATCCCACAATCCCTTCACCTCACCCCATTCTCTTGCCTCCTTCAAGGCCATATCAATACCCTCCTTTTCGACCGTGCCTTCAACTGTCCTCCGACCACTCTGCGCTCCCTCATTCTAATCCTGCCCCCCACCCACCACCCACCATACTCGGGTCCTGATCCCTGACTGTTCAGCGCCTTGGGACCTCCTCCCAATGTGACAGGCTCTCTACACATGTAATTTTGATGTTGTTGTTGTTGTGTGTCTGCAGGGATCAGCACTGAGCAGCATAGCAAGGCTCGATCAATGAAACCCATTTCACATGCTCCTCACATGAGAGAGGTTTGCTTTGGCTGAGGAGGACACCACGGACCTTTGTTCCCGGTGTTGTAGACTCCCCGCCCTAAAACGCATTGAAACAGGACAAAGGATAGAAACTAATATCCTCCCAGCGGATACAGGAACCTCAGTGCCTTGGCTTCAGGTGGGAATGTGAGACGTTTTGTAGCTTTAACCCTCGCACTGTGGAGTCCTCGTCTCTCTGCCTGCAATCCTCACCTCACCTCACCTCAGCCAATGCCACGCCGCAGGGTCCTGCAAACACTCTGGAGTTGAGTGACCCCCATTTTTTGGGGGGAGGGGATTATTATCGCCAGAAAGTGATCTGCCAATGAGCTGACGCCCGGATTCCTATTTACCGTGAGGTAAACACCGTCGTGTGGAGGAAGGAAACTTGCCTCTGAACTTGCCCGGGAATCGAACCCGTGTCCCCTCGTTTGCGAGGCTAACGCGCGCATGCTGGGAGCAGACAGAGGACACAGACTCCAGGGGGAAGCAAATCCATCCCCGGTGCACTTGGTGCTGAACACGTGTGACGGGGAATCCCGCAGTTACTACACAACGACTTCCACATCAGGAGAGATTCACGGGGTTTTACAGTACAGTGCAGGGAAGTGACTGTGTTTTGAAGGCAAGCGTGAGAGCCAATTTGCGTACAGCAATATCACAGATAAAGTGAGTGACCAACTTTATTGGAGGGATTGTTGGCCAGGACACCGGGAGAAACACCCTTCTCTTGTTCCAATAGCGCTGGGGGAACTTTAACAACAACAACTTTGATTTATATAGCGCCCTCCACGCCGGGCAGCGTCTCAGAGCACTTAACATCAACCTGAACAGGCAGACTCCGTTTAACACCTCATCTGAAGCATAGCAACGCCCCCCTCGATCACTGCACGCACTGCTAGTTCCGACATGTGGCTTGAACCCACAACCTTCGAACTCAGAGCTCCCCAGTCCCCAGTCGGTTGCTGGGAAAGGGGCGAGGACTGTGGGAAGTCAAAGCCAGGAGGGAGGAGGAAGCTCAGTGAAGATGAGTCCGGCTGGGAGGGCGCCTCGGGGTGTTCTCGAGGTGGTGCAAAGCGTGATAACACGTATAATTTGCCGTTGCCTCCGAATAGAGCAAAGTGATGTAAACACATCCACACGACCTAACGCAGGTGTCACTAGTGCGGGCGGTGAAATGTGTGACAAGACATGTCGATATTTATACTCCATTCTCTTCTGAGGCGGAAGTGAGCTGCCTGCTCTTAGCACATTAACCAAAGGATGTAAGAGAGAGAGACAGACAGAGACAGACAGACAGACAGACAGACAGAGACAGACAGACAGACACAGACAGACAGACAGACAGACAGACAGACAGACAGACAGACAGACAGACAGACAGACAGACAGACAGACAGACAGAGAGAGAGACAGATTTAGAGAAGATAGAGAGAGACAGAGAGAGATAGAGTGTGGAACCACAATAAACCTATAGCTCCTGAGGGACAGGCAGCGCGGGCCGGGCCTTCTTGCAGCTTCAACCACAACCATCAAACTACAGAGCTCGCCTGTCCGGTTCTTGGGAAGTCAGAGGGAGGAGGGAGGCGAGGGTGAGAGAGAGAATCCATCACTCCGGTTATTGCCTCTCAATGGAGGCTCGAAGGGCGGGCGTGACTGGCGCACAGGGATTAATATGGAAAACAGAAAGAGCGGCTACATGAGCTCAATAACCAGCTGCTCCTGAACACACAGACACACAACAATCACGGCTGGGGCTGGGGTCAGGCTGAGGGGTCAGAGGGCTGGGGGTCAGGGGGCACAGGGTCAGGTTCAGGGCTAAGGGTCGGGGCTAAGGGTTAGGGCTGAGGGTCAGGTGGAGACTTGGGTGTCGTGAGGGGTTGAGGGTCAGGGCTGAGGGGTCAGGGGAGGTCTGAAGGTCAGGTTGAGGGTAAGGGTCAGGGGGCTGGGGGTCAGGGGGCTGGGGGGGTTAGGCTGGGCTCAGGGCTAAGGTCAGGCTGAGGGTCAGGCAGGTCTGGGCTGGAGTCAGTGCGGAGGTGATGGAGCAGTACATACATGGACTGGTTGAAGTTGCCCACGTTTCCTGGGGTCTCCCCTGGGGTGGGATGCTGGAAGCAGGGGTTGTTCACATTGCAGATAATTCCCTGGATCCACGGCAGGGTCCCCGCTGACGGCAAGGCCTTGTTTGGGAAATGACCTGAGGGAGACAAGAGGTCCCTTCAAATCCCAATTTCCCATCAAATTGTAACATGTCCCAGAGAATCCCACATAGATCCCCAAAGAATTAAAATTCCCTCCTCCCAAAAAAATACTTTAAGACATCCTCCAAACGTAAATTATATTGTATAGAACCATCAGGTTCTCACCAGCTCACCCCCAGTGGCATATATCGATCAGCACAGCACAGTCTCCCCCACTCCCCCACCCCCGCAGCCAGCGATATAACACCTGGGACGTCCTCCCGGCCTGGAAGGCGATATATCAATGCAGATTGTTGTTGTTGTTTCATACAATGGCGGAGACCGACCAAACAGTCGAGGAGGGTGGTTGGTAGTGATGATGTTCACACTGAGCAGGTTTCAGGTACAGTATTGTCGCAGTCTCGCTTGTGAAAGTTACAGTGATCGCAGTGAACAGTGTGAAAGCTACAACAATAACAGCAGCAGCATTGTATTTGTATATTGCCTTTCACGTCGGGAGGACGTCCCAAGGCTCTGGACAATAATAATAATCTTTGCATTTTGATATCGCGTTTTTCACATCTTATCGACGGCTCAAAGCGCTTCACAGAATATACTGTAAAGTGAATCGAGTGTATATTTGTGGGCGAAACGCGGCAGCCAATTGCGCATGGCAGCGTCCCCACAAACAGCCGTGGATTGAAATGAATAATTTTATTATCGTGATTTTTTTGGATGATTATTATGTGTGTGGAGTAAGGAAACCTGCCCAAGGTCTTGCCCTGACCTGCCTGGATTCGAACACAGGTCTTATGCTTGTAAGGCGAGGGCTCTAACAACTGAGCTACAGGGTTTGGGACCCGAACTGGGGGGTCAGGATTGGGGAGGGTGGAGGGTGGTTGGGGGGGGGGAGGTGGAAGTGGGGGGGGAGGAGGGCGATCAAAGGCAAGATCGAAACTACTTACATTCATGCTGCTCAAACGGCGGGTGTGACTGCCGCACGGAGATTAATATGAAGAAGAGAAAGAGCGGCCACAGGAGCTCGATTATCAGCTGCACCTGAAACACAGAGACACAGATACAATACAAGGGTCCACAGAGAATAATCATCACACACACCACTCACCCACAGAATAATATCCTTGTAAATCCCAAATTACTCTCCTCTAATCCCATATCCCCCTCATCCCTACTCCCTCCGCCCTCCCTCCCTCTCCCCCTTTCGCCCACAAAATACAGTCAATTTGCACAGTATTTTCTGTGAAGTGGAGGGGGGCACTTTTCAAAGCGCTTCCCCGAATTTACTGTAAAGTGTGGTGACTGTGTAGTTCATAGAATCGTGGAATGTTACAGCACAGAAGGAGGCCATTCAGCCCCCGGTGCCTCTTTGAAAGAGAATACAGGCTCCTCTGCTCTTTCCCCATAGCCTTGCCAATCTTTTCTTTTCAATTACCTATCTAATTCCCTTTTGAAAGTTGTCATTGGATCTGTTCCCACCACCCTTTCAGGTACTACATTCCAGACTATAATAATCCCTAAAAAACAAAACTGTAATAGATTGGTCATTCCAACCTGTGACTGCGGGGACGCTGATGTGCGCAGTCGGCTGCCGCCTTTCGCCCACAAATATACAGTCAATTGTGTGAAGCGCTTTGAAAAGTCTAGAAGATGTGAAAAATGCTGTATCAAATCCAAGGATTGTTATTATTATTATAAGAACTCTCTCCATAAAAATAATGTCTTCTCAACCGCTCCCTGCTTCCTTTTGTCAATTATCTTAAATCTATGTGCCCTGGTTACTGACCCTGCCAGTGGAAACAGCTTCTCCTTATTTACTGTATCAAAACCTCTCATAATTTTGAACACCTCTATTAAATCTCCCCTTAACCTTCTGAACTCTAAGGAGAATAATCCAATCTTCTATAGTCTCTCCACATAACTGATATCATGATGTTAAATTTCCTCTGCAACCTTTCCAAGGCCTTGACATCCTTCCTAAAGTGTGGTGCCAAGAATTGGACACCGCGGCCGAACCAGTGATTTATAAAGGTTTTCTGGGCTCCAATTCAGGGGTTTTGGCAAATAGATGTGTGTGCTGTGAAGCTGCATCCAGGGAACTCAGTGACAGGTTAGTGTAGGCAGGGGCCCCACCTCCCTCCCTCCCTGAACCCAACACAACCCCAGGCTGTCCAGCCTCTCATCATCCCAGTAGAACCAGAGGACATGGCCTACGATCGAAGAGGAGCTAAATTCAGAAGGAATCTGCGGAAACTCTACTTGAGTGAGCGCGTAGTAAACATATGGAGCAGGCTCCCCAGGGAGGCAGACGGTGGAGGCAGAAAGTGTTGATTCATTCAAGAACAATTTAGATCGATTTCCGTTGGGAAATAATATCTCGGGATCTAACATATAGTTTGGGAGATGGTATGTGATGTGACTGCCAGGAAGGTGGAAGGTGGACGTTGGTCTTCTTTCGCCAGAAAATTCTTATGTCTCCGACCTACAGCGAGTGTCCTGCCCAGCGAATCCAGGCCATTGATATAATAATAATAATCCTTGCATTTGATATAACGATTTTCACGTCTTTCTAGACGTCTCAAAACGCTTCATAGAATATACTGTAAAATGAATTGACTCTATATTTGTGGGTGAAACGCGGCGGCCAATTGCGCACAGCAGCGTCTCCGCGGTCGTGGATTGAAATGACCAATTTTTTTGAGGGATTATTATTAGGCGTGTGGAGTAAGGAAACTTGCCCAAGGTTTCGCCCTGACCTGCCTGGATTTGAACACAGGTCTCACACTTGCAAGGCGAGAGCTCTAACCGCTGAGCTACATCAATACAGAGGAGGAACAGGAGGGTGTCCAGGACACACCCCTGTGGTACCCTCTTTCCCCATTTCCCTTTCCCCATTGTGACCACCATCCCCAACAAACACCCTCTGGTTTGTTCTCTTCTGATTCTGAATCCAGACCATGTCTTGCCCTCGACCCCCGGTGACCACAGCTGTTGACAGAGTCTTCACGCGGAAGCCTGGATACACACGACACCGCGTGGTTTCCCCCACAGTCACCTGGGGGCCGTGGGCGGCGGGGGGCCCGCCCAGCGCCACAGGAGCCGCGGACAGGAGCCAGAGCGCGGACACCTCGCGGACACTCACGGTCTGTCGTTTCCGATAGGTGAAGTTCTTCCACAGGAGCAGACGGAGCTGGATCCAGAAGCCCATGACAAGGCACCGTCAGTCAGCTTCCTGTGCTGGCAATCACACAGTCACACAGTCACACAGTCACACAGTCACACAGTCACACAGTCACACAGTCAACAACAACAACATGACACTTGTATAGCGCCTTTCACGTCAGGAGGACGTCCCAAGGCGCTGGACAGTCACTGCTTCAGACACAAGCTGAGGACAAGGTGTGGGGGGGGGGTGGGTGGGAGGGAAGGGGGGGATTAGGAGTTGCCGATGGGTCCATCGAAGAGGAGAGGCTTGAGGCGGGACTTGAAGGAGGCCAGGGAGGGGGCGAGGCGGAGGGACTGAGGGACGGAGTTCCAGAGAGTGAGGGCAGAGCGGCTGAAGGCTCGCCCGCCGAGGGTGGGGCGGGTGGGTCGGGGGCTCGTGGAGCAGCGTAAACGCCACAGGGATATCAGTCAGAACAACAACCATTCACACAGCGCTGGCCGCTCGTGCAGGGAGGTGTCCCAGAGCAACAACGGCGGAGAGCGACACCGAGCCAAGGCCTCAGGTGAAAGAGGAAGGTGTTCAGGCGCGATCTGAAGATGGGGAAGAAAGGGTAAGACAGAGGAGAGGGACTAAGGGAGAGAGTCACAGAGTTTCAGGCACAAACTGCAGGTTACTGACAGCCCATCAACCTCCTGGAAGTCAGGCGTGTGTGATTCCTGCTGTTTACACTCTGTGTCTGATCCCAGGACACACAGTCAGTGTAGAAGCCAGCACTGTGCTGTTTCATGGCTGTTTGTAGGAGGTGTTTTTGTACAAATTATAATAATAATAATAATCCTTGTGTTTGATACAGTGGCTCATCATGTCTTTGAGACGCCTCAAAAGCATTTCACAGATAAACCGTAAAGTGAATTGACTGGATATTTTGAGGTGAAAAGCAGCCAATTGCGAACCTCAGTGTCAATTGATTATTAGTTTTTTCGGGGGCAGCACCTGCCACTCCACCCCCCCATCGCCCCCTTCCCTCCCCATCCCCCCTCCCTCCCCTCATCCTCCCAGCTTTCTCTGGCGCTATCTACAAACCCAAAACACCAGAAGCTTGAAATTCCTCACAGTCTTAGCCGTAAGAAGATTGTCTTAAAAATTTAAGAACGTGGAGAATTCTGGACAATGCGTTCGCTGTGCGTGTCTCTCTCTCTCTCTCTCTCTTTGCCTGTGTGAGTGTGTGTGTCTCTCTCTCTCTGCCTGTGTGTGTGTGTGTGTCTCTCTCTCTTTGCCTGTGTGTGCTTCTCTCGCTTTTTGCCCGTGCACTTGTGCGATCTCCTCCTCTTCTCGCTCCCTCTCTCTCTCTCTGCCTGACTGTGTGTCTCTTGTGTATGTATGTGTATATACGTGTGTGTGTGCGCCTCTCTCTCTCTCTGCCTGTGCGTCTCTCTTTCTCGTGCCCTGCGTGTGTGTGTGTGTCTCCTCTCCCTGCCTGGGCGTGTCTCTCTTTTTACATGTGTGTGTCTCTCTCTTTCTCGCTTTCTCTCTGCCTGTGCGTGTGTGTGTGTGTGTGTCTCTCTTCCTCTGTGTTCACACACAATTGTCTAAATGATCTCAAAACAGATCGCAATCTTCTCAATGGTTTCAGGTTTGCAAATAGCTTCAGAGAAACGGGAACGTGAACCTTAGCATTAAAGTAAAACAAAATTCCACAGCACAATGACGTCCCCGACTGCAGTTCGATACTTAAAGGGCATATGAAAGGGACACTTCTGTCTGCCACAGATAAGTATCCTCCAAGTTCGAGCGCTGTGGTGTGGGTGTGAGCAAATGAAGGCCAGGCTGTTCTCCCTATCTGAGACTCACCACCTTGGCTTGGCAGAGACAGGGAGGCGAATCGGAGCGAAATGTATTTCCCTCTGCCCTCCCCCAGCCTGGCTGGTAACATGTTTCTCGCTGCCGGGGATGGGAGGGGGAGAAAGTACAAATCTCTGCCCTTCACTTCGCTGTGAATCCCGTGAATCACTTTGGGACGTACCCCAGGCGTGGAAGGTGCTACACTGATTACAAGGACTATTATCAGATTGTAGGTGGCGGTTGAACCAGAGTGAACACCAGCACGCACACGATGGGTGGGGGGGGAGAGAGAGAGAGAGAGAGAGAGTGTGCAGGGAATGGGGTTAGAGTAGAGAGCTCCAGCACAGACCCCTTGGGGAGAGAGATGGCCACTTGTGTGATCCTCTGGTGGTAAACAAGTCGCTCAGAGTCTCCTCCCTGCACCAGTTTGGCACCTGGGCCGAGAGACACTGAGTGCTGTAATGTGCTGAGCAGACTGTCTGCCTTTCACTGGGTGGTTGCTGAGCTACACAACTACTATCCCCCCCAACCCCCAGCACAAAACATTGCCCTGGAAATGAAGGCAACGAGCAGCCCCCACCCCCCACACCTCCTCCCTACCTGGCCAAGGCAGCAGCACCTCTCGACACATCAACTGGGACCCGCTCACTCTCCCCGATGCCCACCTGTACCCCAGCCTGTGCCTGAGAGAGAGAGAGAGAGAGAGAGAGAGAGACTGTTTAATCAGGCCGGCCAGGAACCCCACTTGGCATCACTCTCACAGGTGAGGTGGGGGGGGGGGGGGGAGCAACGAGGAGTGAACAGGGGAGAAGGGGTTGATACAAACATAAGACTTTACTGGGCAAAAGACCAAGGTCCATCTAGAACCATAGAATGGAGGCCATTCAGCCCGTTAGGTCTGTACCAGCCGGCCTTTGGAAGAGCTTTGCACAATCAGTCCCACTCCCCAGTTCTTTCCCCCAAACGCCTGCAAATATTTCCTCTTCAAGTACCTGTCCAATTCTCTTTTGAATGTTGTTATTGAATGTGTTTACACCTGCGTTTCAGGCAGGGCATTCAAGACCATAATAACACTGCCTGGGAGAACGATCCCGGCTCCTCTAGTCTCTCCACATAACTGGAGTCCCTCAATCCTGGTTCCTTTCTGGCAAACATCCCCTGTCCTCTCTCTACAAAGCCTTTATAGCCCACGATTGAACACAAAACGCCAGCTGAGGCGTTTTGTGTTCAGTGACTTAGAAAGATTTACCCAGTTCATCTTCCACTATCCTGGCAGTCCCTTGGCCTATCGGCAGTCATCGCATACAGTACTGTATCCCGAGATATTATTTTCTAGCACAAATCTCTCTAATTTGTTCTTGAAACAAAGGGCAATTTCTGCTTCCACCGTCTGTGTCCGTAGGGAGTCTGTTCCACGCATTTACGGCTCGCGATTGAAATAGTGCTTCCGCAGATTTGTTGTGAATTCCCCCCCCCCCCACCTCCTCAATCGCAGGCCTTATCCTCTGGTGCTACTGCTTATCACAAGATAAAACAGCGGATCGTAGTCTACATTACTGATTCCATTCAGAATCTTGAAGTCCGCCTCTCGCGTCGCCTCTCTGCCTTCGCTTCTCCAGTGTGAACCTGCCAGTTGATCTAATCACTCCGTCTCCTCAATCAATCTGGTCGCCCTCCAGTGCATCCTCTCAATCTCTGTGATCCTTGTTGGATGAGTTGGCTGAAGGGTATGACAAATGTGATGGCGGGGATAGCATTTTTCTTCAAGCAGCAACGTGGGGCTGGTGAGGATGGGGTGAGTTAGTGGGGGAGGGAGGGCTCTATGGGGAAGTGATTAGACGACCAGTTGGGGGATGGGGGTTTGGGGGAGCTGGGCTGTGGCATTCTATTAGATCATGGCTGATCAATACCACAACTCCTGGTTTAACAGGGGTGGGGGCCCAGGCTGGTGGGGTGGGGGCCCAGGCTGGTGGGGTGGGGGCCCGGGCTGGTGGCTTGGGGGCCCGGGCTGGTGGGGTGGGGGCCCAGGCTGGTGGGGGGTGGTGGGGAGGGGTGTATTGGCAGGCTGTGGTGGTAGGGGGTGCGGTGGGGTCGGGAGGTGGGATTGATAGTCTATGATGGGAGGGGGGGGATTGACAAGCTTTGATTGTGGGGAGAGGAGGGAAGTGGGGGTTGGCAAACTGGGGTGCAGGGGGGGATTGGTAAACTGGGGTGGGAGGGAGCAGAGGGGAGGGGGGGATTGGCAGGCTGGGGTGGGGGGAGTTGGCAGGCTGGGGTGGGGGTTGACAGGCTGTGGTAGGGGGTTGGTTGGCAGGCTGTGGGGGATGGGGGGAGGGTTGGCAGGCTGTGGCGGAGGGGAGCGGAGGCCCGGGGGGAAGATTGGCAGGCTGGAGTGGGGGGGTTGGCAGGCTGTGGGGGTGGGGATTGGCCGGCTGTGGGGTGGGGGGGGTTGGCAGGCTGGGGTGGGGGGGTTTGGCAGGCTGGGGTGGGGGGGGTTGGCAGGCTGGGGTGGGGGGGAGTGGAGGCTGGGGGGGGGGGGGTTGGCAGGTTGGGGTCTGGGGGAGTGGAGGCTGGGGGGGGGGTGGCAGGCTGGGGTGGGGGGAGCGGAGGGTGGGGGGGGATGTTGGCAGGCTGGGGTGGGAGGCTGGGGTGTGGGGGGGGCTGGCAGGCTGGGGTGGGAGGGGGGGAGGGGCGGTGGCAGGCTGGGGTCGGGGAGAGCGGAGGGTGGGGGTGGGGGGGGTGCGGAGGGTGA